>CANSZD010001938.1:600000-830000 GCA_947648045.1 Beta corolliflora | reverse complement strand
TTTCTGATACTAGGGTGTTGAGGCTTGAAACCTCTGACAATGAGGTCGAACATAACCCTGACAACAAAGGTGGAGTTTAAAATCTCCGACATTGGTTTGACTTATAGTCCTGACAGTGGGGGCGTGGAGGCTTGAAACCTCACCATGGGGCCGACCATCCAACTATTCACTTTACGTGGGTCGAAACCCAGACAAGTTTAAAGCACATAACACGATTTCAAATATTCTTTACTAAACACCAAGTTTTCCATTACTTGGAAACACTCAAAATACATCATAGAGCGGTAGAAAGCTCCATTGAGAGACCTTCAAGGCTCACAATCCGTGGGAAACTTTCCCCCTTTCAAAACTTTTTCAAAAACGTGTTCTTAACTTTTCCAAAATTCACTCAAATCATTGTAGAAAATCCATTTCTAGATCGATTCAAGAACGAATCCACAACCTTAATTGAAACGTGTCTAAATCACTTTCACAAACTACACAAACAAATTGAACAATCTCACATAACCTTTGGTAGGGTAACTTACTCGTTGACCAAACAGGGCCAAATCGAGCTACTAAAGTACTACAGAAAATGATATGCTCTATTTACATGAAACTAAAGCTTACTTTATACAAAACTCCGATCCTTTTTAGAACCACGTCTCAAAACTAACACACATTCATAACACATCATAAACCGTTCACACACTATAGTTTCACGAAATAAAATTTCAAGTCGTGCATGGATACGTGAATCACATAAACTAACGACTCCATCGACAATAATGGTGGTATTACCCTTGCCTACCGATAACACTCCAAACATAGCAATCAAGAGTTAACTTAAACTCACTTCTCGAGGTTCATGAACTAGATATGGTCCACTATACTTCCTTAGTTTCTCTTAAATTCATTAGTTTCAACTCAAACAACTAGTCATAGACTTGCGATATGATACACTTAACCTTTACTCACTTAAAACTTAATCAAATTAATCAATTACACACTTTGACCACTATAATAACTTTAGTCTCATTCTTCGGACAAGACTTAAGTAAATTGAGTTTGCGCACATTAAACCATTCCTAATGGCATCTAGGTCATTAGCGATAATTTGTTCAACTTTAAGTGGGCGTCTAACGCCCCAGGGCGACACAAAAGAGAGCTTGTTATAAGTTATAACCAAGCTATCTCGAGGTTCTTAACCAATTAACATGGTACAACTATAACTTCACAACTACAGTCATTTCATTAGACAAGTGCAAGAAACTGTGGAAATTGTAGCTTGTCATTTAAGGTTAGTGACTACCAATCAAGAATTTTGCAATGACTTTAAACCAAATACTTATATTATTTCAACTTATACTCCTAACATTAAACTCAATGAGAAGAGACTCTCTTCGTTAAACCAGTCTACATTAGACTCGCTAACCATTTTAGTGTTATTAGACCTTGATCACTACTAAACAAATCACATAACGGGGAACTACGCGTCCCACCATCGACATGACTCGAATTGACATTATACCTTGCATATGTCACCACTCCATAACCTTACTAGATACATGACAGTTACTAGTTGTTCTATAATGGTCTCAAACCTACTCCTTGACACCGACAAATAAACAGTATTACTTTACCAGGGTCAAACGGTTGACCCTTAACATATTATGAGCTAACTTTGACTAGTCACGGGTATGCCACGAGAAACCGACCCACATGGACTAATTCATTTTTCCTTTAGCTATCCACTTCACCACGAATACTCCATGAAAGTCAACAGAACACGACAACTTACAGTAGATAGTCATCTCATGACTCGCTAGACTACTTTAAACCCACGTAAACAATGTATATATGCATGACCAAGAGAGCTAATAACTCAAGTTTCAACTCTTGTTATAGCCTCAACACACAATCATACACTAACAAGTCGATTCATAGCACTTAGTCAACAAGACTAGCATATCCAAGACATAACCAAACCATTCCCTGTAAGGTTTTCAATTAACAATTCACACCAACTATAATTAGTACATGCCGTCACGTAACTCAATCAGTTTGCAATTCAAGAATCAAGTAGTTAATCACTAAACATTCTCAAGGCCAAAAGATGGACAAAGTATGGGAGGTGGGTGGGTCTAACAAACACACACAAGAGCAAAAAAAAAAAAGGGAGTGCCACTTTGAATGGAATAAGGCTCACCCTTATCCACTATAATAGTTCGTCCTAATGCAAACATAAAAAACCGATGAGCTAGATACTTAAATGAAATAGGTGACGATAGGAACTAACATCAAGACGGAATGTCACCCCAAAGTTCTCGTAAACAAATGAAACTAAATTTTGCATTATGCGACTCAAACTTGAACTTATAGCACACTCTCGGCTATGCAACAACTTAAAATCACAACCTAGACAAGGATATACTCGAAATGGTTTACCTTTACTAGCCAATCATTCCAAACATGGAAGCAAGCACAACTTAACTTGAGTCAAACATGGAACTCAACTAGTTCCACACTTACCAAACTCATTGACTTCATCAAGTCAAACATCCACATAAGAGGGATCCACAACAACTACCATACACAACAACCACATGTAATCCCTTACTTCCCATATCTCAATCTTACCTCAGCTTTTTAAATTGTAATACTTATATTTATTTAGTCTTACTTAAGGTCACAACCTCAAGGTTACAACTCCAAGCACAACCTACTAGGTCACAAAAATCTACCTCAAGGTAGGGATGGATCCAACTTCCAATCAAAACAATGATTAAAACTTTCGTACATTATTCTTCATCATTAACACGCACCCCGGTCGCTAGTGGTCTTAATGGCGATGAACAATCCACATAGGGAGAGGTACTTTCTCTTAAAAACATAGTTTCAAAATAAACAAAGGAATTTGGAGATCCCGATAGGTACTAAATCGATAGTCACAACTCTAGGTCTCAATCCTAGACCACAACTCAAGGATAACCTCTAGGGCTAACCTAAGGCCTTACACCTTGGCACTAAACTGGTGGCTAATCCTCTAGACCACTATAAGGTCAACTCTAGGCTCTAGCCAACCTTAGGCTCTGATACCAACTATAACACCCCTGAATTTCGAGTGATTAATTAAATTAAATAATATTAAAATTCTATAGAAAATTCGACAGAGTTCCATTTGAAATATGGACTGCCTAAAATTTAATTTAGGACTGGCGTTCGAATTATAAACCTGTTTCAACAAATCAGCAGTCCGTATCCCAAATTCCCAACAACTCCACCCAGCTCAAATGCCAACGAAATTCCTGTATAATTACTCGAAATCCAAAGTTGTTATTCCACGATTATTACGAGAATAATCGCTACGGAAGAACTACATGTACCAAAACTAGATTAAAGTTTAATTTAAACTATTACAACCTAACCGAATAAAGATTTAGGTGGATTAATATTTACAACCCTAAGTCTCAAAATATTGATTATATATATAAGAAATGCACCAGAAAAGAACTATTATAACTATATTTACGCAAAACTAGTGGACGTTGCTCTCCGCCCACACCCCGGCTCTAAGCCCTCATGTACCTGCATATATCAGGCATGTAGTATCAGCCAAACAGGCTGAGCAAGATTCAATATTGTAAAGCCAAATACATATGCAGGTAGGATGCATTAACTATATCCTACAGATCATTTACTTTTGCAACCACAATACTAATAGAAACCTTAAAAAAACATTTTTCATCATTTCTTTTCCAAACCAAATACTCTTCTATTTTCTTTGCTAAAACAATTTCTTTCAGAATCTTAGAATCATAAATCTATGGAATGGAACGAACTTTCTTTCCCATTGGGCTAGCTAGGCCCTCCGGATAACTATTAGACAAAGACCCCTAGTGTGCACACCCCACAAACGGTCAAACCATAGCAGAAGATCTAAGTCTGAGGTACTGATCAACGTACCCCCCAACTATTCTGTAATGTCGAGACGATCCCGACAAGGTTCCAATCTCTTGAGACACCATAAAGGCAACCCCAACCAGTTTAAAAACATAAAACTATCCATAAATCTTTTTCTGTAACTATTCTATAATTCAAGGTTTGAAAACAAACTATCTGTATTAGGAGGAACATCCTCCTATTCAAACCAATCTCAACTCAAGAGAGATACATACCTTTATAATCTTTTCTCGTAAATATGAAAGTTTTAGTTGAAATCTTATCTTTTGTAGACCTTTCTCGTAACTATTAAATATTTGAGTAAGGAATCTTACCTTTTAAACTATAGCAAACCAACTAGCTCAGTCAATACTCAATACGGCTCCCCAATGAAACCGGGATCTACAATATAAACATACATGTACTTAATAAATATTAATAGATTTGGCTAAAATAGTTAATGAGCTTTTATTAACTTTAGTTTTATAAAACATCAACCCCTTTTTTTATATATAAAATTAAGTATAACTAATTCATATAACTTATTTACTTAAACTGCCATTTACCTTTGATTACCAAAGTAATCAATACCAACAATACTAAAATCTCCTTTAGTTTATATTAAATCAACATTAATATTCCTATTATACATTTAGACACCCAAAAAAAAATCATTAGAAAAACATTCATAAGAAAACATTCAAACTTAAAACACTCGAAACTAACTATACAATTTATCAATTTTAGAAGAAACTTAAAATGGACATAACTTCCTCCTACGAGATCCAAATCAATCTTGGATAAAATTTCAATACGAACAACTTTCGTGAAATCGTATTTTTGCTAAAAATGCCCAGAAACTGCTTAAAACTGCATTTTACGAAACTGACAGGTAATTTATACGAACTACACCACAAATTTCTTTGAACAACAAGTTTACTTGACATTTCATTAATCTAAATAACTACTAAACACCTATATAAACATTCTATTCATTCAATTCCACACCCAAACAATTAAAATCAAAACCCCCAATTCAACTTCATAAACATTAACCCTAACTTCATAATTTTAAAAGAAAAACTTAAATTAGTTGAGGAATTCAACTTACCCACTAATATAGAAGATTAGGGATGAAAAATGACTTGCAAAACACCCCTAAACAAGCCCTAGACGCTCCAAAACGAAGCAGCATCGGGTCTTTTGCTCTCTCCTTGTGCCGCCTATCCGCCGCCTCTACGGAGTTGTTGTGGTCACTCGGTGGTATGGTGGTCGGCGGCAAAGGTGAGTCGGTAATGATGGTGGTTGTGTGTGAAGGATGAATGTTGAAGGAACTTGAGAGAAGGAGGTGGAGATGGAGATGGAGGAAGTAACGTAATATATGACTGATATTTGCTTTCTCTTCTTTTTGTTTTAGTTTTCCCTTTTCATTTTTTTTTACATAAAACTACTTCTTCCCTCTTTACAAATAAATCTATAGATATATAAACTTTTTTATTACTACTAGTAGTAGTACTTAAACCATTAACTAATCTAAACACACTAAGTTCATAAAAGTTTATTTTTTTTTCTTTAAAATCAATTCCTATAAAGATATTAAATATGAAATGAGCTTAAAAATAAATAAATAATAATTTACTTTCAATGAAATAAATATTAATTATATTCCAAAATAAAAACTGGCGTGTTACACTTCGGCTCTCACGGAAAGCTCTTGGTTCTGGAAAAAAGTATGGAAGGCTCATGTTCCTGAAAAAGTTAAAAATTTCATGTGGCGTTCCCTTCGTAATGGGATCCCTACCATGTCTAACTTGGCGAGACGAGGTTTGCAACTTGATGTTATGTGCCCACGGGCCACGGTGTGGTGAAGCCCCGGAAACGGTGACTCATATGGTGTTAGAATGCAGCGAAAGTAAGTTAATGTGGCACTGCTCTCCTCTAAGGGTGGACCCGAATGACTGCTTTCCAAGCTTGATGGATTGGGGGGAGAAGATGGCGAAGAAATGCACGGAAGACTAGTCATGGGAAATGATCTTACTAATAGCCTGGCAACTTTGGAATATGCGCAGTATGTGGAAGTTTGTAGGGAAACGAACTGACCCAAATTCAGCTATTTTAAAGATCATGAACCTTCTCCATGAGTTTGAGGTAGCTAATGCCTGTGAAGTCAACGACTTCGAAGCTGATGGTCCGCCTAGTCTTGCAAAGCTTACTTGGCATCCCCCTCCGGAGGGATTGACGAAAGTAAACACTGACGCTGCTCTTACAAAGGAAGGGAAGGTGGGGAAAGGGATGGTGGTGCACGACTGGGAAGGGGATATCCTTATGGTTGCAGGGGAAAGAGGTCGTGACTCGGGTAATGTCCTCCAAGCTGATGCTGCAGCAATGTTCTTCGGGCTTCACCTAGCTTTTGAAGCTGGCTTTAGGCGGGTGGAAGCGGAATCTGACTGCTTGGAATTAGTGGATCTACTTACAAAGAAGTCGCATTCTCTTGCCCCTTCTACAGTGATTGTGAATGACATTATTGATCTAGCTAGTAGTTTTGAAGCTTGTTCTTTTGGTTTTAGTAGGAGATCTTGTAATAAGGTAGCACATGCTATGGCTAACCTCTCACTCTCTTTTAATGAGAAGTTAGTGTGGATGGAAGAATGCCCGGAGGACATTCTTCCGCTTGTTGTAGCGGATAAATCTTTAATTGAATGAAATGGCTTCGTATTTTCCCGTCAAAAAAAAAATCCTTAATAAAACATAGTTATTGTGTTACACTTAACCCATCTCTCTCTCTCTCCAAAAACATTCCAAAAACAAAGAACCCTAAAGTAGCACCGTAACCTAGTGGCTCGCCGAGGACATTGAGCTCAAACTGCTCATCCACGGTCGTCGGCGAGCCACCTTCTCCACCGGCTCTCCAACTTCCTTTTCAAAGTCGGTCGATGACTTACGGTGCTTTCAAGGTTTGTTAAGTTCAAGTAGAACATAGGAGGAACAAGTACTTCTTACCCAAAATCAGATTGTTTCATCGAGAATTCAGCTCTTCTATCCCTACTTTCTACATGCAATTGTCGAATCTGAGTTGTTAAAGGGTTTGCACTTTCTTTCCTCTTTAGTGTTTCTCTACTAGTGTTGGTTTAATTCAGTTTCTTTGGTTTGTTTAGTATGGGTAGGTTGTCAACCTACTCAATTTGTTTAGTTGTTACGTTAGTTGTTGGAGGAAGTCCTTTGGTTCAAATTGTTGGTAATGCTGCTCATTGTGGTTGGTTGGACATTTCGATTACTGCTTGTCAATTGGGCAGTAGTTGTTTAAATTTTTTTGCAAGAATGGATGGTGTAGGTATCTCTGAGTTACAGTTGCAGGTAAAGTTGCTGCAAGAGGGAAAAAATTCCTCTACTGGGTATAGTTGGTTTCCTCTCCCAATCTCTAGTAAGAGACCTTCCAAAGATACTAGAGTGGGTGACCTTGATTTTGAGTCAAAGAAATTCTCAGCTTTAAGGGTGAGTAGGGGAAATGGTTCTATAAAGTATCAAAATAAAGGTAATACTTTAGAACCCAAAAGAATGGAAGTTTAAAGAGGGGATCCAAGGGTATTTAGGAATCCTCTAGTAGCTTTTTTCAAAATGAGTGAGCGTGGAAGAGGAGGAACAAGGTGCAACAGAACGATTGTGGAATGGCCGCCAATAGAAGAGTTACAATGAAGTTCACCAACACTAAAGGCCCCCAACTCAAGCTATCCGTTCCAAGTTTAAGTGTTTTCAATTTTGGTATCTGTTGTGTAAGAGCTTGTAAAGCTCAGTGTAGTGCTTGTTTGTTGTTCTTCAAGTGTGTTTGATTTCTGTAACATTCAGTCGATGTCAAAAAAAAAAGATCTTAACTAATTATAGGACAACGCTAACTAATGTATTAGATATGTTAACTAAAAAATAATGTAAGTCTATATATAGATTACCAGCTCTAAACTATTGTGCTAGAATACTTAACTAGTTCGTCAAAAATATTAACGAATTTACCAAAAATATTATCGTGAGAAATTTTGAGACGCGGTCCATTTTTGAAAAACATATATCTGTTGGAGTTGAGACGGTCTCACATTAAGACTAATGTGAGACCGTTTTTTCGAAGAATCTGTGTATAAAATAAGACTAAGTACTTAATCTGAATCACCACACGATGATAAAAGTAACCTTAACTTAATATATATTCAACTTCCATTATATCGCAATGCCGACCTGTTGAAACAAAAAGATCCATACATTAATGACCAGCTACATATTAAAAAAATAAATGCAAAAAAAATGCCAGTCTGCTTCACTGTCATTTTCAGTTTAAATAAATGGATTTAGCTTTTGGAAAACAGGAAGCTAATTATGGTTTTAGATTTAAGTAATTTCTGAACAATATATAGTTCAAGCCCACTTTCTAATCAATAACAAAAATGGTTGCTGTTAGACTCTAACGTAACACTTGAGAATTTGTTATCTGTTCAAGGTCGGTTCATAGATGGATCTCACAAGTAACTATTATCCTTACCCACATGTATTATATCATGATTGATGAAGAATATGAAAACACAACAAAAGATTAAAGATATGTACAAGAGATTAAATATACTCATTTATACATGAATGTATAAGCATGTACTCATACTTATATAAGAGATTGGCTCAATAAACAACGTTTAAGTTGTAGCTCTCTTCTTCTTCTTCTTTTTTTAATTTTTCCTTCTCGAGGAATTGATGGTTGTAGCTTAAAACATAGAAACAAACTTCCTCAAAAATATATAAATATAGAAACAGACAAAGGTGACCCAAAATTTATGTACCACATATAACACTATTGGATGGTGTTACGTTCTTGCACCATTTAAAAAAAGTTAGGAATGGTCGTTCAATATTACATAGCCAAACAATTCATGGTATACATATAGAGTTTAGCACGCATTGCATAAGCATATGGATGGATGCAATTATATATATATGCATATGCAGCTAAGTTTAAAGGATGCTGGTTTTACAGCAATGATGATTGTATTTACCTCCTCAGACTTGCTTTTATTGAGTAGCTTCACATTCTCAGAACGGTCATTCTGGCTTCCACTAAAGTCTTTCTCCAGTTTGTCAACATCGATCTTTTTCTGGAGAGCAAAAAAGATGTGATAAAGTTAAGTGCAGGCTCTAAGAGACTAAGACTTACATAGCTCAGGAGTGACAAGTTTGAACATGTTATTACCAATTTCGTGAACAAGGGATCTGGCTTCCCTATTCTATGACCAGCACAAACAAGTTCCCAAGGCTTTTGAACCCTCTCAATATCTTCGTCCCGAAGTGTAAACTCATGAGCTTCAAGCTGAAGCTGCTTCAACACCTAAATTTGCCACCCAAAAGTTCAAATTACTCAAGAAATCAAGCAGAAATAGAGGAAAAAATATCAGGTTCAAAAACCAAAGCCACAACAAACTCAAACCTTTGTGGTAAATGATGGCATAAATGGTTGAAGCAGGCATGCAAGAACTCGAACAACTCCGACTAAAGTTTGGACAACAAAAGAGCACCTTGATCTGTCTTAAGTGTAAAGCTTCCAAACTTCAGTTCTCTATAATGCAATGGAGACAACAATTAAAAAATGGAATAGTGGATAATCATATGTGTGAGACCATGCCAAAACTCGCCGTTACCTGGAAGTATCGATTTGGATTTCCCTCATTAGCAATAGCCATTGCAGCCTTCAGACCATCCTTCAACTTACCCTACAGTTAAAAGAAACATTATCAAGAGCAAACATTATACGCCAAGCCTGAACATAAAATCATGCACATACTACTTCAGGGGAAAGGGGTAACAGAGATACCTTCTCCAAAGCCTTGACATATTCCTGCACGTAGTCTTTAAGGTAATGAACCAAGTCAGTGTCCATCTCAGTCAGTACAACATCATCAGATACATCGGGGATAACGGAGTTATATCCTTTGCCTGTAGAGAAATGGAAAAAGATATAAAATAATATTGGAAAAAAGAAGCAAAAAAGCTCTTTATAGACAAGTACAAACTTTAACAAGCAATCACTTGCACAATATACTCAGACACCTCATACATGAACTAAACAAGCTGATAGAAACATCTTAATTTCTTATTGCACATTTCCATTACACTATCATTACAATTTGTAGCAATTTATATGTTCCACCACTACAGTAGGAACTTGACAACTACTGCAATCCACCAAAGTAAAAGTGGACAGAGTGTTCAATCACAACTTTAGCAACAATTAAACGATGTAATGAAGTACAAAGTCAGTTACCAACGGGCTTAGCAACAAAGGTCAGCACACGATTCATGAAGTTGCCCAGATTATCAGCAAGCTCGCTATTCAATTTAGCTTGCAAGTCCTCCCAAGAAAATCTTGAATCAGATGTCTGACCATGTAAATTCATCATCAATACAACTAGCAAATGATCTAAAGGTACAATATTATTTACTCAACAATATCCAAAGTTCCAAACCTTAACAAAGTTTCAGAAGGAAAACAAAAGGCTTACCTCTGGTCTAATACTTGTCAAATAGTATCTCCATACTTCTGCAGGTATATCTGTTTTTTTCGCATCATCACCAAAAACACATATACCATTGCTCTTAAAGAATTTTCCTGCAGAAGCATTACCATTGCAACAAAAGTGAACAACATGCAAAACCAGTTTATAAAAAGTTGTGCATCTTAGATGTAGCAAGCGAACAGTGTAGAAAAAATCACACAGAAGTCCACAACGAACCTGCTCCATATAGCAGAAAATGAGTAGCATGTATTGAATGAGGAAGGGTCCATTTTTCCCCGCTTCCTATCAGATATGAAGGAAAATAGACCTGAACCAAGGTTAACAGTTAGGCAATTAACGAATGAATATTTGTGGAAGCATAATTAAAAAAGAAAGGAAGGTAATTAAGTATAAAAAGATTACTGAGTGAAAAGGGACATTGTCTTTCCACATATATTTATTTATTTCTCACCTTTCCTTTAAATTTTTCATCAGGAAACGGGACAGGAACTCCCCATTTAAGGTCACGAGTGATGCACTTTGGCTGAAGTTGTTTATCGAGAAGATTCTTTGTGCTGGTCGCTGCTGCCTGCTTGTTGATTCGAGAAGGTGACCCTATCGGAAAGGGCTTTCAACTCCGGTTGCACATTAGCTAGTTGCAGAAACAGATGCTCTGAGGTGAGTGGACTCAGGCTCAAACTCCCACAGATCTGCCACAAGGTAGGTATGTAGCTAATCATACCAAAGAGAAGGAAAAAAAAATGACACATGATAGGGGAAAAACAAAAAGATTATACCTTGCATTTAGGTTTAAGCAAATCTCGGGCGTTCAGAAATGCGCCACAGCTCTCGCATTGATCACCTTTACAAGACAAAAGGCAGCGCGGGCACTGACCTTCGACAAGACTATCTGCTAAGAACTTAAGACAACGCTCACAATACAACTGCGAGAGAAAAGAAAAGATAGCCACAAAACAATTAAGGAATCTACTTCAAAGCTGAAAACCTGATGTAATGAACTAATAACTACAATTGGAGGCAGTAGCACTCACTTCCTAGGAAATACTAGTAAGCCAACATTTGGATAGAAAGTGAAAAATAAAAACCACAGGGACAACAGACGCTAGATAACGGAGCAGTTCAAATAAGAGTAATACCCTGTTTGATCAAAATTTTGGAGTCTGTTGGTTAAATTTGAATTGGTATAATATAATTGCACATATACTAGCGAGTTGGTTAAATTTGAATTGGTATTTAAGTGGAATTTATACTAGCTTTGCTAAGAATTGAAGTTCATTCATTTGACAAAACTGATAAAGATGATTTTGCTGGGTAAACTTGCTTGCCTGTTCATGAACTTAAGCCTGGGATTCACGCAGTTCCTGTTTTAAGTTTTTAATGCAGTTTATGTTCGTGATAATTATAGCCTATACTTGAAATCTTTGCGCATGATGTCATGTGGTGTCCTTTTTCTTATCATTAAACTCAGCTGGAAACTAGAGGGTTTTGGTTGAGTTTGAGTACCACTTTCTTCCTTCGTAAACTTCAGCATGATAAACTGCAACTTTTTGCAAGTATATTTTTTCATGTAAATTTCTCATATATTGATTACTGAAGATATAGATATAGTATAACCTCTTTAGATAATATCCTCTGGTTTTATTTTTTTTGCTGCACGAAAACAATGAGCATAAGTTAAACGTGTCGGGCCAGGTTGGGCCGGAACGTGTAACTTATGCATATGGCAGCCCAGCCAGGCCCAGCCCGAAACCGGTCCGTTGGGCAAGCCTACTCAAAACAAGTGCTCACACAATATTTAAAGAGCAAAATTAGGTATTGCAAACAAAATCAAATGCAACAAAATACCAACAAGCCATCAGTCAACTAAAGTTCATTCTTAGTAAAGGAAAGGAAGAGAAGAGAAAGGAAAAGAGTGGAAGAGAAAGGAAAAAAACTAAGCTTCTTTTGTTTGGTATAAATTTTCTCTTTCCTCCCAAATTCCCCCACTTTTGGGAGGAAAGGAAAGTGAAATTTTATTAAAGAGTCTTTCATTCCAATTCCTTCCATTTTCTTTCACTTATTTTTTTTTAATGAACCAAACATTAGAATGTAAGAAATTTCCTTCCCCTTCCTTTCTTTTCCTTCCAAATCCTTTATTCCTTTCAACCAAACAAACAGTAAAGGAGCATAATCGACTAATGAAAGCGCATAATTGCATAATCAACCTAAGCTAAAAAAAAAAATTGAACATACGAAGCACAACAACCAAAGAAAAGTTAACAAGTAAAAAATTTTGGTAGTGAAAAACAACAAACAATTAAACACAGTACAAATGTACAACACTTCATAAACCCAAAGCTTGGGGGGAGGGGAAAAAAAAAAAACCTGTTCGAGTTTATCTTCCTTCAAGAGTTGGTTGTTGTTGAAAGAATTAAGAACTTGGTGACAAATAGAAGTATGTTCAGTAGTAGAAGTTCGACCAAATTGATCAAAAGAAATATGAAACCAATCATAAATCTCTTTATGCAAAGGATGAAACTTATCACAAATTTGACGAGGAGTGAGATTGTCCATAACTGCACGGACCTCAGTGGTGGTGCCGTACTCGTCAGTGACTCAGTGCCACAAACGAACAACACATTATAGCCTCGTAGACGACAAAATCGAGCAAATATATCCGTGCTTAGCACTGATCCGATGATGTTGCCTAGATGAGGCACATTATAAACGTATGGGAGTGCACTCGTTACCAGTATATTTCGCTTGCCTGCAATCGGAAGCTTTTCCATCTTGGACAACCGGAGACGGAGAGAAACAGAATGGTCTTGACTCTTGATTTTTCTTTATGGAAAAACTTCTTAATTATCACGGAGAATATTCATAAATAAATAATGATTGTTATGAAATATTATGGTGGATGTCTATTAGCCAGGGAATAATATCTTGTTATGATGTTGCCTAAATGATGATTGTTATGAAATACTAGTTTATATGTAGTCGTATTGTAACTAGGTCACTTGTTCCCCAAGCAAGTCACCTGTTGTACTATATAAATGCCCCTCATCTCTATATTTTTTTTTTGAAAGAGAAATTTCATTAAATGAAGGCCAAACGGCATCTACAATAAGTATTAAAGAAAAACAAGATATAATCACACAAGATCAAATCAAATTCGTCTTCGAAGAAACTACAATGAACCAGATCGAGCAATACAAATAAGTACCTTGTCAGATTCTTTGAATCACGCAGTATTGATGGGGAAGTCTATCATTCTGACATAGTTTGGGGAAGAAAATTCTTGATTTAACCAGGTTGACCGCATCCGAATTTCCAATACTTCGATGTTGATGGTCTTGAACTTCAACCAATAGGAACAATCTCTCATACCAATTTTTAAACTTCCACGTGGGAAGAGACTAAAACTAAACTCCAAACTCCCATAAGAGGAGAGAAAGAACCCAAAAATTGGGTAGAAAACTCTCAAAAAGAGAGAGAATGGAATATTATTAATAACAAAAATAATTAAAACTAGAAGAAAAAAGAAGAATTGGGGGCTTACCACCATCGAAAGGATGATGGTAGCCCCAAACTAAAAGAAAAAATTAGGGTTTTTTTGGAGGAAGAGGAGAGAGGGGAGAGGCGGAGGCTAGGGTTTTTTTGAGGCCATCCCTAAATTCTGGTTATTTAGTTTCCCCTTCATCTCTATATTATATAAGGGAAGGAGTATGAAGATAGTGTTCCCCTCTAAAAATACTAAATATATTTTTTTAAATAAATAAGTCACTCATTTCTGTCAAGTGAATTTTTTCACTAATTTAATAAATAAATATATTGCTTTACTTTTTTTTTTTGTACAAAATCACCTTAAATCGACATAAAATCATGCATTACTTAATGAAATTCGCAATTACGTATTATGATTTTTTTTATTCTTTTGTATTAATACCAAATTCCCATTATCTTCCAAAAGAATAAAAAAGAATATTCTATTCTTTTTTTTTTCTTGAATGGTCTAAGTATAGAAGTACAGGATTATCTCTATATAAGGGCATGAACCTTGTGATCTTGGTCGGATTTTTTGCGCTTTTTTAGCATAATAAAGTTTATCTTTTCACACGCTTGTATATAATGGTCTACATCCATTGTTGTATGATTGTCTTTTTTACCCTAAAAACTGGTTATATAATTACCGAGTCATTGTCCTCGTCTGTATACACCAAATATTTGATCCCCTAACAAAACACAATCAAGTTATAAAAGTTGTTCATTTGTAAACTTCTTAACTCCTAATTGTAATACAAAAAATACAAATTTTATAAAAATATTATTATTGACATTACTTTGTAGTGTGGTGGAGACTTACACGATACATGAAGTTTAATATAGGCAATTGTGTCTATTTGGGCCCAATATTCCTAAAGCCCAATAATTACGAGAGGGCCTCTCAAGGCCCCCAGACAGGTGGCATAATAAGTCCCGCAAGGAGGTTGACCTAATTCCAGCAGGTTGCCTAGGGATCCCCGGATGGGGCTGGAAAGGCTTATTGCTAGAAAAGGCAGCATAGCCATTGGTCTCCCTGGAGCCCATCTCATCAATATTACCCTTATGGGAATCCACAACGCTATAAATACCCAATGTCTCATCAATGAACAGGTAATAAATTCAAGACCAACCGCTCAATACTTATGGTTAAGCATCATAACTGACTTGAGCGTCAGAGGGGCGATCCCGGAAACACCCCCGGGGTAGTCTAACCCTCATTCTTGCAGGTCTTTGCGACATTCTTCGAGCACCTGGTCGTCTGCAGTGGTCTTCGACCCCCCGTCTTGACTAGTCCCCCATCTTACAAGTTTTCTACCCGAAACAGGTTGGCGCCGTCTGTGGGGATAACCAAACAAAAAGCCATGGCCAATGCTCGAAAATCTCGTCGAGTCCAGCAGCCCCCGAACTCACCACCTCGAGGAGGGGCCCCCCTCCCGAGGTAGCGAATGAAACAGTGGGTGACCCTCGCAGGGCCCCCATAATTACAGAAAGGTATCAGCACATCCTCGAGGAAGTCGTTCCTCGAGAGGCAGCCAGTGCTGCCAACCTTGGGCAACCTCGAGAGAGGGTAGTCCTCCCTCGAGTCGAACCCCCTCGATTTGAGCAACCCAGCCCTAATCATGTCACTCAGTAGGACTTGCAGCAACTGGCGGAACGCCTCAGTGACAACCTCGAACGGAGTCTTAGAGCCCTCGTGTATAGTCTCTAGAATGGAGGAGAGGGGACGTCCAACAGACCTCCCGTCCCTCGACTCGTTCTGGGGCAGAATGGGCGTGATCCTCCCCTCAACAACCCAGCTCCACAAGCATCGACTCTGGCCCCTCAGAATTCGACTCGAGCCCCTCAAGCTCCACTTCGAGCCCCCATAGCCGGGGGGATGCCCGGCACGTCATCAACGAGCGATCTCTCAGGAATGGCAATCGAGATGCTCGCGAAGTCCTCAATGAACGTCGGGCTCGCTCGTGGCAGGAAGGAGAGACACTCCCCAACCATAACCAGGGACGGGAAGGGTCTCGACAGCAGGAGAGGGTACCCCGAGAGCACGAAGAAGAAGAGTCCAGCAGTTCTGATCCGAATGAAGAGTCTAACGCTCACTTTGGCAATCTTGGCTTCATTACACCCTTCAGCGAGGAGATCATGCGAACTCCTAATCCTCGTAAGGTGAAGGTCCTCCCCATCGAGCATTACGGGGGAACCACGGACCCTATCGATCACCTCGCCGCTTTTAAGGCACATATTAGTGTTCAGAAGGGGAGTGAGGTAGCGTTCTTTCCCACCACGCTGAAGGGGCTAGCTCTCACTTGGTTCACGGAACTCCTCCCTGGTAGTATCTCGAGCTTCGCCTCCCTCGAGGCTGCCTTCAAACAAAATTTCATAGCAGGAAGAAGACATCGAAATAGCAGCATTCACCTAATGTTTATTAGACAACGAAGAGGAGGAAAATCTAGCAGAATATATCAAGAGGTTTAACGAGGAGTCCTTGAAAGTCTCCGATCTACAGGATAGCGTGGCATTCACTAGGTTGATGTCGGGCCTCTACCCATCGAGCCGATTCAAGCTGAAGCTCGCGGAGAGTGAGACCTCTACTTTCTCTGAAGCGATGAACCTCGCCCAAAAGTTCACACAAGCTTCCGACATCTGTAAAACACATGAGGAACCAAGTTCCAACAAAAGAAAGACCGACTGTAGTGCTTGAGTGGACCCCTCTCGAGAAGGCCCTTAAAGGGAAAGGGATAAGAAGCCCCGACTGGATGACGACGGTTATGACCCTCGATACAACCTCAACAAAAGGGAAATATACCTCGATAACAAAGAGAAATACGCTTTACCAAAGCCCACACCCATCAGAACTTTCGTCAGTAGGAGGGACAAGAAACTTTGGTGCGAATACCACCACGACTGCGGTCACACCACTTGTGACTGTAGGGAACTCAAGAGAGCACTAGACAAGCTGGCAGACGAAGGAAAGCTGAATCGATACTTAAAGAATCCGGTTGGAAGGAAGAAAGAGCCTCGAAAGGAGAAGGAGTCCAGGAGCGATGAAACGGCAGGATTTGTCAACGTCGTCACTGGAGGGTACGCTTCGGGAGGCTTAACCAGCCGCTCTCGAAAGAAACACCTCTACACCCTGAAACACGGGACAACGGACATGACCCGGACGACAGCCTTCCCCACCATGACCTTCAAAGATAGCCATCGACCTATTCAAACCCCTCACGACGACCCCCTGGTCGTCGAAATGAAAATCGCTAATCTAAGGGTGGGTCGAGTGCTTATTGATAATGGAAGCTCCGCGGATATCATAACGATGGATTGCCTGACAAAGCTAAGTTATCAGAAAGCTGATCTTTTGCCCATCAGCCATCTACATATCAGTCAAGCTCCCAACTAGAATGGGGGAGAAGGGTCGAGGAAGGAGCGTCCTCGTCGACTTTCTAGTCGTCGATATCGACCTCCCATACAACGTCATCATCGGACATCCCACCCTCAACAAAGTCAAAGCTGCCATCCCTACATATCAGTTACTGCTACCGATCGAGGCCGACGATGGAAAGGTCGCTCAACTGTTTGGAGATCAGAAATCTGCCCGAGAGTGTTATGTTAACAACCTAAAGAACCAATGCGAAGAAGCAACCAGGAAAACAAAACAGCCCGAGCCAAAAGAACCTCTCCCCGTGATGGGGCTTTATGTTACCGAAAACCCAAAACGGTACGAAAGACCTCGACCGGTGGATGGAGACGAAGAAATATGCATTGACGATGAAAGAGGGAGAATGATAAGGATTGGCAAACAGATCTCCTATGACATTAGAGCTCGAATCATCGAGGTCATCTGGGAATTTCAAGATGTGTTTGCATACATGGTCGACGAAATGCCGGGCATCGACCTTGAGATCATGGTCCATCGTCTCAACATCAAAGAGGGACATCGACCCGTGAAATAAAATCTAAGACACTAGGGTGTCGAAAGGAGCAAAGCACCAGCTGAAGAAGTGAAGAAACTGCTAGCAGCAGGTTTTATCAAAGAATGCCAGTATACCGAGTACCTAGCTAATGTGGTGTTGGTCCGCAAGTCTTACGGGACATGGAGAATGTGTGTCGACTTCATAGATCTGAACAAGGCCTGTCCGAAGGACGACTTTCCCCTCCCTAATATCGATAGACTAGTCGGCTCGACTGCCGGACACGCCCTATTCAGCTTCATGGACGCCAACGCAGGGTACCACCAAATCCCCATGGCTGAAGAAGACCAAGTCCATATAGCATTCACTACCAGTTCTGGAGTATATTGTTACAAAGTGATGCCATTCGACCTTAAAAACACTGGAGCCACCTATCAACGCTTCGTCAACAAGATGTTCGAGAACCAGATAGGAAGAAACGTCGAAGTCTATGTCGATGATATGATTGTCAAGAGCAAGCAAGAAGGAGACCATGTCTCTGATCTAAAGGAAACCATGTCCATCGTACGCGCCCACAACATGAAGCTGAATCCGACGAAGTGTGTCTTCGGCGTGAAAGGGGGAAAGTGCCTTGGATTCCTAGTTGGCGAAAGGGGCATCGAGGCTAATCCAGACAAAGTCCAGGCCATCATTGAGATGAAAAGCCCTCGAACGGTCAAGGAAGTCCAACGCCTAACTGGTTATATGGTAGCATTAGGGCGTTTCCTATCGAGGTCAGCAGACAAGAGCTTATGTTTCTTCAGAACATTAAAACAGTCAACCTTTGACTGGGACCAGGCAGCAGAATAGGCATTTCAGCGGCTAAAGGAGCATCTGGCCAGCCTTCCTAAACTTGTATCTCCTTTGCCAGGAGAGGCACTTTTTGTCTACTTGGCTGTGTCAGACAATGCACTTAGCGCCGTCCTCGTCGCTGAAAGAGAAAAAAATCAACATCCCGTCTATTTCATTAACCCTGGGGTATTCTAACCCTCATTCTTGCAGGTCTCTGCAACATTCTTCGAGCACCTGGTCTTCTGCAGCGGTCTTCAACCCCCCGTCTTGACTAGTCGCCCATCTTACAAGTTTTCTACCCGAAACAGTGACAGAGTTAGATTTTTTTAATGACTTTAGGCCACACAAATTAATGGTTATGGAACCTACCCCATCAAGTATTATAAACAGATGTTATCAAAATTAAAAGTGATGTATCTATTTGAGGGTATTTTCTTTTTGATAGATGGTAGTATATTGTTATCAAAACTTTACATATTATATTGTTCCCCTTCTCATTATTACAAGCTAAGAAGTACAACAAATCCGCAATTTGTGAATAATATTATTGTAAAAATATTGTAATTGATTTTCACATAATTTCATGTGTAGTAATGTGAAGAAAAAAAAAAGGTGAATTATGGAGTACAAAGGTCACCATCTTTATAGTAATCATAATGTATTGAAGGCAAAATAAAAGCGAATACCAATAAAGCATACTCCCTCCGTTTCTTTTTAATGGTTACACTTACACTTTTCACGCATGCCAATGCAAAACTTTGAGAATATATATCTCTAGTTTCGTATTTGTAAAATTATAAAAAGTACATATTAATAAAATACATACTACGACGAATCTAACAAGATCCCACATGACTATGTTTTTATTCATGTATAAATCACAAATGAGGGTCAAAGTGCAACTTGTGAATAGTGTAAAATGTCAAAGTATAACAATTAAAATGAAACGGAGGGAGTATAAACTAAGACTTTTAATCTATATGATATAAAAAATTTCAATAACGAAATTATCTTTATTGAGTATTAATTACAACCCATAACTGAGTAGGTAGTGATTATAACCCTATAAGTCAAATTCTTAAATCATGTAGTCAGTTAGTCACTTAAGAATACCCGAGTTTGATCAAGAATTATAAACTTCAACTTGTTAATCTATTTTTTAGTGACACAAGTTCATAAACAATGGATAATTCAAAATATTTTCATTGATATATTTTCAATATGTAATACCTTGTACCCATTCATGTCATTCAAAATTGCAATTTTACCAATTTACACACTCATGTAGTCATGACTTGTGTGCATCCATTGAATCATTTTATTAAAAGAAAATGATACATAAATAGAGTTACACTCTTATAAACAACGAAACACATAGATAAGAATTAAACTCTGCATCCTAGCAATAATTCTATGTCTCACGAAAATTAAATAAGTATTATATATTACAATTGTTGATAAGTAGTTATGCCCATACTTGATACTAATAACTGCTAAATTTTTCGCACTACAAATCAAACTCCTAATAATTAACAAAGTCCAAAACTGCTAAAAATTTATTTTTAGAACAATTCAACTAATTCTAGATTTAAGAGATTATACAAAATAGATAGAAATAAATAGACATAGATGAAAAAACATGCTTACCCAAATTCGAAATCATCAATTGTAGTCTGTAGACTTGTAGATTGGTTGTAGTTTGGATTTTAATTTTTCATTATACGAACTCTCCCCCCTCTGTTGTACTAAGGCTCTCTTTTCCATGAATAATAGGAGAATTGAGAAGAATCAATAAAAATTGGTGATAGATATTGTATATATAGTTTACTAATTAGTTTGTATTTCCCTTAATACCCATAGGGTTAACACTTGTATGATTAATGAGTAATTGATTTATGGGAAAAGCTATATGATTAATGAGAAATCAAGGCATTACCTTCTCACATGGCATTACCTTCTCACAATTGGGTAATTGATTTATGGGAAAAGCTATATACAAGGCTGCATATAAGAAGCTAAAAATGGAAAAAATATGCATTAATTGATCATTTATTGCATCGGTTGATGCATAATTTTTTCATAAATTCACAACTTATTTCCATAAGTAGTGTATTTATATCTTATATACAACCCTAAGGGCTGCATATAGCATAACCCTTGATTTATTTCGAAAACTTGCTAAAATATTAATGTGAATCCATAATCCATAACCTTTTAAAAGTGACAAATGTTGCTACTGTTGAATTCAATAGTGCTCTGGGTGAGTAAAGCATGAAGTTCACTGTTCCTAAGCATTAGGCAATCTGAGCCATTCAACTTCATCCAATCTCAGCCACACAAATTTTCTCCTTACTTCAGTCATCTCATTTCTCTCTGTGTTTTCATCTTCTTTTTCCTCCACAGTCCACACCATCCGATTCTCTCTCTTTAGTCAACTTTCTAGGGTTTGATTTTGGAGGACTATTTAGCCATCCATCAATGGGGAAAATTAGGGATAGGGCTGATGATTTCAAGGATACTTTTCGTCGAGTACAATTAGGTATCCTTTCTCTCTCTTCGTATCGATCTCTTTATTTTTTGAATTGACACTCACCATTAATGACAAAACCCTTTTTCAACGAAATTGTCCAAGTTTCAGCCGAAGTGGAAGAATCCAACGCCGAAAGCCAAGCCGCCGGTGGTGGTTAAGAAGTAGGATGATTCAGATTTACTCTCCTCCGCCTCAACCGCCGCCGAGAAATGGATGTTATAGATTAGGAGGAGAGAGAAAGTATGGAAATTTGTTCTGCAGCTATGGTAGTTGATATTTGCGTCAGAGAAAATCGCCTGCGAAGTAAACAGCGTCGAAGGAGAAATTGACGACGCCATTAACGGTGGCAATGATAATGTGGCAGAATAATTGAAATGCTGATGAGATGTATGTAATGCAATTTATTGCCTTTCTTAGAGAAGTAGTAATTTTTGTTGGGCATTTTGTGAAGTTTTGGGGTTTGAATTATGATATTTAGTAAACCATTGCTTTGATCTGCTCTTATTTTTTGCCTTTTCCTGTTTAATTTGGTATTTTCTTTAAAAGTTTGAAACCTCTTGTGACTTAAGAGTTGTTTAAGATGTTGGACACTGTTAGTCCAGTAGTTTCTGCTGTAGGGTTATGTTGGAGATCTAATTTGATAATTTGAGATTTATCATGTTACTTTAACTTGTTGAAATATCTGTATGAATTCCATAATTGAGGTTAATTGTAGCTTTTATGTGCTGAAATCGACCTAGAATATGTTGTCGATGTTTAATTGGGTTCCTTAATAACCATATTTTTTCAATGGGGATGAGAATACTCATTGATAGAATAATAAACAAGTTAACAATTTTGTATGAACTTCAATGTTGATTCTACTATGATATTGGGTGAGTTTCACCTATTTTGTCACACTTATCTCATGAAAATCTTATTACTAAGGACTCTGGGAAGAGTTGTACAATGTAATTTCTAATTTTTTTGGGTTATTTTATTATTTTGTCATAAACTTGTAATCTTCTAGGCCTTATCTGAAACCTGTGTATGAGGTCGTATCAATAACCTTCAGTTACGACTATGAATTGTATACTAGGTAACTTGAGGTAAAAAAGAAGGAGGTTTGAGTGGCAATGTAGTATTAATGTTGTTGGATTTTCATTGTCAAATTTAGTATTTCATGATCATTATAACTTCTCAATATATGTAGGTCTTCTTTGACTTTGGCCCTCATACTGACAATTCTTTTATGAATTGTAGTTAAATTAAGTCGTCGCAATGGTCCTGATCTGAAGAAGAAGCCAACACTTTCTAAGGACGGCTCAACTGCTCATATTGCTGCACAAATATTTACATTCCGGGAGCTTGCAGTTGTCGGGAAAAATTTCATACCAGAGTCGTTGCTGGGTGAAGGAGGGTTGGGGTGCGTCTAGCCGTCTACAAAGGACGGTTGGAGAGCACTGGAAAGGTATATCAGTTAACTTCCTGAATATTAGATTTCATCTTTGTTCCTTCCAAATGATTCTGATACTAAACCGAATGAGCAATTGAGCGTTCTCTACACCTCCCCCTTTTCAAGTGTACTTTCTTAGTCCTTGCCTCCTTGGGAATAATAATTGTTGTGTACATATAAAATAGCTAATGTTTTGATAATAATTAAATAAATATATTAATTAATGCTACTATGTTGCACAACCAGAAAGTTGGTTAGGCTTCAAGGAAATTTAGATTTTATGGTCGAGGTTCTTATGCATAGTCTCTTGCACTTGCACCATTCAATTTGATTGAGTACTATGCTGATGGTGATCAACGACTTCTTGTATATGAATATATGCCGTTGGGATCATTGGAGGATCATTGACATGGTTATTTTCTTTGTCTATTAAGTATATGCATCACATTATCTTCTTTGCTTAGGACTACAACATTCTAATGTAAGGATTGGACTAACAATCCAAATTCCTTGTCAATTCAATGTTTGACATTTTCTACTTTCGGGTACATTCATCTGTGGTCCATGTCCCAACCCTCATGAAGGATGGTGGTCTTGCTCACGAAACTGTGAAACTTCTTTTTTGCAAAGTGAGTTCCCTTGAAAAAGATGCATGTTCCCATACATTATTTGACTTGTGCATTTTTTATATTGCCTTATGTAGCATGATCATCATGGCAGCTCATTTTCACACCCACAACTTTAGCAAACATTTGATTTTGACTCTGCAATCTTTGTCAATTTGAGCACCTTAAAGCTGTAGTTACTTTTCCTTTTCTTGCTCCGCAATGTTCTGTTTGGGTATATTGAAAGGTTTTGAACTAATTTAGCTGGGTTTTCTTGTGAGCTGGATAAAATATGAGAAGTTAAACTCACAGCTATGTAGCTTTTGGCTTTCTACTTCTCATTTATTCATTCTCTTAAATAGTCTCAATACTAGCAAGTTGGATTTTCTTATTTGGCTTTGCTATATAAGAAGTTATCATTGTATGTATTAATTTTAATAATTATATTTGCTTGCCCACTTGTGTCTTGGAAATATTGTGAAGTAAGAAGATGCGATTTTTGATATAATGCCTGAGTTATGCTTAATCTTTCCTACGGTGGTGTTAATTTTCTATTATTGCTGTTTCTTCTTTTGCAAAGATTGCGTTGGTTTAGTTACTTGGGCGCTTGAACATAAATCAGAGAGCACAAGTACACACCTCTCTTGTAGTTAATGGAGGTAATAATTTTGTAAGATGATCAAAATCTATATTGTTATTGTATTCGAAACATCCAAAGGACAAGTGACTACATTTATTAAGTCGTTGTCTTTGATATCATTATGTGTTGCATCCTCCTCAGCCCTAGGTACTTGACCTAGGTTAATGGGTTTTAATTTTTTCAGATGCCTAAGATAGATCAAAATGGAGTTTGATAGAGCATGGCTAAACAAAAGAGCTTATAATGTAAGATTTAATGTGCTCTGTACTAGAATGAGGTCGTAATACACATGCAATACTTAGGCAAACATGTGTCTGGTTAGGTGGAAACCAATTATGGAACTCATTTCATGTTGTTTGGACATGGACGTTTTCTCCCTGTATAATTAATCAAATAGTATAATATTTTGCAATAAGATACCAATATATACTTAAATTACTAAGTATTTTAAGATTTCTTGTTATTGTTGCTTATGATGTCAGATTTCGTAGTTTAAGAGAGCTATAAAGCACTCTTGTTGTTACACCTTAGTAGGTAGTAGAGCACTAAACAATAGCGGGCAAAACACGTTTAGAATTTGTGGTTGAAGGAAAACGAAGCTAGATCTCAAGCTCTAACCTATCCTGGAGGGATGAGAAAAGAAACTCTCTGGCTCCTTTCTTTTTTTTCTTCGATTTTGTGGGTAATCTATCTGAATTACTTGCATTTTGTACACAAAAATGAATATCTAACTTTGAGTAAACGAAAAAGAAGCTCTCGAGCTAAGTTACTTTCAAGGTTTTGGAGATAAGGTCGAAAACTTAAGGCTTAATGAAGTGAATTAGACGCGCTTTAATGTGGGTTGTATCCTAAATTCCTGCTTTTGATGTGGGTTGATTTTTTGCAGAGTTAGATAAACCTTGATTGATAAACCTGAATTCCTACTTTTGATGTGGGGGGTGTGTTGGACAAGGTTGTTGGGTTATGTGGGTTGATTTTTTTTGCAGAGTTAGATAAACCTAGATTGATAAACCAGAAGGTTGCCAGAATACGCAAAAGCAGTAACTTCTTCCGGTCGGAACTACAGAAGATGGGTTATGAGGATCCTTATGGATAATGATTCTCCAGTAATGCCCATAATGCTCTACAATCCATCTAATCCATCTAGAATTCCCGCATTTTCTAGGGAGTGCCTTAGGCAAAATGTGAGCATAATTAAACATTAAGACATCAAACCTAATTACCCAATAAGTGAAGTAACACAAAATTTAGAAATGTACCTTTAGTCTTTTAGTGAAAATAAATTTTTTTACAAAGAAGAAAAAGAAACTGAAGTAGATGAAGAGAGAGGAGATGAGGGTGAAATTATTAACCTATCTAAAGAAGAAGTTAAAACAACAGATTTATAATTGAAACACGAAGAGGGAGGAGATGGGGGTTGCTCTTGTAGTGGCCGGTGAAACGGTGACCGGTGCTCGACGAAAAGTTGGGTGGGTGGTGATGCGAAGTGTGGAAGAGGGTTGCGAAGTGCGATGACTCGGTGGAATGGTGGTGTTTGGCTAGCCGTCGTTGTGAAAAGACGAAGAGAGACCGCGGCCGCTAGGGAGTAGGGAGCGTCGCTATGTCGGAGTGGGTATGAGGATTTCTAAGTTGGGAATTAGGAAAGGGGTTTGGGGTGTGCAAAACGTGTTTGATGTTTGCCTTAGGTTTATTTCAAAATTCCAGATTTTTTTGTATAAAAAATATTTCAAAAATTTTTGGATATCTGAGATAAAAAATTTATGATCAGTATCCGGTTTTTTTTTTTCCTGATATCCGATTCGAAAAATCCGAAATTGTAAAAACCAGATCGGATCACGGATCGAATCAACTAGATCGGATAGTTTTGAGCAACCTTAACAGAGATAGGTACCTATAAGAGATCAAGTTCGGGTACGTGGGCAGAAAACAACAAGATTTCGACATTTTAGGACATGGGTACACTTATCGTCTTATCCAGGAAATGTATCGTATCGGGTGCGAGTACAGGTACGAGTACGGGTACATGAATTAGAAGAAGTACCCATGTCGTGCTAGAGAGCCCTATAGTACTTGTACACGTTTCTTAACTTGAAAAATTATAAGCTATTTAAATTGGTTGCAAGAGTTGTGAAAGCAGACATCATAATGAATCATATTCCTTGAACTTTTATTGAGCAGGCTTTTTCAAATATAAGCAGTATTTTCTATTAAGAAAAATCTGGTTCGTTGTTGTATGCTTTATAATACATGTAAACAATTCCAAGTTTCTTATCTTATGGTCATTCTTGTTATATTCAGGTTATTAGCAACGTTGGCGACCTGGTGGGCATCAAGTACTTCCCTGCTTAGCTAAGGAAAGAGCATCAAGAAGTGTCATGGTGAAGCTGGATTAGGATTTTTTTAAATTTGTGGTAGTGAAAATATGAGAAGAGGTTAGGTTGGATGTTAGTGTGCAAAATAGTAGTTGTAATAATTTTAGCCTCGCCAAAAGGGGATGTATCGTACATGCAACATGTTCTGAAAGTTAAGTTTGATTTTTTATTGTTCTTTCTTCCCTTTTTGCTGAATATTGATGGCTGAACTTACATGCTAATTATATCTAGTTTAGATCGAATATCGCAAATACGGCATTTTGGGGTGCCGCGTGCGTAGGCGCGCGGTGCAACAACTAATTGGTAGAAAAAGATGGAAGGTAGATTTGAAGAGGGAGAACATTATGGGATTAAATTTGGGGAAGTCCAAAGGGGAGTAAGAACATTTAACGGTCCGATTTGAATATATTTTTGGACCACATCAATATTGGCTTATTTAACACAAAATTTCCTTATTATTATTACAATTTACAAGTCACCAGGCGGAAAATTTCCCAAAAAAAACAAAAAGAGAGAAGACTTTGAAAAATGACTTGGAAGTTGGAACTTGAGGAATCGGTCGTTATGGACTGTGGAAGGTGAACGGGGATTAAGTAGTCTAGTATACTTCCTTGGAAATTGTGCAACTTCATTAGTTCCTTAGTTTTTACAGATACCGAAAATGCGGGAAGATAAATCCGCCATTCCTTCCTCATCATTCATTTTCTCTCTCCTAATCTTTTCTCTCCTCATCGTCGCCGTTTCATCCACCAACAATTCCCAGGTATAGTATATATTCTTTTCTCCATTTTTCACATTTTTTTTTTTGCAATTTCAAACAAATAACAACGATTCATTTTTATACCATTATTTTGCAGATCCAGTGTAGTAAACAATGTATCGCTTTAAATTGTGATAGTATGTTTCCAAAATTCAAATCAATTCAATCTCTTCTCTTTCTTATTTCGCCTACATTTTTCACCTGAAATTTGTCTTTTATTTTTTTGGGGATTTTTGGAAAACAGATGTTGGTATCAAATATGGGAAATATTGTGGGGTAGGGTACAGTGGATGTGCAGGAGAGAAGCCTTGTGATGATGTTGATGCTTGCTGCAAAATTCATGACGATTGTGTTGACAAAAATGGTACTTTTTTTTGTACTCCAATCTTTTTCTCCCTTTTGCAAGTAGTAATTTTATCTTTAATGTTTTTTTTTTGGGGGGTGGGGGAGGGATCGAAATCTTAGTGGGTTTTTGGTGGAATTATATGTATTGTGGAAGTAATGATTTATTTTCTGGTTCTTAATTCGGCTAATTAGGCTCCGTTTGATTGGGCGGAGATTAATGTTATTAGAATTAAGAGTGACAACTGTTTTTGGAGTGGTTGTGTTAGGGAGATTTGAGTTGGAGATGGGTGTTGTGGAAAGAAGGAAAATGCAGTTTGTTTGTTTAATTAATTAGCTATGAATATAAAAAGAGATTAAAAGAGTTCTACTCCAAAGTTGTTAGTTGTTCACTTGGATAGTTGGATCTATGTTATTTGGCTTCTTGATTTTGTTACATAGTTATGTCGGATAGCTTTCTACGCTAAGCAAGCCTGGTTCTCCGGGCACTATGGTAGGACGTGGATTGATCATGACGGGAATGGACTTTTCCGTAATGTAATTCCTTTCTTGTCTTAGGAGTTAAGCGATGAGTTGGTAAGCTTCTTAAGGGTATGGCTTCCGGACTCTAGGACATGGGTATGGTCGTATACTCGTATGGATACTCCTACACTTCAGTTTGGGCCAAAATCATTGAAAATTTTCATAAAATGGATAAGTTGTACACTTAGACATGAACTGGTGTTGGACATGGTACCCGAGTAACATAGTGTTATATATTCTTGCTATATCTCATGGCATGGTGGAAGACCTGGGGGAAATTTAGTTCATGTAGTATGTAGTTTCCCATTAATAGCATAATAATAAAAAAACAGAAGAAAAATACCTCGAAATTCCTAAATGTTAAAGTGGAGACGCCATTGAAATGACTCTGTTTGTTGTGATTTTGATTATATATGTTCTCCGACTTTCTTGTTGGAGAGGAAATGCTGCACCTGAAATATTTGTCAAAATGACTAGGAGTAGCAAATAACATTGTGATCGTAGACTGCAATATGATTTTGTGCTTTCTTTGGCAATGACTGCATGATTAAACAACTACAGTTTTTATGCAGCATTTATGATTATAGGTGAGAAGTAAGAAAAATGACCATTAGCAGAACAAAGTGAAGTTCAACCAGTCACATCCTATGGTAAATGCACACTCTGTTCCGATTGTGATTAGGGGAAAAAGGAGAGGAAAAAAAGAGAGCATAGAAGCATTCCCATTGTATAGTTATCCAATTTATTTGGCGTGTATGGAATTGTATAGTTATTGTCAATAGAGATTTGAGACGATTTCTCGATAGATAAATTATGTTCAAAAATGATACAAGAGTGAATGTGCTGATAACATCTACCTACTTCAAGCAGACACAAAGTGCCAACAAAAACAATGAATTAATGATGAACTATAGAATGTAGCTAGGAATAGTGATAAAGTAGAAAGAGGAAAAAAAGTGGTGAAGTAGTGTCCTATGGAATTATTGCATAAAAGCAATGCAATCGAAGTGTTTGAACATCACGATGATGTATTGGAATTTGGGACTAAGAAAACCCTTTTCTGAGAGATTGATTGCAAACATCTTTGAGGAGATAGACAAATATGTAAACATAAGAACATAGTATTTCAGAATTTGGTGGATCCATATTGCATGGTGGTGGTTGTTGAAACATGTTTGAGTGAGTATTAGACTATAGATTAGCAAATATGAGGTCTACAAGAGATAGGAACCTTATGGTCTATGAATATGTCGCATAGAATTTGTAATGGGAATGGGAAATGCAAAAATGGAGGAAGGTAAAAACATGATTTCTAAACAAGTACCTCAAGTCTAAATTCGTTCGTCTATCATCAACAGTTATGTGTTTATTAAGAAGGTATCAGGGTTAGTTTGAGTGTATTTATAGAATACAGAGATTACTGTTAGATAGAAAAGATCATTTACAGGTTTTAAGGATCCATGAAGAAGAAGATTTAGTGATCATTTAAAGAAGAGGTTTCTCCTCAGCTTCCTTGAATTTCTGAACTAAGTTCCTGAAACTAGAAAGGTTAACTTTATGTGACTTTCCATTTGCTATAGATATTCAGTTGCTCTCTAGGGAGTAGTAGTTTCTCCAATGTAAATCCATTTCCTTTAGATGGTTGCCACAGGGTGAGTTGACGCTAATGGAGGAGGAGAGAATGGCTAGTTGCAGTCTCATCTCTTCTCTGTCATCTTGACATTCTTCTATTAACTCGTGTGTTGAAGTCTTGTACGGTGGTGTCCAAGACCAAAGATCACATCCCATCTACATTACTACTGTCCTTTATGGCTCTTTAAACACCAAAAGTTTCTTCCTTTGTACTCTCTTGTACTTTAAGATGAGTAGTGCGTAGGGCATGATGAAAGCGCAAATGCAGCTCAACATTACTAACAGTCAGTAAATGAACTTTTCAGGTATGACAAATGTAAAATGCCATGAGAAATTCAAGAGATGCATCAGGAAAGTGCAGAGATCTGGAAAGACTGGATTTTCCGAGGAATGCCCTTATGATGTTGTGGTGCCTACTATGGTACAAGGAATGGATATGGCTATTTTGATGAGTCAATTCGCCACCCCGAGGGTTGAACTTTAGCCCAATATTGCATTGATTTAATAGCTGAAGCATTAAAATTGGCTTGCTACTGTAAAAAACACTGAAAATTTTGTGCTTCAGGATAGTAACCATTGAGGAGTTATACTAGGATTGTTTAAAGGTTATTCTTTGCCAGGAATATCATTGGAATACCAAGGATTCATTTATTCATTATATTCAATTTCTTTCCACTGCAATTGCCAGGTATTAGTGAATATACTTCTCTTTCTTTCCTTTGTTTTGTTAAACGAACTACAACAATTCGGCTAAAACTTGATTGGATCGATCAATATGTATGTATACTTCTGTGATTGGAATCTAATCTAAGTAGGAGGTTTTAATTTAAGTATGACATCATCTGAATCCTATAAGGAAATCTAATTTAAAAATAAGAGTCAATCCAAATTAAGGGCCTGAATAATTTCGAAGCATAACTCTAGTCGCAGAAGACGATTTACTAGTCAAACAAGACATAAGACTATAAGGCTCCGTTTGGTAGGGCGTAAAATGTTTTCCCGGAAAAGCTGTTTTCTCTATTTTTCAATTTTACATTGTTTGGTTTGCAAAAAAGTGTAAAATTAATTTCCCTAGAAGTGAAATTGCTCTTCCAATGATGGAAAATCATTTTCCCTTCAAAATGAAGGGAAAACTATTTTCCTTCATTTTTCTTATCTCTCCTTTACACTCCTCTCCCTATCTCCTAGCTTTCTTTTTCATTTTCCTTTTTTTTCATCATTTTTCTTACATGGAACTAAACAACGGAAAACTAATTTTGGAATTGTGTTTTCCATTGTAAATTATTTTCCATGAAAATCATTTTACACTGAAAATGTTTTACACCCAACCAAACGGAGCCTAAGAGAGAGTACTATGACAAGCACAGAAAAAAGTTTCAGTAAATATGAGAAAAAGAAGTTGAAAGAAAAACACATTGAAGAAGCTCCAAATTGGTGTTTCTCCTCTTCAATCCTGAAAACTACTTTTGGCTTTTTGGAAAGTGTTATCTTCTTTTCTTTTAATTTTCTTCAATCACAAAATAACTCGTGTGATTCCAATGACCTCATTACTAACTCAATATTAAAATAATACTTCCTACGTTTCTTTTCAGTTGGCTTGCACACATATTGAAGAAAGGAGTCATGCAAGTATAAAAACATTGATTATAAGTGTATAAAAGGTCATTTGAGTGAGAAAATTTACTAAATAAGGAAACATGACAACTAAAATGAAACATTTCAAAAAGTAATACATCTCAACCGAAGAATGTAGTAATAAATTGAATTGTCAATAGTTAGCACTGAAAAAGAATAGCTCATTTTAGTTATATGTATTGTTTATCCAGAGTCATCTTACATTAGAGAAAGAGGTTAATACTTGGAAAACCAATTTAAAATATCTTTGGCTATTAACTTATTTTTGGTAAAAGAATAAATAAGAATATACTTCCTCCAGCGATTAAGCGTAGTGATGTAGACAGGATTCAATCGCAAATCTTGTGTATCATCTCCACAATGATAAGACTTTAACAACTAAATTAGATGACATCTACACAGATAAATATACTTATTAGATAGAGATTAGAGTCAAAGCCTCAAAGATAATTGTCCATTTAAACAATCCTCTTTTCATATGGGTTTATCAGGCAAATAAGCAAAGCTGCATGATCCACCGTGCCGTTAAATTTAACATGCAACATTGTTAAAAAATAAGGATTAATTAAGATCAGTCTAACATTAATCTCCTCGTCTCACTCTCTAATCTCTCTCATTGTTTTGTTATTATTATTATTGCTATTATATGGTATGAGGAAGTACATGAATTGTTAGCTGTAGCACTTTAGATAAGATATTTTTGTATTACTAAGCGGGAGCGTGCCTAGTAAACAACAACCTATAACTATAAGACACAATTTTCTCCAACAATGTGCAAGTTGTTGGCCCAACATGACAGTTTGACAGTTATGAGAAAGAAGTAAGATTAATGCCACATTGCCACTCATCAATAACTATAATCAGCAAAGAAGCCAGATTAGTGACATTTTATAGCGTTTTTAAATGTTAGAGTGTCCTCGTAAAAAAGATCACATGAAGTAGCCTAAATTCTTACATAATTAGTGGCGTATTATACTGTATGAATCTTTAGATTCTATATATTAGAAGTGACTTTTACATAGACTTGTAAATGTATGTCTCTGGAAAATACACCCTCCATCAATAACTATAACTACTAAGAAATCGAACACTAAATGATAGCCTAGTGGTGTTGGTAACACTTTTGATCCCAAAGGTCCTAAGATTGAGTCTCACCCAATATATACTATTTTCCAACATAGTGATGACCATTGTTTTCATATGGTCATCAACTCATCATCCTTTTTTCACTTAAAAATTATGAATTTCACTCAAGTTAATTTGTGGAAATTCTGAGTTAACAATCTTGTCAAAAAAAATTTATTCACTCATAATCTTTTTCCATTTTCTATTTGTTGTATTTGTTCCTCAAGATGGGGGAAGGTAGTTTGTTCGTGGAATTCTAAAATTGGGAATTGAATTTGTTAACTTATGGAATGTATATATATATATATATATATTTGTTTTTGTCCAAAGATCTGGGGTTTTAACAGGAGGAAAATAAGAATGCTGTTTAACCGACCAATGCAAGATTTTACAGAAAAGACTTACAAATTTGCTTGAGATGAAACTGATACTAAGGAGTTATACAATTTTTGTGAGTGAAAAGAAAAGGGAAAGAGGAGATTTTCAGAAGAGCTAGTGTCTTCGTGTATTTTGCTCTACCTTTAACTGAAGAAGAGGCCTCAATTGATAGGCAGGGATGTACACATCTATCACGTTGTTTTACTGTGCATGAACAATTTGCCTGCTGCTTTAAACTGTTCACAATTTTGTGTTGTTGATGCTTTATACTGTTGATGAATAGTTTTGCAGCTTTAAATTGTTAACGAGTTTGCTTGTTGTTGTTCTATACTGTTGAATGGTTTTGTTGCTTGAAGAACGTGTATGTTGTTGTTTTACACTGTTACTGCTGAAGATAGTGATATTCTGTATTTTGTTTTTTTAAGTCTGGAAACCATCATCTTCTTCATCGTCACTAGGGTGGATGGAGGAGTCTACTGTTGTTTCGATGTTTGAAGTTATGGAGGACTCAGACATACTATTTGCTAGCTGTCGTAAGATCCGTGCATAATCTTTGGGGGGGTCTTTCTTGCGATGCGAGCAGGGGAATTTGCTTGTGATTTTCGGGCTAGGAACTGAGATTGTTTTGGCCCTGATATCACGATACCTGTGTTACAGTTTTTCTTTAACCATTCTTTGATGGCTGGTTCGAGGATAGATTGTGGTGCATTGAAATTTGACTAACAACTAGTTTTAAATTTTCTTTCGAGCACCATGCCCCCTTGGTCTTGGTTTATTTCAAGGAACCACTGACATACCCAAGGGAGATATAACTTCATAGAAAATAAACATAAGGCAGGAAAATGCCATTCAATATTTGAGGGTTTGTATTGGGTTCGGAATATATTGTAGCTTTTTGCGACTTCTGGGTGAAGGATTATAGTAAATGAGCCATAAAATTTCCACCATCGTGTAAACTAAGATGGCAATTTTTCTGGGTGGTTTTAATGTTGAAATAGATTAACCATGAATGGGATAATCTATTATTTTGTGTGAGAAAAATGGAGAACCAGGCTTGTTGGTAATCCCTGTTATTAATGGTGGTACAATGTGGGAATGTGTTAATGAAACTTATGGAGAAGGCTTCGTGTTTTGAGAGATCTTGATTCCAATCGTGAGGACTGAGAACCTTTAGGATTTTAATGGTCGAGTATGAGGGTTCTGCTTGTTCATTTTTATAAAAGTAGTGTTTAAATTCAACGGAGCCAGTAACTTCAAGGATTGTCTGGTAATACTCGGTTGTCTTAGTATGGTCCCACGGTTTGTAGAACCAATTTTTCCCAAAGATTTTTTGTATTGAAACTCATGATACCCATTTTCAATTGTTATAATATTTTGAAAAGCATTTTTATCGAAATATTCAGAAGTCTCAATTTTCTTAGGTTGTGCAACCACAACCAGAGAGCTTCCTGGTTTTAGAAATTGTTTTTGAGGAGGGTTTTTGAGAGAAGATTCTCCTACATCTGGTTTTGAAATGAAAGTAATAATTTTACATGCGGAAGTTTTACCTTCTATAGTCGTTTTACTCGATCTTCCATGGTTTTGCATAGAGTTTTGGATGGCTTGAAGGAGTGGGGGTGTTTTAAGATGGATGGAGGATGCTAAAAAAGGGAAAGGAGTCATTCTTGAACTTCTTGGGTTATGTCGATGGAGGAGGTTTCGCTCTCCATATTCTAAAATGCTTCGTACCGTGTTTTTATTGGCTTTTGTGTGGTGCATATTGTTTTTTCAGGAGGAGGCCGAGATTTCTCCTTATCTTTTGTCTTTTGGGGCATTTCTGTAAGAAATTCACGGGTTAAGAAGTCAGGGATTGAATTATTCTCTCCTTTTATATGCTCAATCTCAAAATCAAAAATACTTAAGATAGCCTGCTATCTGGCAAAAACAACCTTTGCAGATTTACAATCAATTCATAGTAAGAATTTTTGGTTTAACAAATCAGACTGAAATTTAGAAATACAAAGAACAATTGATAATATTTCCTTTTTTATAGTAGAGTATTTTTCAGAGTATCATCGCAGTGCCCTGAGGTGAACCTAATAATGTATTCTTTTACCATTATCGACTTGTTTTGAGATACCTCTGTAACCCTTGTCACTGGCATATGTTTCAACAATTTTAGGCTAGTTAGGGTTTGCTAAACTTAAGCATAAGATATCTAAAACTTGTGTTTTTATGGTTTTCACAGCATGGGTATGGGTATCGGTCCAAGGGGATGCATTTTTCTTTAGTCTATCATGGAGAGGTTTGCAATTCTACAAAGATTTGGATAAAAATCTAAAACATAATTCAAACTACCAAGAAATCTCTGTAGTTGAGTCTTGTCTAAGATTTTATCAGGAAATTTGCTAGCGAATTGGAGTGATCTTTCAATAGGGGTAATAGTTCCACAAAACAAAAAAAATGGCCTAGAAATCTAATTCTTGTTTGAAATAAAGAAATCGTTTTTGCTGATAAGACGAGGCCATACTTCTTAATAAGATAGAAAAAGGTTTTTAGGTTCTTGAAATGTGATCAATTGTGTTTGAGTAGACTAGCACATCATTTTATGTAAACTATGCAAAAAATCTAAATAAGGGTTAAAAATATCGTTCATTTATCCTCTGATATTCAGAGGGGGCATTTTTCAGACCAAATGACATTACGCTGCATTCATATTGCCCAAAAGGAACATTAAATGCAGTTTTATAACGGTGTTCTGGCTTGATCTGCATCTGCCAGAATCCAGATTTCATATCAAATTTTGAAAAAATTAAAGGATGGTGTAATTTTTGCATAAGATCTTTTTTTTTGGGTATTGGATAACGTATCTATCTTATGGCATCATTTAGGGGCGCTTGTAATTTATAACTAATTTGGGTGTGCCTCGCTCAATTTTAGAAGCTTTGTTAACGTAAAAGGTTGCGCAACTCCAAGGGGAGCGAGATTTGGAAATTAATCCTTTTCTTTCAAGGTCTTTAATCTTTTCTTGACAGTGACATTCTAAGCTTTATCCTTCCCCCTATCTAAAGTCAAATAATACTAATAAGTAATAACATCTAGATACTTCATACAACTACCAAACTAAGCTTGGCCTAATGGAAATGAGAGAACCTTTCAACCTCGCCGAGGTTGGGGTTCATCCACTAAAAAGGACTTTGGAAGAGGGGATCCTTTATCCTTCCCCCTATCTTCCCTTCCCCAACTTCCAAAGGTCTAGCCCGCTTACCTAGGCCAAATTTACTTATAAGATGTTTCAGCCCGATAGAAATATAGAACCCTTCATCTTACCTACTTTAAAAAAAAGTTTCATGTAGCTTTTGTACGTATATCTCTTACTAATTACATTTATGGTAGTAACTTTGTTCTTCAAGATGATAATCACTTCTATAATTTGACATACAACACCTAATATATTTTATTTTTACAAAACACAAACTCAGATACGTTGACTATTTTTTACCTTTTGAGCATTACAACTATCTAAATTAGAGTACGAAATGACAAGGTTACTAATTACTATAAGTTCAAATGTGAAAGTAACATGGTCCATGGTGCCAAAGTAATTTCCATAGTGGGTTGATACATGCTCGGCGTTGACTAGTTCTTGCCAAAACGGCATCTTAATCATTGAGTTCAAAAAAAATTCACCATATTTGTCATAAATAGCGAGTATACTTCATAAAAAAAGGACTATCTTAGTCTGATAGAATGACAAAGTCAGCAACTTTAGATATTAGATATTAGGTAAACAGAAAGAATACTTGGCACAGTTGCACTCCAACTCTACAAAAGGCCAAACTGGATTTCTTGGAAACTTGCAAAACCAAGCTAAGATTAATAGACCAGAATTGCACTTATATACTTTTTTCGTTATATATATAATAAATAATAAATAATAAATGTTTATACATTTAACATACTGTTTTACAGTATTTCTGTTTTCAGACAATGGTAACTTATTATGTAAGGTGTTATCACCATAAAGAATCATATATTCATATCTATATATCCAAAAAAAAAAAAAAAAAGTGGGGGTAAATGGGATTTATTCAGAAAGTGAATTATCTCTCTCCTTAAAATTCCTTTGTTCCATGAAGTTGTTTAACCTCTTCAATGCAATTTCTAGTGTTGTTTCGCTCATGTTGGCAAAACAAACCCTGAACCACCCAGGTTCAGAACAATGACAAGATGAACCAGGAGAGATGTTAAGCTTCACCTCGTGAACAATCGAGTTCCAAAGTGCTAACTCACTATCCTTTGTTGGCTCATCTAAGAACGGGCTCAAGTTCATCCAACAAAACAACCCTCCGTTGCCTTTTAAGCACTCGATCCCGGCTTTTCTTAGTCCGTTGATGATCATGTCATATCGCTTTCTTAGCCTTTCCCTATTTGTCTTGATGTAATTGGCAGTGAAGTATTCGTTGGAGAGCATAGAGGCTAGGAGATGCTGAGTTTGAGAAGAAATGAGGGTGAAACTAGACATTCTTCTGGCAGTTGTCACAACCTTATCATTGTAAGAATATATTGTCCCTACTCTAAAACCTGGTAGTCCAAGGTCTTTCGACAGACTATAAACGATGTGAACTCGCTCAGCATCCTTGAAGTTCCGAGCTTCAAGAACTTCAGCTATGCTTGTGAAGTCCTCGGGGGAAAACACGGAGCCCGAGTAGATCTCATCAGATACAAGATGGATGTTTTTACGCGATACAAAGTCCATAATCTCTTCCAGAACTTTTCTGTTGATAGTAGCACCTAGAGGATTTGATGGGTTTGTGATCAAAACTCCTCTTACTCTAATATTCATGGCTTGTGCTTTGCAATATGCAGCCTCTAATGCTTCAGGAGTCACCTGAAAGTTGTTTGAACTGTCACAGTGAATTGGTACGATATTCACACCCGTCCTCCATCTCAAGTCTCTATCAAATCTGAAGAAAGAACAGCACTTGATCAGTAAAGATGCACTGCAAGCTTTTTATTAATTTATTTTTTGTTTCTTTTTTTGGTAATAAGTGCATGTTGGAAATTGCACTTCAAAGTATATGTTTATATAAGGTAAGGTTTTTCTTACCCTGGATAATAAGGAGTTGGGACCAACAAAGCATCTCCTGGGTCAGCTATAATGAAGGTTAAAAGTTCATTGGCAGCAGTAGCTCCGGCAGTGAGGACAATTCTGTTGTAATCAAACTTCGCTCTACCCCCTCTTATTTGTTCCATGAAACTAGCCATTGCCTTTCGGAAAGATGGAAGTCCATGGTAGTCTTGAAACAAAGCATTCTCTCGAAAGCCGGCACTTTTTGTTTTGCCCCAGCTAGTTGCTTCGGCGTGCTGCTCTAAGTATTCTTCAAGGATATCAAAAGAAACCTGTTCAACAAAAAAAAGTACTTGAGCAACCAACTTCGAAAGAGAGTGAAGATATTGCACTTGTATCACAAAACTTCATTATATTCGTGCTGCTCGAATTTCTCTGAAAGTACTTACTTGATTCTCAGCGAGTCCCATCTGTATAACACCGGTGGGATTCGTTGTTTCTTCGTAAGGGTCTTCATCATATGCTTTCCAACCTGCAAAGTATGGAGATTCTTCTCCATGAGTATCAGAAACTGCAATTCTTGATAGCCCAACAGATGGTTGCTCAATCTCAATAGCCATGGTAGTGTTTTCTTTCAGGAAAAGAGAATCTTTGATTTGAGCTTTGTTGTACGAGAACCTAAGCTTGTTATATCTTAAGAGAGAGATAGAGAAACTGTTTTTGATGCAAATTAGAGTCTAAGAGCTCCCCTATATATAGGTAGGGTTATTAGAAGATGAGACTCCTACGACTAGTAGGCCAATAAAATATTTGTAAAAAAGAGTGAAGCGACCAATGATTGATTTAGTAATGTAAGCAAGATCAAATCTCACCTTTTACAAGTATGACTTTTATCTGTCATGACAACTGTAGAGGTTCAGTAGTCCTTGAATGAAATCCCATAAAATTTGGTGGTTGAGTGGAGTGGGTATTTTTATCTTAATAGCAGTCATTTTATATTTTCTGTGGTAATACCAGATAAACCTTGTCTTACCTTGTAGAATCTCTTCATATATTTACCCCACTAAAGGCTCTTTGGCGGGGGGGTCCCTTATACTTTGGCCCCCTACTTCCAAAGGGTTTGACGTGGTAAGCTGGATGGTTGACCTACGAGAGGTGCCGGTCCAGCAGGATATTTCTCCTTACCCATAAAAGAAATTTAAAAAAAATTTATTTCTTCATTTTACAGAAACTGTTTCAGTAACTCTGCTCGTAATCGGCAGTTCCAACTATGACGAATCAAATCTTTGCAGAGGGCAAAAATAAGACCATACTGAAAAGTGCATACTGTCATGCTTGGAGAATTGATATAATACTTCAAGACATTACAAAGAATAAGATCTGACAGTAGTTAAATTCTGACGGGTGGGCAGAGATACCAATTTACACAAGATTAAGATTCTGATTTGACGATAAATAAAGACAAAATACAGGCTCCAATAAGATTTGATGACCAACACAGGCTCCTAACTTCTCAAAAAGCTTAATGAATATGCAACATAGGTAGGTTCTTTTTCTCCTTCAGCAGAGTGCAATCAGACTGGATTTTGAGGCACAACAAAAAAACAAATCTATACCAACTCAAAGCACTTTGATGAATAAGATGCAGCCTATCTTACGTGGACTCTTCATTTCACCTCAAGTCACTATAATCGATCCTCAACACTTCTAACATGGGTGTAGACAGTAATGTGATACTTCATTTTGGATAAAATACAAGGAAAGTTTTCACTTCCAGAGTGTTTGGTTGGACAAAAAACATTTTCCCTTTTTAATCTGTTTGGTTTGAACTTTGAAAAGGGTGAAAGTCAGTGGAATGCAAAACATTTTCCTTAAAAGGAACGAGTGTCACATTTTCCTCCCTATTCCTTATCTTTCTTATTTTTTCCTCCTATCCATTATGTCCCTTCTATTTCCATTCTTCCTTTTTCTCTATAGCTTTTTCATGCAAAGAACCAAACAAAAGAAAACTAATTTACAATGGTGTTTGACGTCAGGACACGTACTCGTGTCTACCGACTCAAAGTAACATAACATGCACCTTATGCGGTTTTCATAACAAAAAGCAGTAAAACATCCAACATAACTCATATCAAGTATTCGTGGGTTATGTACAAGTATAATCCGAGATCTGTTTCTTGCACAACAAATAACCAGCATATGACATCAAGGTGTTCTGTACTTAGGATTAAAGTTTAGTTGTTTATCTTCCAGAATTCAAATGAGATAGATATGTGACCACAATTCACAAGTTCACCAGACAATAACAAGGATGAGAATAGGAGGATAGATAAAATAAGAAAAAAATAAACGACAAGAAGAATATGCTATGGTCGGCTCAAGATTATAGAGATCCATGTGCAGAATTCAACAACAAAAGATTTTCCATTAATAGATTGTATTATAAGGTGAAAACGGATCAACAGGAAGTACTTGCTGACGACTGTTTGGCGGCCTCAACCTCTAAAAGAGTGACAAGTAGCAAGACCATGTCTCAACAGAAGCAAATAACTCACTTTAAATTCCTGTGCTTCCTTTTTTTTCACATTTGGATTAAGCATATGGATTTATTAGCATAATAGTCAGTTAGCTTGTTACTTGAGCGCCTAACAGGAACTAAAATCATTCATTAGAAAGAAGAAACCCATTGCATAGGATCCAACATGCTTCATAAAATAATTTATACTAACAAAACAAAGAGTTTAAAAATATAATAGCACTAGTTTATTCAGTAATTCTTCTGCTTATAATTTTGGATTACCAATACACACTCCAATCTAAAATAATGTCATTTTCATATACAAACTTTGACTACTATTTTTTGTTGAAATATACTGATTATATTATTAAAGAAAAGTAATTAGTATAATGAAAGTACTTCATAACAGATATCTAACAATATAATTTTCATGATCGTGGACGGAGAGAAATTTAAGGTCAAAATAGTACTTGGAAAGGAATTATGTCTGTCCCTTTATATCCTTCCTACAAGGATTGTTTTGATCATATAATAGAGCTTTTTTTTTTTACCGAAAATTCCCATATATAAAGAAGAGTAACATAGTAATGTGAGATTATTTTCAATTTGTCTTAATGTGTATTTTCAAAATATCACCGTTTTATAATCATTACTTTTACGTAATTTAAGATAATAATGTTCAAAAATGTGCATTAGATATTGAGAAAAAAACAAGCCAAAAAGAATAAAAAGGGACGGAATGAGTACTAACTTGATTGCTACTTTAATTACCCAAGGCAACTAAAACCATTGGCTAGTAACCAAATCTCTGATCCCACATGTTTTCTTTGTTTATGACCTGAGACTAAATAATTAAATAATTTCCAATTGTCACAGCAAAAGGATTTAGAGATATAAGCGATAAAAAAACATAGGTTACGCAATGAGTACAAAAATCCTTAGCAGTAGTTTATTCAATAAACTTAAGAAATTATTAAATCTAGGATTAGGAAACAGGCAAATCAGGTTGACTTGAATTAAGAGCTTAAATCATCAGATTATAATAATAAGATTCTTTAGTGTGTTAGGTGCAGTAAGAGGTAACATATTACCAAATAGTAAAAAATAGATTGATTGAAGAAGTCCAACACTTCCAAGAGTGGGATCCAACCTAGATGTTTAGCAACTGAAACACCCAAGAAAGTGAGAAACTTGGACCATTTCTTCCTCAGAAAGCTGACATTTGGTTACTCACTTAACAAGTTCCTTGCACACTTAAACTAAACATCTAGCTTCCGTGAGCAAATGTGATGAAGGGTCATGAGATTCTCTAACTGTGAACAGCTAAGTGTCTGTCAACATCTTTGGAGAAGAGAACTACGTTAGAATTATACTATGTCTTATCAAGATGTTAGTGAAAGAGACTCTTAGTATTAATTTGTGTCTCTACTGAACATATAACAGAACTATCACAGACAATACAGCATCTAATAATTGCCCTGAAAGTTCCTAAAGTTCTCAGAAGATCAGATATATGGTTAGTTAAGTAAATATCAGAGATAACAAAAGCATACTTATATCCACCGGCAAATAATATCATAGTCAAGAAAATGACAGTCAAAACTCAAAAGTGATACTCTATACTCACATCATTCTAAGACTAAAAGGAGTAGCAAATCAACAGTGCGACTAAAACAATCTTAGCATTGTCATTACTAGCATAAGGACAGGCAGTAACTCAAATAAAAGGAGAAGCAAACCAACCATAAAATAAAATAGGGAAACAAGTTAAAAAAAATAATAAAGGAACACCAGGCGATGGATTAGGTGTAAATATAGGGACTTCTTTTTAATTCTTTGCTTATGCTTGTGATATGTTTTATTTGAGGGAATAGAATGGTGAAATAGTAATAAATGTAACGTTCAAATTAGGAATTCTGTTAATTTAAAGAACGATGTCAGCATACGCATGGGAACAGCATTGATTCTATGTTCGTTTTGTACACTAAGGAATAAAATGATGTAATTCAAAGCAGTAACCAAAATGAGTGAAGAAGAATATAGTCTCTTATTTGGAATGGAAAGGAATTGGAGAGATCAGTTCTAGCATGAACAATCAAGATTTGCTCAAGGATGAAAACACAGTGGTTTCGGGAATTTTTCTTTTAGCTTGCTTAGGTGTTGTAATCTGAAGATGGGAGATTAAGAAAAAGAACTTGAGATAATATTAGTTCCTGTTATTTGGGATGCATCACTTTGACGCTTCACAATAAATTTCATACTTCATCTCGGACATTCTATTGTAATATTATGCAGATTCCTATCACAAATTTCACCTTAAACTAAGAGATTAACTAATTCTATGTCTTCTACATTTCATGCTTCATCTAGGACATTCTATTGGAATATATTATGCAGATTCCAATTACAATTTTCACCTCAAACTAAGAGAGTCACTAATTCTATGCCTAAGGAATTAAACACATTTGCTGTTTATTATAGAGTCAGGAATCTTTTTTAGAAGATACACATCCAATAAGAAAATGGCATGTGGAGTTCTTCTTCACAATTATGAGAAGCTAATGTCAATGAAGATAACACTAGAATATTGAGTAGGTCAGATTATAGTACATAGTAAAGATACACTGGTTTTTTTGTATTACGTCTGTAGTATTAATACATACGGCACAAACTTTTGCGTTCTTCTTCATTTTCACTCAAAGTTATAGTAAAATGGTGATAGAATTAAAGTTCAAGTATACCTGTACAAACACGGTTTTCTTAGCTGCATTTGATAGTAGAAAACTCTTACAAAGAACTGACGTTAGTCTTCGATGATGACTCCATTCACATAGTTTATTCAGTGCTTTTGTCGTCTAGAATGGGAACACAAGAACTGTTCTCAATTCTATGCTGGAAATTTCCTACAGGCACAGGAGAAGGTACACTTTAAGCCAAATTTAGTATGAATAATGCATATTATGTTAATCACCAAAAAATTGTTGGATTTATATTCTACAATTGCAGAATGAGCGATTCACGTGCATCCACATAGCCTTGACCATCATCTGATAGATTAAGGCCATCCAAATTGGGTTTTTTAATACAAAATCCAAGCATGCAACTTTTTCTTGTTTTTTCTTTTTTTTTTCTTTTAAATTACTCAATTTCCCTTCCTCCCCACTAATTCTTTCCCAACTTGCATATGTTCTTTCATTAATTTTATGTAATCTAGTCCTATCTTCACCAACCAAAAAAAGTTCAACTAATGTTCCAAAGATTGCCTTTTTGAGGCTAAGCAAAACTCCAAGAAATCTACTTTTTTATACAATTTTCTTTTTATATCCTTTCCATGTGAGTATGTGACAACCTCCCACCCCCAAATTGCAAAATTATTGATGTAAGCAGATTTAATATGATTTTGAACATAATTTTTTGGGATAATTGCTTCAAACCCATTTAATCTTAACACAAGGACAAGCACAAAGTACCAAGGGATAAGATAAACCAACCCATGATTATCTCCTTACATCAATTTCCACCATTATTGCATTTCAATCAAAGCTAATTTACAAATCTTGTTATAAAATTATGTTCAAACATGATCAAACCTGACTTCTAATTCAATAACAAAAAAATTCTTGCTTTTTCTTTAGCAAATTCCAGCAAAATGCCAACCATGCAAAAACCCATTTAAAAATAAAACAGCTACAAATTCACCTCGGAACTCTTGAATGCTTCATATTATAATGTTTATGATTGATAATACATGGTCTCGAAGAATTCAAACACATGGTTGCTCTTGAAATTCAGGGAAAATCATGCAATTGTAATTTGTATTATTAATGATGGGTATCATATAATCATATAATCATATTAATCAGATTAGTTTACCAACAGAGAGCATTGCAAGCTCACCTGCCACACCTTATTGGAGCTTCATTCTGACACTTCTTTCCAATTCTTTGCTTTGTTGCTCCAAGTTGGCATCTGCCCAACAATTATCTCTTAAGAAATTATCTCACAAGATCTTTTCATTCAATTCCTAGGCACGTTTATGAGATTCATGAGCTTTATTGACTTCTTAGTGGTACTCTTTAAGGGATCGAAATTAACACTTTTGTGTCAGAATCAAATTATATTTTGAGGAGTATAATCCCTAATTAGCCAACTTGTTGGAGCTACACTTCTAGCTGGGGTGAGCATCGTGTCTAGAGGTGTCGATTCGGTTAAACGGTTCAGTTCTGGTTCAAACCAAACAGTTTGGTTGACTTGCCCGTTGATTTCAGTTTTTCTTTCCAACTAAATTGATTCAGTTTAAATTTTTTCGGTTTCAGTTTCAATCCGACGCAGTTGGTACATGTTTCAGTTCAGTTCAGTTCAGTTACAGTTGTCTTTTGGTTTGATCCATACAGTTTCAGTTCGAAACAATTGACTTTTACATATTACTATCAGTTCAACAGTTAATTTCAGTTAGATTTTGGTTAATTTCGGTTTCGTATAGAAAAGCAAACCGTTTGAGTGAAAACTTATATCGGTTATGACATATGCATCCTTTTTTGAATCCTTCCCATGATGCGGGTCAAATATTTTGCCATCCCGGGATAATTTGGACTCGATTGGACTTGTTCTCATTTCGATTGATCTTGTCGAAACCAATGACACCATCAAGAAATGTGTCTATACTTGCTTATTACAAAAGCACGATTGAAAGTTGCCCCTTTTACGGTATAATTATTGTATTAAAGGCCTAACATTTTGGTTGATATTCAAATGTTCAATTTAACCTTCTTTGTTTTCGCGTGTATAATCATTACTTAATTCTTTGTATGTTGACTATAATTACGTTAGTGATACTGAAATCCACATTGATATGTATGATAACATGTAATGTTACTATGTAATATAATTATTCTTTAGTTTTCAGTGTGTATATTGACTTGTTATTGTTGACGAAAATATTATTATTGATGGTGATCAAGGTGATGACGATTAATAATCATAAATGGTGATGATGATTAAAGTCGATAAAACAAGCTAATACGAGTATAACGTGACCAAAGTCAGTGTAAGGTGGGTAATCATCAGGCCAAACTTGATCATCGTATAGGTCAATATATTGCATTTCGAGTATATGTTGATGTATAGAATAATATAATGTATAGATCAATGTATTGCATGCATTTCAAGTATAGATTAGTATAAACACAAGCTAACACAAATGGATTAATGTATAGAATAGTTAATGTAAGTAGGTAATCATTAACCTAATCGTCCTTGAGTGCAATGCATTTCGAACCTAAAAACATCTACTTAAATGATACAAAGTACTTATTGGACTAAATGAATGTGTTAATGATAGTCGATAAGCTAATTGTCTTCATATGAAATGCATTTTGAAACTAAAAACATCTAATTGAACTGAAACATGAATGTTGTTATTGGATTAGCTGAATGTAAGTTGATGAGCTAATTCACAATAACTATATTTAAGTTCAATTGATTTAGAAACTCAAAACATTTACTTAGCTTAGATTGAAACAAGTTACTATATAATAAGATAAATGTATCAATGTAAATCGATATGTTTATTAAAGATAAAAACACTCCATCTAAGTTAATCGTCATTAAGCTATATCATTTCAAAATTCAAAACATTAACTTGAATTGAAAAAAGTTATTCCTAATTAACCCCGACAAAGCTAATCCATAAAATCAAAATTAAAGTCAATATGATTCATCTATTAAGTTCAAATTGCCCATGAAGGTTGTAATAAGCTCGATTTACAATTGTATAGTAGTTAATCATTTAATAAGACAAGTTCACTATTCAAATAAAAGTGAGTACAATCAAACTATATGATCATTAAGCTTTACCGTTTTAGTACTATGAATAATAATAATAATAATAATAATAATAATAATAATAATAATAATAATACTAGTAATAATAATAATAATAATAATAATAATAATAATAATAATAATAATAATAATAATAATAATAATAATAATAATAATAATAATAATAATAATAATAATAATAACAATAACGATTTATATCATACAAAGAAGCTGTTATCCAATGCACAATCCACAAGGATCTCCTAAGTGCCAAATCAACCGTTGGATAGAAAAGATCTACAATCCAAAATGATTCATAAGAGAATACACGGATTTATAACATAGTCCGTCGGATTGCAACCTTGAAACTACATCCAACGACTATCCTTCATCCTCTTTCCTCCAACCAATATCCTTCTCTTTTAGTATCTCCCTCCTCCCCCCAAAAAGGAAAAAAATAGAAAACCCTCTCTAAAGCAAAACCCTAACTGTACTCGCCTCTCACACGCCTCCCTCAGCTCCTCGATGGAGCAAATGCGAAGCTTTTCCGGTATTAATGTCGGTGGTAAAGAGTCTAAGCGCGCCTGGGAACTCGAACCGTGTCGATTTTACGTACTTCTCTGATTACAACACTGCTCACTATACTATCTACGACCACAGGTTCAATTCTTCACTCTTTGTTAATTCCCTCAATATCTTCTCAAATCATCGATTTTTGTTTCATTTAGATTTGTAATCGACTGATTTTGTTGTTTGATATATCTAATTTTGTTGAATGTGATTATGGTAGATTTATTTGGGTGTTTTTACATTTTGCGTCGAATTGGATGGTTGCCTGTATTATGATTCTCTGATTTTGTTTGATTTGTGTGAAGTTGGAAGCTTTCATATATTATTTTTTGGATATTTTGAGTAATTATGATTAGTTGCAGAAAACAGGGGAGATTATGTGGTTTTAGAGGGATTCTTGTGTTTGTATTGATGATGGTAGTATATACTATATAGGTTGGTAGATGTGAAGCAAGGGAAAACAGAGGGAAAGACTGGTTCTTTAAATTTGGTAATAGCGGTAGTCTTGCAATTTGCGACCTCTGTTTCGTTTATCGATAGACATGGCCTTCTTAACCATTGTCTGGCTTTCAAGTTTTGCTCAATTGATAGTTGTCCCCTTTTAGGCCTCTGCATTATAGATCTACTATTTATGTGCATGTTGGTGTGGGTTTTCCTCATTTCCCTTCGTGTTATTTTGAGGATAAGTAGTGCTTAGTTAGTTCTTATAACTAAAATTGAAAACTTTCTTATCATGAAGATTGTGCAAGTTCCCATGATTTGGTCTTGGTCGATGATTTGTATATGGAGAAGGTAGAGGACTTGCAGTGCCATAAATATCTTTAGGAGCTAATTGGGTAAAACAAGCTTGATTATGTATATTTATTTCATTGGGTTTTTCTACGTAGTGCCCCTGTATTTTGCGAAATTCTATGTTGTACCCGACCTTTTTGAAATTTCCACGTTGTACCCCTAAGCTTTCTAAACGTTACACAAAATACCCTTAAACACGATATCAAACAGTAGTTTTTGAGACTTTCTTACCCAGTGGGCATAAAGTAAGATTTTTTAGCCTTGTTAGTTGACTGAGGTTTGGGATATGACCTGAGAAATCGAAGGCTAACTGAGGTTTGGAGTAGGATTTTCTATTAGTAAGGGTATATTATGTGACGTTTAAAAAGTTTAGGGGTACAACATAGAGAGTTCAAAAAGGTCGGGTACAACGTAGAATTTCGTAAAACACAGGGGCACTACGTAGAAAAACCCTATTTCATTCAATTATAATGGATTTACAGATTTGTAACTGCTGATTGTGAAGATTTAAACTTTAGTGCCTTCTTGTTTGCTTCTGGCCTGCATTAGGGTACAATATTTCTCTTTGTCAATCTAGTTCTGTATCATCTCGGCCAGTCTTGGAAGTATGAACATTGAGCCTTGAAAAGTTGAATTACTCATTTGTTGAGTTTGGTATATTTTTTTTCCGGTTTGAAACTCTTGAGCTTGGTTTTTTTTTTTTTTTTTTTTTTGGTAAGATAAAGGACCCTTCTCAACTTGATATTTTTTTATGACTTGCTGATTTGGTAATCTTGGTAAGATGTATGTTGACAGTTAATATGTTCCTGTGATTTGAAGTTTGATTATTTTGTACTTATTTATGTTCACTTTTTTTTGGGCTTGTAGATGGGAAGGTGCCTCTGAATTACAAGGAGCAGAAGACTAAGTTAAGAATTAGAATATTTTATGTATACATTTAAACCTTGTTATTAATGTATAATATATTGTAAATGACTAATGTGTTATTCAATAAATTTTTTGTCTCCTTTAAAGTATATAACTTCTCACTTGATCCATTACCATTCAATTTAAAGAGCTTATTTATAATTATATTAACCATACAACATATGTTAAAGATACAAAATAATTATTTTCTTACAATATCCTAAACTCACTTGTAGAGATTATTCTAAAAGTATTAATCATAAAATGTATTTAAACTTTAGCTACAAAAATGCTCGGAGATTTGAAAATTCCATAAAAGTAATCTTAAGATTGTAAATTTTGTGTGTATCGTTGTTGACTATTCAAAGTTAACACTTAGATTAGAAAGATAATATATTACTTTTTTTTATTTAACCAGTTATTAGATACAAGTAATTGTCAACTTTAGATTGTTTGCAACAAATTTGCATATTCATTATGTCATATTTAGTGTATGTTATAAAATTTGAAGTTACATATAGTAGGTGAATTCGTGTGTTTGATTAGTTTCTATAAATTAAGGTGTCATGTCATTGTTCGTTAATGATTTAGGAACACAAATAAAATTAAGTAATTAGTTGTTACAGTTTGAAATAATTTGATTCAGTTCAGTTCGAAACAGTTTGATTCAGTTTGATTATGTTCAGTTTAGAACAGTTTAAAACAGTTTACAGTTGATTTCAGTTCAGTTTAAATTCAGTTCGGTTCAGTTTATAGCAGTTCTTTCAACAGTTAATTTCAGTTCAGTTTGTATTCGATTTGTGTTTCAGTTCAGTTTCAGTTCAGTTAAGTTGCAGTTCGCTTTAAGCAGTTGGCTTTTGGTTATTTTACTTTTCAATTATGGGTCACTTCAGTTCAGTTTATTCAGTTCAGTTGGCTATCAGTTTACAGTTCACCCATCAGTTTTTAACCAAACTGACAGCTCTAATCGTGTCACGGGTCAAAATGCGCAAATTCGAAGGTGCACACGATTGTATCTTTCCTTAGGTGTGTGCGGTACAAAACGGTACCGTTTTGTTATGTTTTGAGAGACCCATCTTAATTTTTCTTTCCTCAACTTTTTAATCCTATGTGGACGACAAACGAAAGAACATCCAGTTTATTTCAATTAACATTGTACTATAATGAACCCACACTATTGTTGATTGAACATTTGTAATTTCGCAATGAACATTTATGAATTATTCAAATTTCAAAATGTTTTTTTTAAAAAAAAGAACATCTAGTTAATTCCAATAAAAAATATAATATAATGAACATTATCTATTTGTTGAACACAATTGCAATTTCGGAATGAACATTTTCAAATTATTCCAAAATTCAATATGTTTATGAATTTTTTCGTAATTCAAAATTACCGCTGATTTCCAAATACAAAATTCAAAATCCAGTTTATTTACGTATTTTTTAAAATTCAATATGCAGAAACATTTACGAATTTTTTCAAATTTTAATTTATGTTTCAAATTGACTATTGTTCATTTGATTCATTTTTCAGTTCATCCAGCCTACTACTGATTCAAATTGTTAGTTTGTTCATGTGAGTTATTTACAATGTATTTTCAAATTACTTATATATTTTCATTGTGGTGAGCATATATGTTGTCGTTATTATTCTTTGTCATGAACAAATATGATATTGCAATGAACAATATACTAACTATAATGAATATCCCATTCGAAAAAATATATAAATATCCAAAAAGCAGAAATTTACAAAAATACGGTAAATTCAAAATGCAGTTTGTATCCAAAGGCAGAAATATAACCAAATTAATACAGTTGGTCCCATCTGAATACGAGGGTCTTACAAAAGAACATTTATTGCTAACTAAAAACTTTTGAGTTCATCAAGAATATATTCTTGCTTCTGAACTTCCTCCTCGATTGATTTGATTTGTGAGATCTCGACACCGTAATGTATCCTTAGTTGTCTGATCTTGTCGAACGGAATTGATGCAATAAAGAAAAGAATAGTAGTTAAAACAAAATTCTTCAAGTTTAAAATACAATTAACATAATCTTTCAAACACACAATATTGAAGACATTTTAATAATACAATGAACATGTTCATAGACACACAATGAATATATGACCAAATATAACGAGCATATGTCTAAAATTATTTTAGTAAACACATGTTAATAATACAATTAACATTAGCCCAAAAGTGTGCATCACTTCGTACTTGTATATACTATAATAAACATCATATAATCATATAAAGAACATTTGAACAAATATCACACATTTTTAGACAAATATATGATAATTAACCCATCGGTAATTCATATCATTTCATTGAACATAACCTACAAACACACAATGAACATATGACTGAAATACAACGAACATCTGACTAACATGTTTTCAGCAAACACATGCTAATAGAAAATGCACATATGCCAAAATTCATGGTATTAATACAGCTAATACGTACTTAACACACAATGAACATATGACCAAATATACCTAACATCTGAACAAACATATAATAAATATATGGCTAAATGAAATGAACATATGACCAATATGAATTCAATGAACACATTATAATAATACAACAAACATATATAAACAGTACAAAGAACATTACCTGCTGTTTGCTGCACTTTTTTTCCTGATGTCGAACTCGTTCCTCCCCTTCATTCACTGAGCTCTCTCATGCGTTCGTTGGGACATCAATTGCAAAGTTGTTTTTATTTTTTTGCAAACCACCATCAACATCTAAATCCTTTTCTAAATAAGAAACGAAAATACAAAATGTAAAAAATGTTCATTTTTCTTATCAAATTCATAGATCTAGTACCTTATGTTGTCAATTTCGCTTTGTAACTCGTTGTTTTCATCTTCATGTATAAGAATTGTGTAAGCAAATTAAGAATTTGAAGATCTTGGTGAGATAGGTTAGAGAGAAGTTGGAGGATTTGGGAAGAAGAGAGAGAAATTCTCTGAAAATTTGTGTGGGAAAATAAAAGTAATGAATTTAAAAAGTAGCTTCTATGGTTTTCGGTGTTCACTGAAGATCATAAGATGTTCTTTCGCGGTTGGTTTAATGAACTGCATTTTATGCTTGACCCGCGTTTTGACCTGTGCACACCTTCCTCATAGTACACTTGTGTGCACCATCTACGAATTGGTCAAAATGTGGTTAAAAAATAACAAAACATGCGCACATAAAAGATTATTAGCACGCTAAAGAACATTCACATCAAAGAAAAGAACATTGTTAATTTTTGAGAATGAGATTGAACTTCTATATATTTTAATTTCTTCAAAATGTTCAGTGATTGATAGGAAAAATTGACATTATCAGTCTCAGTTATAGCCGGTTCACTTTGAAAGGTCGAAACTTTTTCTTTTATCATAGAGCGGTCCCAACTTTAGGGGGTCTCTTCCTAAAATAGTCCTTCAACTTAACAATTATGACATATTAGATTCTTCTATTAACTTCAGTGAGTTATAAAAAATAGTTATTTGATGAACGTCTTGTATCTCAATTAGTAGTTTAATTAAGCTAAAGGACTATTTTAGAAAGTATACTCCCAGAAGTTGGGATCACTCTAAGATAGTCAAAAGTTGAGGCCTTATAAAGTGAACCAACCATAATTGAGATAGATAGTATCAAATTTTCCTTTTTTTAATTATTAAATAAGAAATTTTATTATATTCAAAAGAGACACCTTAAAAGAAAAGAAAAAACACTCATAGCTAGGAGGGGCTTACCTTCTATGAAGGGCCTCCCCAATGCTTATGTGTTAAAAAGAACCAACGTCTAAATATTGCACAACCAAGCGAAGCCCATACAATACTGGTCATTGCTAATCAATGATCCATTTCTTTGGGCATAATAGCTAGAATTTTGCATTATACATCAGACTTAATTTGTTGAACAAGCTTTTCAGGGATTAAGTTTAACTTGATCCCAAAGCATCAAAATATTCAGCTCTCAATATATAATTGCACATTTACAATTGAGATTACCATACGTATATAACTTAACATGAAATGTAAATTAACACGAATCACCAAATAAATGATTATTTTTCTATTCCTAATTTGAATTGTACATTTGCAATCGACCTCACCAAAAAAGGAAAAAATTTAACCCGTTAGTGATCACTACTAAAACATATGTTGTTTTACATAAAACACGATGTTCTATAACTAATACTAAAATGTGCATTTACACAAATTACCAAATAAGAAAACTTACATTGTAATAAAGCACTAAAATATATTTTTTTACATAAGACACAATATTCAATTACTAAGATATGATAATGTTAGAAAATGGTATTGATTATGCCACGAAAAGCGGCCTCTAGGCAAGTACGAGTACACTTTCTTAAAGACTTTACTCATCCCATCGTACTATCAAGGCTTGAGCATATGTCTCTAGAAAGAAACCAACCCCACAAGCATTTAGCACTAATGATTAAGGGACACTAAGAGATTTGAGGGAATTTACCAATCATAGTTGGAAACTGTTAGGGGTGCTAAACGAGTCGAGCAGCTCGCGAGCAACTCGAGCTCGACTCGGTCAACGCTCGGTCAAAACTCGACTCGAGTTGGCTCGGCTCGAACTCGACTCGGCTCGAAACCTTAACGAGCACGAGTTGAGTATGACCTTGCTCGACTCGATAAACTCGCGATCAGCTCGATAATTTTTTTTATATATTTTTTATAGGAATTTACTAATTTAATATAAAACTTTATCAAAATGTTGGGTTGGAAATAATATGGACTAAGTTACTAAAGTGAGATAATAAGCCCAATAAGGATTATATTCATGGTCATGATCTCAAAGGCTCAAAGCCCATAGACCATGGTGAAAAGAATAAAAAACTGATTTTGGAAAATTTTAAAAGGAAATCAATAAAAAAACAAAGGGGAAAGAAAAAAGTTAAAAATAACCCTAGATGGCTAGTTTCACACACCTCCCTCTTTCCTCATTTCTTGTCCCGCAGCCGTTCTCCCATTTCCTTCCTTCCTTCCTTCCTTCTCATCTCTACACTAGTTGGGCTCATCAAAAGCCGGCGGCACTCGACTGAATTACGCCAAGTTTGTTGATTCCCAAAACTAGAACATCAAATTTTCGACTACTTCTTGATTGATTATGGCCAGATATTGGGGGTTTTACTTTGAATTCATATGACAGGTTTGGCTTATAATTTTTTATTTTCGTTTTTATGCTTGAATTAGCAGCTTTTACTTAATGTTCGAATTACTGTTGCATTTTTTTTATTTTAGAATTTGATGTTTGTACTTGTTAATTTATGAAGTTCGAATATGTTTTATTTTCGTTTCTAATTTTCAAAGTTGTTGTTCTTGCTAGTTTATATTGAATCTGTTGCATTTTCTGATTTTTGTTAACCTTTTACTAATTATTCTGTACTTGAAATATTTGTAGGTCATATTGAAGAAATTGAAGAATGGACTTGCAATGGAGAATTTAGTAAAGGTTGAATCTTTATAAGATTGATTTGTAAAAGGTTGATCTGTAAAAAGGTTGTTTGTTGTTTAAGAATTATGTCTTGGATTGTATTTACTTATTTTTCGGGCTTGAGATGTACATTGTAATTTCCTTTGATAGTTTAATATTTTCATAAAATTGAAGAGCAAATCTATGGAGATTACAAATTAGGGTTGCTTTCTATGGTGTATTTTATTTTTTCTACTTTATCAATAGCATAAAAAGCCTCATTAACATTATTATTGATTATACTAGTAGTAAAACAATTTTTTTGAACATAGATATTAATCTACTATCGAGCAAATGAGTCTAGCAAAACGAGCTCACTCAACTCGAGTAAACCGAGCTTAACGAGCAAACCGAGCTTAACGAGCTTAACGAGCAAACGAGTCGAGTTGAGTCGAGCAAACGAGTCGAGTCGAGCAACAATAAATTTTATCGAGCACGAGTCGAGCAAGGGTCTAACGAGCTTAACGAGCAAACGAGTCGAGTCGAGCAGAGCCGATCAGTTTTCGAGTCGAGTCGAGCAAAGCTTTGTAATGTGGAGAAAACATAATGATCTTCTTTAGTCAATATAGCACTTATAAAAAGAATATCAAGCATTGTGTCGTTCTGGTAAGGAGCAATTTCTTTTTGAAGGGAAAACGATAGAAAATTAAATTCAAGCGCTACCAAAGTAGTGATACTTTGGGGAAAAGAGTCAAACCAAACAATTTCATCACCACAAGGGCATTCCCAACGAGCTAACAAATGGGCCACAACATTGCTCGCTCGTTTAACATGAGAAATAGAAAAAGACTCCAAAAAACCAGCTATACTGATAATATAAAAAAATACGAAACAAGGGAGTAGCACCAATCATCTTGCATCTCACAACGTTAACCAACAAGGCATCTCCTTCAAGAAGCACCTAGCCATACCCCAACCTACACACCAGATCAAGGGCATACCTTGCTGCCATAACCTCCGCCAAACTTGCATCCCATTATGCATCAATTCGCTTCACTCCAAGCGCCAATAGCTGTCCATGGTGGTTCCTACACACTGCCCAAACCGACCTCTCCAGCTTGACTTATATGTGCATCAAAGTTTATTTTCACTCACCCCTACATTGGAGGACTCCACCTTGCTAATGATGGACATGCTAGGTGTGTTGGTGCATACACCTTCCCCGAATAATCCCTATAGTCATTCACAAGCTTCAAAAAACTACAAGCCATCCTTGGAGCATCCGAATCTTCCTGCTCGAAATGAATTTATTCCGGCAATACCAAGCAGCCCAGGCTAGCGTATGATCGTCCTTAACTCATCCCTAGGAACTTTTGCTAAGAGCCATTCAAAACGATCCACGGATGAAGCTGATGGTGCATCCGCTAAAACCAACCCAAACATACTCGAACTCCGAATCTGTTGTGCATACGAACAATCAAAAAGAAAGGAATGAAGTATAGGCTCATCCACCCCACCACAAATTGTGCACACACTGGACTGAGCAATATGGCGTGAGACAAGGCATTCCTTCACCGCAAGGCTCCCTTTACACGCACGCCACACAAAATGGCATAACTTCGGTGGTCCATCCAAGCCCCACACGCCCTTCTACAACTCAGTTTCTCTCGCCCAAAATTGAAGGTTCTAAGTGCGAAGGTGTCCAAGAGTGCCCAACTAATAACAAGATTGGACCGAGAACAAGCCCTTGCGAGCAGGCCACCAATACCTGCATCATTCGGCCAAAATCTAGAGAGAGGGATATTAAGAATTTTGTCCCACTCCTCCTCACAAAATACTTGTTTAACCACCTCAACATTCCACCCCCTACCATTGAAATCGATTAAGTCACATACACGCAAGTCTGGGTCACTATCAACTCTCGGAGTTGGAACAACATGCCCTTTACCTATAATCCATTCATCATCCCAAACTCGAATATTTGTTCTATCACCAACGCACCATTTAAGCCCCTCAAGAAGTAAAGATTTTGAACCCCAAATACTACACCATGTAAAACTAGGATTATAGCCCCTCAACGCCTCAAGAAAACTAGAATTTTTATAATACCTAGATGGTAACATAGAATATAGGATGGATGACTCACCTTGACATAATCTTCATGCTTGTTTAGCAAGTAGTGCATGATTAAAGCAATGCAAATCCCTAAATCGGAGTCCCCCCATTGACTTTAGAAGACAAAGTGAAGACCAACTGTGTAACACCCCGTCCGTCTACTACTAAGATACTAAACAATATCTAATCAAGAAGTACTAAAAAGACGTTAGCGGAAATAACGTCGGGACGGTTATGCTACTCTAAAACAATAAATAAAGATAATAACTCAAAATTCATAGCTTAAAAGGGAATAAATCTCCGAGTAAAACATCATAGTTCTAACATAAAGAAGTACCCCAAATTGTATCATACTATCAAATCCAAAATACCATGAGACATGCAAGTCTCCCAAAGTAAACTTAAATAAAACTAATATCCTTGAAAACAATCCAAAAATAAGTCTCCCTATGGCCTATATAGAGTTCATCTACCAAAAACAGAACTAGAAGCTTCTTCTCACAACCAACTCTCACACCGCTAGCCCAAGCAATCACAAGCCTAACATTCATTTCCATCTCGCAAGATTATATTACATATTTCCACAGTCAGTGGGGAGTAACTAGCAGTTCTCCCAGAACAATAGCAATCAAAGCACCATTCAGAGGTAGATTACTAAGAAAGGAATAACATGCAATCATTACATCATATCATGCACATAGAAATCATAAAGCTCACAGATAAATCAAGAGATCATTAACAATAAGTAAACATATTATAGTGAGTGACATAATTCCAATATAAATAAATAATAATAATAAAAAATCAAAATACAACAAGTTATTGAGTCAGAAACCGAACGCCAGTGATTCGCAAATCACTTCCTAAGGTTTGTCGGATCGCAATCTCCGTGGTCGCCTATGGGCTTACGTTCCCCACCGCCCGTGTCTAAGAATGGCCAAACTCCCGATGCGGGGTAGAACACGCGAGAACTCCCCGACCTCTCGGACGACAACAATTAACCCGAGGTGTACCCCTAGTTCGCAAACCAGGGGTGGTTGGCATGTTCTTAACCTGGGACTACATCTATCCCACCGGATATTCTTATCTCAAAATACAATCATGCATACAAACTAAGTATCATTCATCAAAAATATTCATCAAAAAGGGGATGCCACCCGGCCTTATACCCACAGTTCATCAAACAGATCTTCATAATTCCTCAAAATAAATAACTTACGAATTTTCAACAAATAACTCTCTTAATAACACTTGAACATCTCCAAACAACATCAATGATAATATACTGGTTTTTACAGCAACCACAATTCAATCAAAAATACACCACCAATTAACTGTAAATCATATTCATTAAAAGAGTAGTAACAATTAATCATTTCCTTTCATAAATCAAACATAAACATGTGGTTACCCAATGATACATAATGTATACTACTGAAAATCAGAAACCCAGAATATATTAAATTATAAATTTTATCTGATTTACAAGCCTTCAAACAATTTAAAAGTGTATCCCCAATTTCATCACAAAAACACCATAATAATTATAAAACTAACAAATTCGAGCCGTAAAATCACACAAAACTTATCATACGACCCTAATGGCCCTACTGACATGGTACAATTTTTATTTATAATTTTCGGACTCAAAAAGTATTTTTAACAGTTAATATACAGATTCCTCAAATAAGCCATAATAATAATCAAAAATATAAACATACGCCTAAAAATTACCAAAAATTCACATAACATGTAAAAACTCACTAAAATACATATTAGTCAAACAAATTAATTTTTCTGCCTCTACAAATAATTTTCATGAATTATATACTGACAGAACAGAAATAACACAAACAGATATATCAATTAATTAAAACAGTAAACAGTAGATAAAAATTATTCTAAGGCATGGAATACATTATAAGCATGTAACATGATCTAAGAAAAATTATTTCATCAATTTTAACAGTCGTTCAATAATTATTATGAAATTTAGCCAAAAACGCACAAAATAGTAATTAAATCAAATAAATATTAAAAATCATGCGAAAATTATTTTTCTCTACACAGTATTCACATATCATGTGTCACTTATGTTCATGTCAAATTTCATCAAAAATCTCATTCAAAAAGTATTTTAGATAATTCCTAACGTATTAATCTAATACCGAATACTACTCTAATCACTATGATTCTAGGATAACAACTAGTTACCTGGATCGTCGGAGGCGAGCTGAAAACTTCTGGAAATCCCCACAATAGGCGTGTGATCCTCTTCTTCTTCAAATTCCAAGCACCAAGTATAAGGAAAAGGCCACAAAAATAATTCACGAACAATTATCAAAGAGAAGGAACGAAGAAAATTTGAGAGAATGAAAATGGTGATGATGGTGATGATGATGGACGAAAATATGGAAGAATGGCAGCCAAAAGTTCTGATTTTCTAATCAGAATTTGAAGTGAATTAAGAGGTTTAATGAGGTTTTAATTAAAGAAATCATTAAGGGGGGTTATGGGGGTTATAAGGCATCAAAGAGTCTTAAGGAAAACAAAAGAGAAAAGAAAAGGAGAAGGCTCTCCTAAATCCTTCACTTGGCCGGCTGCCCCAAGCCCAACACACCCACAAAACTTTCGGCCCAAATTCAACAACGATCCATGCTCCGAAAGCCCGATACGCGATAAAACGGTTAATTCCTAAATCGCGCCTAAACTTTGAAAATACTTAATAATGAAAATAATTATAATAAATTATATTATAAATATAAATATAATAAACACATTAGCACGCCACATGCGATGCAACATTTCATCACCCAAGTCGGTCCAACAACGTTACAAAACGCTACGCGACAAAACAAAGATCCTAAACGCCTAAACAAATAACAAAATTAATATAACCTTTAAAATAAATAACTAACAACTTAAAATAAATATATATATAAATATATCACAACATATAAATATATATACACATTTTCACAACACGTTCCAAAATAATCTAAATAATAAATTATTTATTTTTACGAAAAAATATCATTTTAAAATAAACTAACACCAAAAATAAAGAGTGAAAATTACGGGGTGTTACAATCACTCCCCCTTAAAAGAGTTTCGTCCTCGAAACTTCAAAACAACCAAGAGATAAAAGAAAATACTCTAGATAAAGACCATTAAGAAAACGAAATCGATGGATTTTGGTTAAGAACTAAACAACTTTGCGGGAATAAAATTTGATAACTCAAATAATATATAATTTATTTTGGAAGACCTAAAGAGTTGTACAGTAAAGAAGCACGATAAAAACAATCATTTTATACAATGTGAAAGAACCAAAGACAAGTATTAGAAAGTTTAAAGTAAAAACTTTTGCACAATAAACTATAGGTAATTTTGTAAAAGAAGCAGGAATAAATAGTTACGTAAAATTATAAAAAGAATAAATCCGATCATACATAAATATTTTGAGAAAAGAAACGAAGAAGAAAAAGTTCGTAAATAGATAGTCAAACCAATTTAAATAGAGGTAACCACACGGGCTTATACTCCACTTAAAGAGATAAGAGCACTTTAATAAAGAGTAGCTAGCCGCTTTATTAAAATAGCACTTACGAACACAAGTCATGACATATGTTATAAGAGCGTACGCCTCCTAAACATATATATGAAAATTAAAGTTCGCAAAAGAAATTGAAAACTTTAAAATAAATTTCACAACGACGAAACACTAATAATAAATAGGCGATAAAGTAATAAATTATAAACAACAATTATAAAATTTGCTAAGTCGACACAAATGTGCATGGAACCACCCATTGCAATCTAGTATCAACAAAATAATATTTGAAAGCCTTCTTATCAAATCAACATTAAAGTTTACTGGAATCACCCAATATAAACTTAATGTCAACTCAAAAAAAAGAAATTAAATCAAAACAGATAAAATACGTCAACTTATCAAATTGACATACAAGTCAAAGGAATCACCCATTATGACTCAATATCAACTCAAACAAGTTTAAAATTTAGACTTATCAAATTGACATACAAGTCAAAGGAATCACCCATTATGACTTAATATCAACTCAAACAAGTTTAAAATTTAGACTGAGTATATAAATTTCGTTTTCAAAGTATATAAAACAGATCAGTCAAAACCAAAGAATTAAATAAGAAGTATTGAAAACAACCAAAATTTTGCTATGAAATGAGAAAGCACTAAATATTTAAACAAGAAACAACAAATAGTAAACGAGATCCTTTCACGTATTTGAGTTCGAAAAAAAATAAATGCTAATAAGAAAAGTAAGTAAAGTAAAAGTTGTTGAATGCTAACCTTTAAAACAAAATAGTTTGCGTCTACATTTCAATCTAACACCAAGGCAACTCATTTAAGTACTTTTATTTTTAAAGACTACCAAACTTATTAACATAATTAAAAGCTAAACAAGGATTAGCATGAAAAATAAAAATATTAAAAGAAAAATATTTATATATATAGATGGTCAAAGACGGTAAGAGAAATTTGAAGACAATTGAAATTAAACGTTATTCAAAAGAGTATATCAAAATATTAATAATAGGAAAATTTAAAAGTCATAAAATAACTCTAATATTGGTATGAAATTTATTAATTTCAAAGATCTAAAATATAATTTGGAATATAAATTCAAACTAGAAAGTTTTGTAAATAATAAAACAGATACGTGGTACTCACATAAAAACAACACTCAATTGAAAGAGAACAGAAAATATATACTGTCTCACATAATAACATATACTATCAAGCAACTAGCAAATAAAATAAATGTAATGCAACACACAAGACTATATTAAAATAAAATTAAAGTTTATCTTTAAATTGCAAAACGCAAAATAAATTAAACACACAACTAGACCGAAGAAGCTATAAATTACTTCGCTTTCGCTGCGCACTCTGATAAAAGAGAAAATAAATTACATGCAAGCGGCCCTGCAAATAAGATTAACAAACTTGGTAGACTAATTCCACCAATAAAACAAGTAATTATACATATAACATATGCTCCATAAGCATGAGAGCACACCACATTCCCATAAGGCTTCCCTTTTACTTACTCTACCCATCACACTCTCATTATAATGAAACAACTAAACTTAATTCTAAACAAATTTTATATCCTATGGCTAACTAATAATTCTAAAGAATCATTAGCAACTCTTTTCCAGAGTTTAGGAGCGTTTTGCTCGATACCAACCTGTAACACCCCGTCCGTCTACTACTAAGATACTAAACAATATCTAATCAAGAAGTACTAAAAAGACGTTAGCGGAAATAACGTCGGGACGGTTATGCTACTCTAAAACAATAAATAAAGATAATAACTCAAAATTCATAGCTTAAAAGGGAATAAATCTCCGAGTAAAACATCATAGTTCTAACATAAAGAAGTACCCCAAATTGTATCATACTATCAAATCCAAAATACCATGAGACATGCAAGTCTCCCAAAGTAAACTTAAATAAAACTAATATCCTTGAAAACAATCCAAAAATAAGTCTCCCTATGGCCTATATAGAGTTCATCTACCAAAAACAGAACTAGAAGCTTCTTCTCACAACCAACTCTCACACTGCTAGCCCAAGCAGACACAAGCCTAACATTCATTTCCATCTCGCAAGATTATATTACATATTTCCACGGTCGGTGGGGAGTAACTAGCGGTTCTCCCGAACAATAGCAATCAAAGCACCATTCGAGGTAGATTACTAAGAAAGGAATAACATGCAATCATTACATCATATCATGCACATAGAAATCATAAAGCTCATAGATAAATCAAGAGATCATTAACAATAAGTAAACATATTATAGTGAGTGACATAATTCCAATATAAATAAATAATAATAATAAAAAATCAAAATACAACAAGTTATTGAGTCAGAAACCGAACGCCAGTGATTCGCAAATCACTTCCTAAGGTTTGTCGATCGCAATCTCCAGGTCGCCTATGGGCTTACGTTCCCCACTTGCCCGTGTCTAAGAATGGCCAAACTCCCGATGCGGGGTAGAACACGCAGAACTCCCCGACCTCTCGGACGACAACAATTAACCCGTGTGTACCCCTAGTTCGCAAACCGGGTGGTTGGCATGTTCTTAACCTGGGGACTACATCTATCCCACCGGATATTCTTATCTCGAAATACAATCATGCATACAAACTAAGTATCATTCATCAAAAATATTCATCAAAAAGGGGATGCCACCCGGCCTTATACCCACAGTTCATCAAACAGATCTTCATAATTCCTCAAAATAAATAACTTACGAATTTTCAACAAATAACTCTCTTAATAACACTTGAATATCTCCAAACATCATCAATGATAATATACTGGTTTTTACAGCAACCACAATTCAATCAAAAATACACCACCAATTAACTGTAAATCATATTCATTAAAAGAGTAGTAACAATTAATCATTTCCTTTCATAAATCAAACATAAACATGTGGTTACCCAATGATACATAATGTATACTACTGAAAATCAGAAACCCATAATATATTAAATTATAAATTTTATCTGATTTACAAGCCTTCAAACAATTTAAAAGTGTATCCCCAATTTCATCACAAAAACACCATAATAATTATAAAACTAACAAATTCGAGCAGTAAAATCACACAAAACTTATCATACGACCCTAATGGCCCTAATGACATGGTACAATTTTTATTTATAATTTTCGGACTCAAAAAGTATTTTTAACAGTTAATATACAGATTCCTCAAATAAGCCATAATAATAATCAAAAATATAAACATACGCCTAAAAATTACCAAAAATTCACATAACATGTAAAAACTCACTAAAATACATATTAGTCAAACAAATTAATTTTTCTGCCTCTACAAATAATTTTCATGAATTATATACTGACAGAACAGAAATAACACAAACAGATATATCAATTAATTAAAACAGTAAACAGTAGATAAAAATTATTCTAAGGCATGGAATACATTATAAGCATGTAACATGATCTAAGAAAAATTATTTCATCAATTTTAACAGTCGTTCAATAATTATTATGAAATTTAGCCAAAAACGCACAAAATAGTAATTAAATCAAATAAATATTAAAAATCATGCGAAAATTATTTTTCTCTACACAGTATTCACATATCATGTGTCACTTATGTTCATGTCAAATTTCATCAAAAATCTCATTCAAAAAGTATTTTAGATAATTCCTAACGTATTAATCTAATACCGAATACTACTCTAATCACTATGATTCTAGGATAACAACTAGTTACCTGGATCGTCGGAGGCGAGCTGAAAACTTCTGGAAATCCCCACAATAGGCGTGTGATCCTCTTCTTCTTCAAATTCCAAGCACCAAGTATAAGGAAAAGGCCACAAAAATAATTCACGAACAATTATCAAAGAGAAGGAACGAAGAAAATTTGAGAGAATGAAAATGGTGATGATGGTGATGATGATGGACGAAAATATGGAAGAATGGCAGCCAAAAGTTCTGATTTTCTAATCAGAATTTGAAGTGAATTAAGAGGTTTAATGAGGTTTTAATTAAAGAAATCATTAAGGGGGGGTTATGGGGGTTATAAGGCATCAAAGAGTCTTAAGGAAAACAAAAGAGAAAAGAAAAGGAGAAGGCTCTCCTAAATCCTTCACTTGGCCGGCTGCCCCAAGCCCAACACACCCACAAAACTTTCGGCCCAAATTCAACAACGATCCATGCTCCGAAAGCCCGATACGCGATAAAACGGTTAATTCCTAAATCGCGCCTAAACTTTGAAAATACTTAATAATGAAAATAATTATAATAAATTATATTATAAATATAAATATAATAAACACATTAGCACGCCACATGCGATGCAACATTTCATCACCCAAGTCGGTCCAACAACGTTACAAAACGCTACGCGACAAAACAAGCATCCTAAACGCCTAAACAAATAACAAAATTAATATAACCTTTAAAATAAATAACTAACAACTTAAAATAAATATATATATAAATATATCACAACATATAAATATATATACACATTTTCACAACACGTTCCAAAATAATCTAAATAATAAATTATTTATTTTTACGAAAAATATCATTTTAAAATAAACTAACACCAAAAATAAAGAGTGAAAATTACGGGGTGTTACAATCACTCCCCCTTAAAAGAGTTTCGTCCTCGAAACTTCAAAACAACCAAGAGATAAAAGAAAATACTCTAGATAAAGACCATTAAGAAAACAGAAATCGATGGATTTTGGTTAAGAACTAAACAACTTTGCAGGAATAAAATTTGATAACTCAAATAATATATAATTTATTTTGGAAGACCTAAAGAGTTGTACAGTAAAGAAGCACGATAAAAACAATCATTTTATACAATGTGAAAGAACCAAAGACAAGTATTAGAAAGTTTAAAGTAAAAACTTTTGCACAATAAACTATAGGTAATTTTGTAAAAGAAGCAGGAATAAATAGTTACGTAAAATTATAAAAGAATAAATCCGATCATACATAAATATTTTGAGAAAAGAAACGAAGAAGAAAAAGTTCGTAAATAGATAGTCAAACCAATTTAAATAGAGGTAACCACACGGGCTTATACTCCACTTAAAGAGATAAGAGCACTTTAATAAAGAGTAGCTAGCTGCTTTATTAAAATAGCACTTACGAACACAAGTCATGACATATGTTATAAGAGCGTACGCCTCCTAAACATATATATGAAAATTAAAGTTCGCAAAAGAAATTGAAAACTTTAAAATAAATTTCACAACGACGAAACACTAATAATAAATAGGCGATAAAGTAATAAATTATAAACAACAATTATAAAATTTGCTAAGTCGACACAAATGTGCATGGAACCACCCATTGCAATCTAGTATCAACAAAATAATATTTGAAAGCCTTCTTATCAAATCAACATTAAAGTTTACTGGAATCACCCAATATAAACTTAATGTCAACTCAAAAAAAAGAAATTAAATCAAAACAGATAAAATACGTCAACTTATCAAATTGACATACAAGTCAAAGGAATCACCCATTATGACTCAATATCAACTCAAACAAGTTTAAAATTTAGACTTATCAAATTGACATACAAGTCAAAGGAATCGCCCATTATGACTTAATATCAACTCAAACAAGTTTAAAATTTAGACTGAGTATATAAATTTCGTTTTCAAAGTATATAAAACAGATCAGTCAAAACCAAAGAATTAAATAAGAAGTATTGAAAACAACCAAAATTTTGCTATGAAATGAGAAAGCACTAAATATTTAAACAAGAAACAACAAATAGTAAACGAGATCCTTTCACGTATTTGAGTTCGAAAAAAAAAATAATGCTAATAAGAAAAGTAAGTAAAGTAAAAGTTGTTGAATGCTAACCTTTAAAACAAAATAGTTTGCGTCTACATTTCAATCTAACACCAAGGCAACTCATTTAAGTACTTTTATTTTTAAAGACTACCAAACTTATTAACATAATTAAAAGCTAAACAAGGATTAGCATGAAAAATAAAAATATTAAAAGAAAAATATTTATATATATAGATGGTCAAAGACGGTAAGAGAAATTTGAAGACAATTGAAATTAAACGTTATTCAAAAGAGTATATCAAAATATTAATAATAGGAAAATTTAAAAGTCATAAAATAACTCTAATATTGGTATGAAATTTATTAATTTCAAAGATCTAAAATATAATTTGGAATATAAATTCAAACTAGAAAGTTTTGTAAATAATAAAACAGATACGTGGTACTCACATAAAAACAACACTCAATTGAAAGAGAACAGAAAATATATACTGTCTCACATAATAACATATACTATCAAGCAACTAGCAAATAAAATAAATGTAATGCAACACACAAGACTATATTAAAATAAAATTAAAGTTTATCTTTAAATTGCAAAACGCAAAATAAATTAAACACACAACTAGACCGAAGAAGCTATAAATTACTTCGCTTTCGCTGCGCACTCTGATAAAAGAGAAAATAAATTACATGCAAGCGGCCCTGCAAATAAGATTAACAAACTTGGTAGACTAATTCCACCAATAAAACAAGTAATTATACATATAACATATGCTCCATAAGCATGAGAGCACACCACATTCCCATAAGGCTTCCCTTTTACTTACTCTACCCATCACACTCTCATTATAATGAAACAACTAAACTTAATTCTAAACAAATTTTATATCCTATGGCTAACTAATAATTCTAAAGAATCATTAGCAACTCTTTTTCAGAGTTTAGGAGCGTTTTGCTCTGATACCAACTGTAACACCCCGTCCGTCTACTACTAAGATACTAAACAATATCTAATCAAGAAGTACTAAAAAGACGTTAGCGGAAATAACGTCGGGACGGTTATGCTACTCTAAAACAATAAATAAAGATAATAACTCAAAATTCATAGCTTAAAAGGGAATAAATCTCCGAGTAAAACATCATAGTTCTAACATAAAGAAGTACCCCAAATTGTATCATACTATCAAATCCAAAATACCATGAGACATGCAAGTCTCCCAAAGTAAACTTAAATAAAACTAATATCCTTGAAAACAATCCAAAAATAAGTCTCCCTATGGCCTATATAGAGTTCATCTACCAAAAACAGAACTAGAAGCTTCTTCTCACAACCAACTCTCACACTTTGCTAGCCCAAGCAATCACAAGCCTAACATTCATTTCCATCTCGCAAGATTATATTACATATTTCCACGGTCGGTGGGGAGTAACTAGCGGTTCTCCCGAAACAATAGCAATCAAAGCACCATTCGAGGTAGATTACTAAGAAAGGAATAACATGCAATCATTACATCATATCATGCACATAGAAATCATAAAGCTCACAGATAAATCAAGAGGTCATTAACAATAAGTAAACATATTATAGTGAGTGACATAATTCCAATATAAATAAATAATAATAATAAAAAATCAAAATACAACAAGTTATTGAGTCAGAAACCGAACGCCAGTGATTCGCAAATCACTTCCTAAGGTTTGTCAGATCGCAATCTCCAGGTCAGTCTATGGGCTTACGTTCCCCACTGCCTGTGTCTAAGAATGGCCAAACTCCCGATGCAGGGTAGAACACGCAGAACTCCCTGACCTCTCGGACGACAACAATTAACCCAGGTGTACCCCTAGTTCGCAAACCAGGTGGTTGGCATGTTCTTAACCGGGGACTACATCTATCCCACCGGATATTCTTATCTCAAAATACAATCATGCATACAAACTAAGTATCATTCATCAAAAATATTCATCAAAAAGGGGATGCCACCCGGCCTTATACCCACAGTTCATCAAACAGATCTTCATAATTCCTCAAAATAAATAACTTACGAATTTTCAACAAATAACTCTCTTAATAACACTTGAACATCTCCAAACATCATCAATGATAATATACTGGTTTTTACAGCAACCACAATTCAATCAAAAATACACCACCAATTAACTGTAAATCATATTCATTAAAAGAGTAGTAACAATTAATCATTTCCTTTCATAAATCAAACATAAACATGTGGTTACCCAATGATACATAATGTATACTACTGAAAATCAGAAACCCAGAATATATTAAATTATAAATTTTATCTGATTTACAAGCCTTCAAACAATTTAAAAGTGTATCCCCAATTTCATCACAAAAACACCATAATAATTATAAAACTAACAAATTCGAGCAGTAAAATCACACAAAACTTATCATACGACCCTAATGGCCCTACTGACATGGTACAATTTTTATTTATAATTTTCGGACTCAAAAAGTATTTTTAACAGTTAATATACAGATTCCTCAAATAAGCCATAATAATAATCAAAAATATAAAAATACCCCTAAAAATTACCGAAAATTCACATAACATGTAAAAACTCACTAAAATACATATTAGTCAAACAAATTAATTTTTCTGCCTCTACAAATAATTTTCATGAATTATATACTGACAGAACAGAAATAATAAAAACAGATATATCAATTAATTAAAACAGTAAACAGTAGATAAAAATTATTCTAAGGCATGGAATACATTATAAGCATGTAACATGATCTAAGAAAAATTATTTCATCAATTTTAACAGTCGTTCAATAATTATTATGAAATTTAGCCAAAAACGCACAAAATACTAATTAAATCAAATAAATATTAAAAATCATGCGAAAATTATTTTTCTCTACACAGTATTCACATATCATGTGTCACGTATGTTCATGTCAAATTTCATCAAAAATCTCATTCAAAAAGTATTTTAGATAATTCCTAACGTATTAATCTAATACCGAATACTACTCTAATCACTATGATTCTAGGATAACAACTAGTTACCTGGATCGTCGGAGGCGAGCTAAAAACTTCTGGAAATCCCCACAATAGGCGTGTGATCCTCTTCTTCTTCAAATTCCAAGCACCAAGTATAAGGAAAAGGCCACAAAAATAATTCACGAACAATTATCAAAGAGAAGGAACGAAGAAAATTTGAGAGAATGAAAATGGTGATGATGGTGATGATGATGGACGAAAATATGGAAGAATGGCAGCCAAAAGTTTTGATTTTCTAATCAGAATTTGAAGTGAATTAAGAGGTTTAATGAGGTTTTAATTAAAGAAATCATTAAGGGGGGGTTATGGGGGTTATAAGGCATCAAAGAGTCTTAAGGAAAACAAAAGAGAAAAGAAAAGGAGAAGGCTCTCCTAAATCCTTCACTTGGCCGGCTGCCCCAAGCCCAACACACCCACAAAACTTTCGGCCCAAATTCAACAACGATCCATGCTCCGAAAGCCCGATACGCGATAAAACGGTTAATTCCTAAATCGCGCCTAAACTTTGAAAATACTTAATAATGAAAATAATTATAATAAATTATATTATAAATATAAATATAATAAACACATTAGCACGCCACATGCGATGCAACATTTCATCACCCAAGTCGGTCCAACAACGTTACAAAAACGCTACGCGACAAAACAGCATCCTAAACGCCTAAACAAATAACAAAATTAATATAACCTTTAAAATAAATAACTAACAACTTAAAATAAATATATATATAAATATATCACAACATATAAATATATATACACATTTTCACAACACGTTCCAAAATAATCTAAATAATAAATTATTTATTTTTACGAAAAATATCATTTTAAAATAAACTAACACCAAAAATAAAGAGTGAAAATTACGGGGTGTTACAAACTGTGCCAATGAAGTTTTCGTTCAGCACCCTTTGTCGCCCACCAAAATCGAGCAATAAAAGAATGAGTTTCATCAATAAGTCCTATTGGGAGACAAAATACACTCTTCATGTAAGTGGGAATGGCTTGTGCAACAGATTTTATTAATATCTCCTTCCAGGGGCAGAATAACAGCTTCTCTTTTCATCCTTGAAACTTTTTCCAAATCCTATCCCTGAAGTAGGCTAAGGTAGCTTTTTTCGATCTACCAATGACAGTAGGAAGCCCCAAATATTTCTCATGTCGATCAACCTCCTTAACCCCAAGAATCTGCGTGATCTCATCCCAACGCTCCTGATTCACACTCTTACTAAAAACCACTTTAGTTTTGCTTAAATTAACTTTTTGACCCGATGCTCTCTCGTATTTACGGATTATATCAGCCACCATAGAGCATTCTTGCACGGAAGCTTTTGAGAACAAGATACTATCATCTGCAAAGAATATATGAGACACTATCGGAGCTCCTCTACAAATTTTAGCACCATGAATCTTATTCTCATTTGTAGCTTTTGCGATAAGAGTAGAGAAAGCATCAGCACACAATCAGAATAAGGAAAAGTTGGCGCGAACAACACCAACTATTGGTTTGGTGCAAAACAAAACACGAACTAAACGAGGTGTGATGCACAACACAAACTCTATGGAATAGGTGCGCGAATCAACATACATGACGATTTTGGCCTGAGATTCGTTTACCCAAGCCTTAAAGTTTGTGCTATGGAACCATGCCAAAATCGTTGTTTATGTTGATTCATGCACTCATGCTATAAAGTTCGTGTTGTGCATCACACCTTGTTTAATTTGTGCTGTTTTGTGCACCAAACCTGCCCATTTTAGGGAAAATGATGATGGGGTGGCCCGCGAATGAATGCTGGGAAAACGACGAAGTCCGAGGTAAGACCTCTATCTAGTGAATAGCTAACTTATGGAATTGTTCTAGCGGATTGGTAATAGTTGGTGCTATTCGCGCCAATTTTTCCTAAGAATAAATAGAGAGATATGGGGTCCCCTTGGCGAAGCCCCCTAGATGGAGAAAGTTCTCCATGCACACCCCTGTTAATCTTAAAAGTGAAAGAGACACTCGTCACACATGCTATTATCTTCACAATCCAGCAGCACAAGAACCCACCTTTTACATCACCTTCTCTAAAAAACACCATTCTACCCTGTCATATGCTTTGCTCATGTCAAGTTTCGACGCACGAAGGCCCTCTGCATTAGTATTCTTCCTTTTCATCGCATGGAAAATCTTCAAAGCCACCAAAGCATTATCCGTTATCAAGCGCTTAGGGACAAAAGCACTTTGATTAGGTGAGATGATTGATGGTAACACCACTTTGAGTTTATTAGCAAGACCCTTTGAAAGGATCTTATAAAGAACATTACAAAGACTGATGGGCCTAAAATCCATCATTATTTTTGGAGTAGCACGTTTAGGGATAAGAACAACACATGTTTTGTTAATGATAGACAAATCGACTCTAACTTGCCACCAATCTTGTACAAAATTAATAACATCTTTCCCAAGAACATGCCATAACTTTTGATAAAAAAGAGCATGAAGACCATCAATACTTGGCGCTTTGTTGGGGTGCATGGCAAACAAAGCATCTCGAACCTCCTCACCCGTATGGCTGTCACACAGGGCTGCATTCATATTAGGAGAGACGATGACAATCCCGGAAGAGCTTTATCGAAGTGATCTGGGTTCGCAATAGCAAATAGACTCGCAAAGTACTCTTCGACAATCGCACCAATCTCCTCTCTATCCTCCTTCCACTCCCCACTCACATAAAAAAGCCCCTTAATATTGTTTCTTTTCTTCCTCTAACTGGCCTTGTGATAAAAGTAATTTAATTTGTATTTTTATCACCATCACGAAGCTCATTTGTGCGAGCTCTTGCATGCCAATACGATTCCTCTAGCTTATGAATTTCATCCAACTCATTAGAGATAGAGTTACATTGTGCCATAGTAGCAACATCGGGAGGGCGTTGTTGAAGGTTGTTGAGCATAGACAATGCCTCCTTTTTGCGCTTCTTCAACTTCCCGAAGGTTGCTATAGCCCACCTTGAAAGCTTCTCCCGAAACATTATCCAACCGACACCAAATGCCCTCCCAAACACTCTCACGTCATGCCTCCTCTACCACTTTCCCACATTCCTCATTCGAAAGCCAGATAGCCTCGAACTTGAACAATTTATTTCCCCTTCTATACAAGTTATTGATATTCGTCTTTAATAACAAAGGAGCATGATCTGAGCAATATCTTGGTAAGTGAATGAATTCCCAAGATTGGAAGATACCGCACCACCTTTCATCCGCAAGCATACGATCTAGGCACTCTTGAACGAAAGTAGAAGGAGAATTTCCCCTCTGCCAAGTGAATTGACACCCCTTGAATCCCATATCACGAACTTCACAGTCATCCATAGCCTCCATAAATGCATCCAACATCCGTTCACTTCGTAGTACTCCTCCCACCTTCTCTGCATTACTTACAATCTCATTAGAGTCACCAAAATAAAGCAAACGAGTATCACATTGTTGCTTTATTTGACGAAGGAGCTGCCATGTCAAATGCTTGTTTCCCATCTCCGGCCATCCATAAATACTGACCGCATTCCAAAGAGGAAGCTTATCATCATTAAGAACGACCTCGTGAATATGGTGAGGTGAAAAAGAATTAACATGGATGTCCACATTACGCCACCAAATCCCCATTCCTCCTGAATTCCCCACGCTGCTTAGACAAACCCCATCACTGAAATGACATCTATTCCGAATCTTTTCTAGAACTTTTGCATCAATCATTGTCTCCATAAGAAAAACAATGTCGGGCATCTCTCTCCAGCATAGAGAGTGAAGGACATTAACTGTCCAAGGGTTGCCCAAGCCTTGACAGTTCCAGCTTAGAACTTTCATCACTCTTCGTGGGGTTGGGTTTGACCAACCTCCGCTACTTGAATCATCTCCTGATCCGATGAAAGTAACAATATTTGTTCTTTAAGTTCGGCCACCTTTCCATCCCCACAAACATCATCATAATCAACATTAGCCTTCCTCTTTCTCCACGTAACTTCATCACCAGCACCATATGATCCCTCTCCCCAACATCAGTTTTGCAATTACTATCTGTGCGCTAGACGCACAGCTTTACGCCACGCTTACTTGCTTTCTAGCCCTTTTTTTTTTATTGTTTTAAGATTTTTTTTATCCTTTGATAAAATCTATCCTTTGAAATCCGAAATCAGCTATCTTTAGGAATAAAAATTTGATTTTCGAAATATCCTTTTAAAAATTAATTATTAAAAAAAATTAATATTAAAATATTAAAAATACAATTAGTTATCAGTAATAATTAATTGGGCCTTAAAACAGGGCTTGGAATTAATAAATAGATTTTATATTTTCGAAATACTTTTGGGCATAACTTATTCGATTGCTCTTCCTTTGGACCGGACCAATTAGGACGATGATATGTTTCATCATTGGGTATTCGATGGGGAGACACGATTTTGTGTCTACATAATCTCTCACTTTGACTGAGGTTCAGGAAACCGATAGTCAAAGTATACGGTGTCGGGACGGTGTCGGTATTTGCAAAATAAAGTTAGTATGCAGGACAATAACTACAAGCAATCTGATTACCTGCAGAAGAAGATGTTTGCAGATAGGAGCAAACAACTCAGATAAGGCACATAATGATGCAAAGATGCAAACTTAGACTCTCTAAGGATGCACGAGACGCTATGCAAGGATTAAGGTTATGCAAAGCTAAGGAAGATGAAACGTCATGCAAGGTCGGGGTTATGCAAGGCTAGGAAAGATGAAATGCAAGGTTAGGGTTATGTAAGATTAGGAGGTATGAAATGCAATGCAAGGTCAAGATTTTGTAAGGCTAGGAGATTTGGATAGGTAGAGAGATAGAATGATTAGGAATAGATAGATTAATTTTCGAAAACTATTATTTGTAAATAAATCGGGGTCCACAAGTGAGATCCATAGTTTACAATTTTTTGGGAGTTTGGAGGAAGCACCACATATATAGGAAGCATCCACTTTGGGTAAGCTTGTGTTGATCGAATTAGGCATTTTGAGCCTAGATTGGAATGTACTTGATCTGTCTTGAGTATTCAGAGTTCTTCGCTGGGGATTCTTCTTTGGGGAGTTTATATAGGCAAAGTAAGATATCGCCAGAGACCATGAAATTGTCGGATAGTCCTTCAGGGAAAAGGAGAGATTGTATTGAAAAAATAAAAAGTTTAAATTTGTGAATCATATAGATCTAGGTGGGAAAAGGCCTTGATGTATCTAGGTTCATACTCGAGTCTATGTCGGGATCTAGAAAGAGCATGCTTTTGAACTCTAGAAAATCAAATCATTGGACCTTGATTTTTTTTTATTGAAGCGGTCGGACCTCGAGATGAGGATTCCTACGTATCCTTGCGGAATCAGACCATTCGTAGTTCTGGATCTGATTGAATTTTTTTTTGTGCCCTAATTTTTGCCTAGGCCACTCTTTCGGGTTTTCAACCTAGCGGGCTTGGACATACCTTAGAGAAGGAGTTAGGGTTGGATATGAAAGGTTGAGGTTTGAGGTTTTGATGAAGGTTCAATGGGTTGGGCTAAGGTAGAATCATGGACTCAGATTATATGGATTAAGGTTTTGATGGATTGAAAGGATTGGAATAAGGGATAGAACTTGTGTGTAAGCCCCCTAGCTTGACTTTTTATTTCTTTGCCTTTGACCTTTTCTTTTTGTCTTGTGCGTTTTCTTTTGCTTTTTTTTCGCACTTTGAATTTTTTTCACTTTTTTTATTCATTTTTGCCTGACATTGACTTTTTTGTTATGTAGTGTGGCTTGCACACAAGTTTATTTTTGTGGTTTAGAGTTGTGGAAGATTTTGAAAGTTATTCGTGGAGCTTTGATTTTGAAAGGTTATATGGTTAAGGGTCATGGAAGATGATGGTTTAAGGGATTTTTTTTTTGATTGCATGGATGAGGATGCATGGTTTATTGAAGGTGATGGCTTATTAGAATGATGGAGGAAAGAGGGGGATAACTCTTAATCTAAAGTATGTCCATTTTTTATTTTTTTTTTTATTTTTAATAATTATTAATCAAGGTCATTAGGCACAATTTGATTTAAGTTTCATCCTTGAATTAGCAGCATAAAAATGATGGAAGGCCAATGAAAATGAAAATAAAATGCGATTATTTTATTGATTAGAAAGAAAATGGAACAAGGCTGATAAACAATAAAGTCCTAAATGACATAGACTCGACAGGAAAAGAAATGAAAAATCTAGGGGAGGGACTCTCCGACTCGACCTAGAAAACTAGCGTTAAATGACTATGCCCCGACATTATTTAAGCACTACCTAAGGGGTTGCTGTTGTTGCTGACTTTTACTGCACGCGGAACTGATAGTCTACCATCTTCAACCATGTCCTGTAGGGCGTGCTTCAAAGTCCAGCAGTGTGATATCGCATGGCAGTTTCCTTGGTGGTACTTGCAGTAGGCATTAGGATCCCACTTCCTGGATCTATTCTTAGGAGTAGGGTCTGGAGTAGGGCCGAGAGGCTGAAGTGCTCCTTTTGCATAATGCCGAGTGAAGGCTTCTTCTAGAGACATGCCTAAGGGAGTAAATGTTCTTTGAGGCTTTGGATAACCTCTCTTTTTAGTAGTTAGGGCATTGACGTCACTTCTTTTGGAGCTAGAAGAGTTGTTGTTATTCTTCTTGAAAGAGTTGTTATTATTACCACTTCTATTCTTAGAGGCTTGCACCTCTTCCTCAATCAGTAGACCAACTTTGTAGAGCTTCGTGAAAGACTCTATAGGTTGGAATTTAATATGTTCTCCGTATTTAGAATGCAGGTTACGGATCACCATTCGGACTCGATCCTCTTCAGATGGCCTGTTAGTTATTTATGCGGCCTTTTCTCTCCATCGGTTAAGGACGGTGATAAAATCTTAATTCGTTGGAATTTTGTTTAGTTCATTCCAACTCACGAAGTCCAATAGGAAGGTGAGTGTTATATGTGTACGATTTAAAGTGCTCTTGTTTGATGTAGTCCCAGTCATTCAACTTTGTTTTGTTCAGTGATCTGAAACACTTGGATGGATGTGCGTCCAAGGTCAAGGGAAAGACATAAGCAAAAAGGTCCTTGCTCATGCCTGTGAGAGCCATAGAAATGGAGAAAGCTCTTAAATGATCATCTGGGACTTCGACCCCCTTAAATTTTGGGAGGTCACCCAATGCTACCTTTTTAGGAAGCTTTTCCCTCAGTTCAGGATCAATGATGTCATGGCCATGAGCCTGACCCTCAAGTGCAGGAATTGACTGGATCAATTGCTCGAGTTTTTCGAACCTCAAATATGTCTTGGACTTGATAGGAGGTGGCGGTGGTGGAGTGTCATCATGTTCTTCTTCCTCAATTATTAGCTTTTCTCTCAGTGCCTTGATCTCTTTGTCTTGTTCCTCAAGATGAGAGTTCATCAGTTAGAGCTGAGCATGATTGCATTGACTTGTTCAGAAGTGTCTCCTATTTCAGATGATGATTCAAATGATCCAGAAGTTTCGGAAGATTCGTCTGAAAAGGTTGGAACTCATTTGACGAGTCCGGGAGTAGGTTGACCTTGTTTCCTCTATGTCGAACGTTCTCAAGTTAAAATCTCACGACCTGTCCTGAACAGAAATCGAATGGACGTCGTAAATTTTAAGAAATGAATTTCGAAATGAGAAATGGAAATGAGGAATGGAGAAATAGGAAATGAGAAATTGGAAATGGAAAATGAAAATTTCAAATGGGAAATGGAAATGGGAAATGACTCTGAAATGGAGGATTAGAAATGGTTATGGATTTTAGAATAGTATGGGCTTGACTATGATGCTGACATGGGCCTAACTATATGCGTATGTAGATATGGACTGGACTGGACTGGACTGAACTGGACTGGACTGGACTATGCAAGCAGACTGTACTAGACTTTGAACTTACAGGTGAGCAAGCAAACTAGACTCAAACTATGGACTTAGGGAATGCTAGCTTCACTAGAATTAGGGGTGATTGGCTTCTCCAGACTCGATGATTTTGGGTTGTTCTGGATCTAAGATGGACTAGCTTCGCTAGACTCAAAGGTTTTGGGCCATTATATGGACTTAGGGTAAACTAGCTTCGCTAGACTAGATGATTTGGGCTGCTATAGGTGTAAGGTAGGAGTAGCTTTGCTAAACTCGGAGGGTGCCTTTATGGTCTTAGGGGTGACGAGCTTAATTCGCTAGGTCTAAAGGATTCCATTATGGTCTTAAAAGGTGAGTAGCCTCGTTAAACTCAAAGGGTGCCTTTATGGTCTTAGGGATGACTAGCTTCGCTAGGTCAAAAGGTGTCGTTATGGTCTTAAAAGGTGAGTAGCTTCGCTAAACTCAGAGGGTGCCTTTATGGTCTTAGGGATGACTAGCTTCGCTAGGTTAAAGGGTGTCGTTATGGTCTTAAAAGGTGAGTAGCTTCGCTAAACTCAGATGGTGCCTTTATGGTCTTAGGGATGACTAACTTCACTAGGGTGCCATTATGGTCTGAAAGGGTGAGTAGCTTTAATTTGCCTATGTGGTCTTTAAGAAGTGCTAGCTTTGCTAGGCTTAGAGGTTTTGAGTTTAAGAATTTGGACTTCGTTCTATATGAGTTTTGAATTGGACTTTAGACTTAGGATATGAATTGGGCCTTATATGGACCTGATTTTGGACTTGGTCCTATATTGGTTTGAAGTTAAACTTGAGGATGCACATGGGCTTGACATTAAGAATGGACTAGGTTTGGATTTAGATTGAAATGGACTGGGATTAGACTTGGACTGGACTTGACATAGACTAGGGTTCACATAAAGATGCAAATAGGCCTAGATTTTGACATTAATTAGGCTTATATGGGCCTAAGATGGACTCTCATGCTAGTGGGCCTATATGAATGCAAGGACTCAAATTAAGATGGGCCTAAGATGAATGCAAAATGGATTCTAACACATATGGGCCTAGGATGAATGCAAATGAATTGGGATTGGGCTGATTGGATTAGATTATAGGTGTTTAGACTGGACTTAGAATTTTCGAAATTCGTTTTTGAAAATGACTCCTTGTTTTTATCTTTTATTGGGAAAAGATAATGGATTAAATTTGAAAAGATTATTTTTTAATATGTATGGTGATGATGATTAGTAAATATTTTCGAAAAGGGTAGAATAGAAGAGAGTGTATGATTGATTTTGAAAAGAGGTATATTTTTTGAAAAGGATGGAATATGATAGGATAGATGATAGGTAAGATTTGGGAGTAGGTAGACATGCATGAAGACTCTAACTCTACCATAACCATTTTTCTAGATGCACCTTTTAGGATAGACTCGGTTTTGCACGAAAAGATCGCATTTTTTATGTTTGAATTAGGCGAGATTCATTTTAGGCAAACAGACTCTTAGGATGGTTATGACTATACATGAATGCAGACGGAAAGAATGTAAGATAGACCACCACAACAACTAAATCGACAAGAACATGAGACGCAAAGGCTGCGTGCCACGCAACAAGGTGCGCGCGGCGCGGAGCCTGTGCGTCCGGCGCAAGAGCTGTCCGCTAGGCGCATATTAATGCGTTTAGCGTACTGCTCCCCAGCATGTTTTTGGCTATTTAGGCGAGGTTTTGTCTAACTGTACATAATTCCAGGACGCGACGACGAACATGACATTTTGACGGATTTGTTGACTGCTTCCTTTTTTGACGTGAATGATAGTCGAATTGGTAATAGCATGAGACACAAAGGATGTGCGCCGCACAACATCGTGCGCTCGACGCGAAGCCCTTGCGTATGTCTGAGGAGCAGTGCGCCAGGCACACGTTCGTGCGTTTAGCGCACTGCCCCCGACATGCAATTTGGCAATCCGATGAAGGTTCAAACTATTTTGACGATATTTTCTAGACGCGATTTAGGCGCAACGAATAGCAACGGTTTTGACAAAATAATAGCAGGAAAAAATTACAATCACAAGCAAATGTCATATAACATGGATGTAAAAGTTTTCAACCTGAAGTCCAGATCTACATTCTGCTATGGTCAGGTTTAGGTTAAGGATGAAAAGGGTCCATGACTAAGAGATTGATCCCACACTTCGTACCTTTGCTTAAAAAGGTGGCCACATGTAAGACGCACTCCAGTTCTCAAGTCAGGAACATGAGAACAATGTCATGGTTGGGTAGGTTTACTTATGACTAAGATCCAACACTATCACTCAGTAAGCTTTTGGAAGGACAAAGCACAAACCCCCGAGGGTGGCCTCACGCATAGAGCATGCGCTAATGAGGCAAGGTAGATTGTCCTTATGGCGGCTTAAACAATAGCCATGAATATGCGAAACTGTAATGTTATTCAAAGGCATAAAATGTGATAGTGAAAGATATGATAGAATTTTACATGAAGTTTACTTGTCCAAATTTAGTCTCCAATATTTGTTTGAGTTTTATTATTGGTGCTCTATGTATGTGATGTATTTGTGCAACTAAGCTCACTCTTAATGGCAATGTAAAGCAAGTGATGCTGGATCTATGTATGTGAAGGTGGATTGCCAGTTCAATGACTATTATACTCAAATTTGAGTGCTGATAGATATTACTTTTGATTTAATGTGGTAGAATTTTTCTCCTAAATTGAGTAGAATTGAACTAAATTGACTATTTTTCTCCTTTTTTATACCAACCAAAATAGAGTTTTATTTTCTCCGCTCTGTTCCCTACTTGATGTTCTTTGTACTGTCATAGATATCAAAATCTAGATGCTATTAGTTAGTGTATGTTGTTAAGCAGCTAAGGTGCACTTTGTTAGCCTATTCTATCCCTGATAATTAAACTTAATGGTATGACATATACTTGGAATCTAGAAGATAGTTTCTACTGATTATTACACGTACAAAAATTAGGGAAGGAAATTAGTAGTTTCTATGTCTTAAATGATTGAAGTATTACTGCATTCATACGCGAATTCCTGTGATTGATTGTAATAATTTTTTCTGGTCTAAATGTGGTGGTGCAACGTTCCTCTATGCCTTTGCTTAGTGTAACAATATTAATACTTGTTACATTTCTTTTACGGTTGTACAAAATAGGAAGGCACAACAGAAGAATGAATGGACACTTGAGAGCTTCAAACTAGCTACTACCATCTCCTATATTGCTATATCTTAGTTAGCTTTTCATGGCTTTAATTAGTTTGATTTTGCTTTTGTTTTTATTTTCTTGTCTTTAGTAGATACATATATTGAATTGGTTAGTGTTTTTGTTAAAATGTAGGGATTTCAATTGTATTACATTATAATTTATTACAACATTAATTGAAGTACATTTATTTAATTCCAAAGTTTCATTATCGCTTTTATATATATATCTATATTTGCATTATATTGAAATGAATCTCTACAAAATTATAGACGCTTTTTGGTGTCAAGATGTATATTGCTCATTAGGTATTAAATTTATTCCACTTCTTTTACCTCAACGCCGAAAAGCGTCGCCATTATAATGTAGACGCTCAAAAGCATCGAGACTCGAGACACGAACCAGCGCAACCAATATTGGAAATGGCGTCTTATCCATGCATTTGCCGATGCCTAGATTAAGTTAGACAATGCCATAAAGCGTCGAAGTTGGTGACGCTTTTAGCATCGTGAATTTTCGACTCAATATTTCTCGACACTTTCTAGAGGCGGTAAGAAAATTTTCTCAACACTTTTTATCGTCCAGAAATGGGCTAAAAAGCGTTCAAATAACACGCGTTTTGTAGTAGTTATATATTGTTGCTTTTAGGTGGTTTTTAGGGGAGATTCCTATTCTTTTGTCTTATCTTTTCTTTTATCACCGTAAAATGTCTATGATTATATGGACACTATATTTTAAACTATCAAATTAGTTGTTAGTAACACGTAATCCAATCTTGTAATGAGAGTTATATACATGATTTTTGCTATGACCAATTATATATTTCTTACTTAAGCCACGACCCTCTAAATTGGTCTTTCATGATTTGAAAAAGGGTTCAAATACATCAATTTTGAAGGGGATAATTAAATTGTCAATGTATATCTATAACTATCGAGTTAAATTTTTTCCCTCTAGGTTCTAGCATTGGGAGCTTGTGAAATTCTTGATGGGGCATAGAATATTCAATTGGCTAGTCTGAGTTTTTTTTTCAGCTCAGATGATTTACTGTTTTGTTTCATTTGGTCTTATTTTAAATTATCCCTTTCATCAATTTTTTGTCGATATTCCTCTCTGCTCCTTGTTTATTTTACTAATAATACTATCACGACTCTAGTGCAGCTGCTACGCTCTCCCGCCCAACCTTCCCGGCCCCCTCCTCACCACAAGAAAAAAGAAATAAGAGTCTAGTAGAGATTCAGTCATTGTCAGGTTTGAGAAGGTTAAAGTGTAGTCAGTAGTGTTAATTTTGATTGTGCTATTTCTGCATTATTTGACAAACTCTGCACACTAGTATGCACAATATAATGTCAATCATCTATTTCTCATCCCGTGAGCCTTTTTTTCTATACATGCACCTGCATGTGTCATCTCATGGATGCTGTTTCGGATGTGAAACAGTGGACGTCAAGGGTTGACCGTCTTTGGAGGGATGACAAAGTTTGGAGACGTCGTGTATGTCGATGTAAGGTTGTCGGTGTACCTGCACAATGAACAAGGATGACTGAACTTGGGGGTTTGTCGAGGAAACCCACTCCGATGCCAAAGTAAGATAAGTTAGGTAGGCTTAGAATGAATGTACCTTGGGAACAGTGCAGGTGGGCTATTTATAGGTAGTGAACAGTAGGTCGGTTTCCTTATATAGAATCTTATTCGTACACGTGTACGTCACAATCTCTGCCCATACACGTAGGCAATGCATTCATAAGGCTTGTACACTTGTCAGTGTGTATCCTCATAGCTTGAGTTCTTGCCGGAGCACGCCTGGTGGCCGGTAACCACATACTTGCCGGTTCTACCTGTTATGACTAGCGGACCATCACAGGTATGCATGAGTGATGGCCGACATGTATCGTGGGTCGGCATGTATATGCCGGCTATCCGTTAAGGGGTTATATATCCCCGTACAACTAGCCCCCCCAAAGTGATGGCGGTCTTGCCGACATTACTTGGCGAGGACCTGTTAGGTCATTTCAATCGTTGTTGTTCAAAAAAGGGCGTTGCAACTTCATGTGGGCCTATGCCACGCGTCTCGATCTACAGACGGCAGTTGTACTTTAGACGATCTAGGTCGTTCGTTTCTCTTCCTTAAATGTCTTTCTTTTCTCTTTACTCTCTCATACTTCAAAACTGCCTTTTTCTTCCTTTTTCTTCCTCTTCCTCACTCTCTTTTTGCCTTCCGATTTAGGGCATTTTCGCTCGAAATCTAAGTTTTTTTTCCTTTATTCTAGTTTAGGGTCTCATTGCACCCATTTCACGTTTTCATCTAACTGGATTTGTTTTTGTTTTTTCGTGGGTTTTCAGTTTTCCCCGGTCAATTTCGGAGTTTTCCGGTCGTCTTACCAACCTTTGCTCGCTAGGTCCATGTCTTTTCCGAGGTAAAGTCCCCTCTTTTCCTCGCATTTCTGGTTTTAATTTTTCACTTCCTTTGTCTAGTTAGTCTTTGAGAATTGCGAAGATGTCCAGCGCTTCTGATGATAGTCATATGAGGACCTAGTGGCCTCCCTTTTTGGGGAAGACTTGGTTACACCCGAGGTTTCTTCAAAAGAGACGCCGTCTTTGGCAGAAGAGGATGAAGAGAGCCCTCTTTCCGCCGACAAAGGAAAGTGTTCATCCCCGCTTCGCCCTTCATCTTCCCGGACCCTTTCAGTTACTAGAGAGGAAGTAGTTCAGGGTTTGTCGAACATTAGGGCAGAGGAAGACAACCTTAAGCGGAAATCTGAGCCCGCCCTAGATCCTGAGGTACTTAACAAACTTCGCCATGAGACCCTTGGCGAAATTCGGTCCAAGGAATACCCAGATATTGATGTTCCCTACGCGGTTGAAATAGAACCGATTTCCCATCATTACTAGTTGGCTTCTGACAAAGCTGTCATTCAAGAATATGGTACTAACTTAGGGTTAGCCGGGGTATCGATGGTCGTACCGCCGCCAAACGAAGAAGATGTCAGGCCTTCTGAGGGGCCATCTGACTAGGATGAGGCTTTGAACCATGGCAAGATTAGCAGAGATGAACGCTATCAATGAAGGAGACTTGGCGGGAGGTCTCGTGCTGTCACTAAGCATAAAAAGGTTGGTACTCCTGAGGTTGTCGACCTTGGTTCCTCTCACTCTGACAAGATCCCGACAATTATTAGGACCAGGGTTGTAAATCTTTCCATGGGGCCTCGAACTGTTGTCGGTTTGACCGCCAACTCTGACGGTGGAGCTGATGCTGACGAAGAAAGGATGAATGAGAGTGATGAAGAAAATGATGGAGATGACGAGGGTGAGGAGGATGTCGGCTTAGATGAAGAGTAATTGCCGGAAGGTTATTCCGAGGGGCCATCCACAATGACTCCGGAACTGTCTTGGCTGCGAGATGCTGCCAAGTACGACTATTGTGGTCCTCCCGCCAAGTTGTATAATTTGCCCTCTGAGTTTGAGCTACAATTACCCCAGGAAGATGACGTGATTATTTTTCCACCTGAAGGATGCATTGGAATTTACTCCTATCATTTTGAGTTTGGCATGCAGTTCCGTCTGGATCGCCATTTACAAGAGTTGTTGATTGGCTTGAATGTTTGCCTTGCTCAGCTTACACCTTTGGCGATTCGCCAAATGGTTTGTTATATATGGACTCGTTGGATGAACTTTCCCTTAACCCTCAACCTCTTTCGCTATTTACATTCTGTGAAGAGGGATGGTTCCAATCATGGGGCCAAAGATGGCGATGTTGAGGCTGCTCGTAACAAGGGTTGGTATTCACTATACACTACTCGCCATATGTTGACGGTATTCCCTCGAATGACGTCATTAAAGTTTTGGCGGCAACGCTGGTTCTGGGTAAAATTACCCCAGGATTTCCCTTCGCGGCGTTGGTTCACTGAGCCGCGAAGTCGGTTGGAGCATCTTCCCACCATGCCACTTAACGACAAGGAGAAGAAAGCCTTTGAGCATTTTCAGACTAAACCGCCAAAGTCCAAGAAAGGGCGAAGTACCCCAAAGATGTGGCTTCCTCATCCTAAGTACATTTTAGGAAATGTACAAGTTGTCGGCTGCGGGGATGTGCTATACTGATGTTATGATTTATATAGAGTTTCCTCCCCACTTATAAGCTAAAAAGGATGTCAATGGTGCTCTTAGGAGCCCTTTTATGGTAACTTTCTCCATCTAGTTGTGGTTTTCTGGTTTGTGTCGAATTGCAGGTTTTAGGGAATTATTTCCCTATTTTCTACTATTATATGATCACTACACTGGATTGGAGAGGTTTGATGCTGAGTACCAAGGCCCCGAGGACACTTTCCGGGACCCTTGGGCAAAAGAAGAGCTGAAGACTTGGCACTTGAAGCCAAGAGCGAAGAAAAGTGCACGGGCCCGATCCCATCGAGCGGCCCAAGCCCGATCGGGCGCCCACAAGTGACATTTGGTAGATTTGTTGCGGGCCCGATCGGGAGTCCTTCGCCCGCTCGTAATTCGTTGTTGTAGCCCGATCGGACGGGTCGGCCCGATTGCACCGGGCGTGCATGTGTGTGTTGTTGTGTGCACTGCTGAAGAAAGCGAGGCGGCCCGATTGCATCGGGCGTTGGCCATTTTGCGTTGTGACAAGGTTGTTGAGCCCGATTTCATCGGGCGGTTGACCCGACACACTCATGTAATATTTTCCGGGTTATTTTTGTAATACTTTTCCTATTTGTTTTAGGTTTAGTATAAATAGCTAAATCAAAATATCATTATGTATCTTTTATTCTAGCTTTTATTTTCATAGTTCTCTCTCTAGAGTGTTTCACAAACCTTACATTATTGCTTTTCTCTTTGGATTCCATATCAAATCTTTGCATTATTTGCAATTTCAATATAGTTCTTCAATTTGGTAATCTTCTTTATTGCTTTCTCTATTATTAATTAGATTCATCTCTTAGTTATTTGGAACTTTTTCAAGTATGAATTATTATATTGATTGTGTTATTATTTTCTTAAACATGAGTGAGTAGTTTTATTTCTAGGGTTGTGGGGATCTATGTATGCAATGAGGGATTGATGGATTAGTCTAATTACTTTCTATTTCAATTGTTTGCAGTGGTTGAATCATTCATGCTAGATTTATAAATTAGGCCTGATTTGTATTTCTACTATCGCAATACTGAATCTGCTTCGAGAGGAGAGATTTCGTATATGCTTTCAATCATTAGGCAGAGTGATCCTTGACCATGCGAGAGCGGCTAGATGATCTTTGAGGGAGGTAATGTTCGAGAGAAATTACATGTGCCCTAGATAAATTGACATATTAGGTAGTTGTCATTCGTCCCTGATTTCCCGAATTGTATGCATAGTGATCCATAATCATAGTTCTTTATTAATTGATTCATTCCCTCGTATTTAAATCTGCTATTTGCTTAGTTCAGTAAAACAACTCTTTTCATCTGATTCAGTTAGTATAATATTAGAATTCCGATACAATAGTATAACTTTCTCCCTGTGGATTCGATACTGACTTCCCTGACTACTAGTTAGTGGACCTTAGGTTATTTTTTATTAGGTGATATGACTTAAGCCTGTCAAATTTTGGCGCCGTTGCCGGGAAGACGGTTTATTTTTAGTTTATCTGAATTATAGTATTACACTAACTTACTCTGGAGATCAACATCTATTCTTTGGAGCATCTCACGTTTGCTTTAGTGTTTTTGGTGTATGAGCAGGAAATTAAAATCCCCAAATCTCATTCCATCTGATCCGGAGATTGAAAAGACCGCTCGTAGACTCAGAAAGAAAACTAAGCAAGCAAAGTTGTCTGCATGGACACCTTCCCAAAAGACACCTTCTCTACCATCCTCACCACAACAAGAATTCCCCGTTACACCTATTTATCTTAAAATGGGTGAGAATGTTACACGAACCTTCAGGGATTATGCACAACCATCCCCTGATGTCTACTATTGCTGCTACAAATTTCGAAATCAAGTCTCATGTTCTGAATATGGTTCAGAATAATTAATTTGCTGGGTTACCATCTGAAGACCCAAATCAGCACCTGCAGCGGTTTTTACAATGTTAAGTTGGTGTTACTGTCGATGAGATGAAACTGATTTTGTTTGGCTTTTTGTCCGCGAGACAAAGCTCTGTTTTGGTAATAAGGCTGCCTTCCACCATCACCACTTGGGCGAAACTATCGAAGATCTTTCTCATCAAGTGGTACCCTTACCAAAAGACTGCAGATATGCGTCATGCCATAGTAACTTTCACCCAAGATCCTGGTGAGTCATTGTATGAAGCTTGGGAAAGGTTCAAGGATCTGCAGCGCCTTTGTCCTCATCATGGTTTAGACCAGTATCATTTTCACACTAGAGTGATGCCAAGGCGGGTAATATAAGTTCTCATGTAAAAAGATTTATAGTGGTACACGATATCCATCCATAGTAACTTCACCCAGATCGGTGAGTCATGATGAAGCTGGGAAGGTTAGGATTGCGGCGCCTTTGTCCTCATCATGGTTTAGACCAGTGGTATTTGTGTCAGATTTTCTACACTAGAGTTGATGCAGATACAAGGCGGGTAATTGATGAAGCCTCCGGTGGGTTCTTCATGGATAAGGCTATAGAAGAAGGGTATGAACTTATGGAGAAACTAGCTTATAAACAAGCGTCTACCATTCGTTCTTCTATGAACAAAGGAGGCAAACATGATGTTGAGGCCTATTCTTTACTGTCCGGGACACTAGCTGCTTTAAACCAGAAGATTGATTCTTTGAAGCTCGGTAATGATTCCTCCTTCCGCATGAGTGTTAATGGATGGCTAGTGCTTCTAGTTACAATACTCTCAATTGTGATGCTCGTGGGATGCCTGGGCACCACTCCTAAGAGTGCCCTGCTCTCCTATCTTCTAATGTAGGGGGCAACTGTGAGGCAGTTAATGCTTTTCAGTCACAACCCAGGATTCAGTTCAATCCCTATTCTAACACTTATAACCCAGGGTTGAGAAATCATCCAAACCTCTCATATAGGAGCAATAATGTGTTAAATTCTAAACCTCAACAACCATATGTGCCCCCAAATCAAGATCAATAATATCAACCTCAACAACAAGCTCCTTCTGGCTTCCAGAGAAATCAAGCTCCACAACAACCCATTCCTCCTGCTGACCCAGCCATGACAGAGTTGAAAAACATGATGTTTCAGATGCAGAAAGGTTTTAATGCTTTTCAAGCAGATACAAAACCTCAACTGGAAAATTTAGGTACACATAACAAGATGTTGGAGACTCAACTAGCTCAGTTGGCTAGTTCTTCTACTAGTAGGCCACCTGGGTCATTACCTTCACAACCATTGCAACCAAGAGATACTGGCAATGTCATCACTCTTAGGAGTGGAATGCAGTATGATGGTCCAAAGATGCCTAAGGATGCTCCGGTTGAGCCAGAAAATAATGATGTTGTCAATGAAAATTCCACAACTCCTAAGGAGGCCAGCAATGCAGAGAAGTAGACGGTAGCTGAAAAAGTTCCATCTACCACTCCTGTGATCAAGGTACCGTTCCCCAATCGCCTACTGAAGAATAAGCTTGATCACCAGCTCGGTAAGTTTTTGGAGGTAGTGAAGAATCTTCATGTAATCTGTCCCTTTTCTTGAACTTATTACTCAAGTTCCCGCATATGCTAAATTTTTGAAGGCAATTCGACTAGGAAGAGAGCCTTTAATGAAGTTGAGACTGTTTCCTTCACTGAAGAATGTTGTACTCTTTTGTAAAATCAGTCCCCACCTAAATTGAAAGACCCGGGGAGTTTCTCTATCCCTTGTAACATTGGAGCCATTTTTATTGATAAAACTTTATGTGATTTGGGTGCTAGTGTTAGTGTCATGCCCCTTACTGTTTGCAAAAAGCTTGACATGGGCGATTTAAAATGTACCAATATTACTCTTCAAATGGCTAACCGTTCTGTTAAATACCCCTTAGGTATCTTAGAGGACGTTCCTGTGAGAGTTGGTAAATTTTTTATTCCGTTTGATTTTGTTGTGCTTGACATAGAAGAGGATACTCAAATCCCAATCATTTTAGGGCGACCATTCCTTCATCATCGCTTGGAGCCGTTATAGATGTTAAGAATGACAAGTTAACTTTGACTGTGAGAGATGATAAGGTGACTTTTAGTTTGACCAATGCTTTGAAAAGTCCCATGCTAGAAAAAGCATGTTATAGAATTGATGTTATTGATGTGCTGGTTAATGATGACATGCCTCAATCCCTTCTGCGGGATCCTTTGGAGGCTTTGCTTTGTTTTGCATCTTCTACAGGTGATGTTAGCTCCTTGAGTGTTGAAGTGGATGACTTAGAAGTACCTCTTACAGGTGAAGAGCTTGATAGTATCACCAGTCACGAGAGGGAACGGTTAGTACATGATACTCAACCCGTAGAGGTAAAGAAACCTGAACTGAAACCCCTTCCCCCTTCTCTCAGATTTACTTTTCTGGATGAATCTGAGTCTTATCGTGTGATTGTTAGTGCTTCACTGAATGATGGTCAAATGTCTCAACTTTTGTCTGTTTTGAGAAAACATAAAAAGGCCATTGGATACAATATTGATGACTTGAAAGGTATAAGCCCTGACTTTTGCATGCATAAAATTCACCTAGAGGATTATCATCGTCCTAGTATACAAGGTCAACGTCGTTTGAACCCCAATATACAGGAAGTGGTCAAGAAAGAGGTTATGAAGTTGCTTGATGCTGGAATCATCTACCCCATTTCTGACTCTAAGTGGGTGAATCCAGTTCAAGTGGTTCCTAAAAAGGGAGGTAATACTGTGGTAAAAAATGAGAAAAATGAATTAATTGCTACAAGAGTAGTAACTGGTTGGCGTATGTGTATTGACTATAGGAAATTAAATGTTGCCACCAAGAAAGATCAATTTCCCCTCCCCTTCATTGATCAAATGTTGGAAAGGCTAGCTTGTCACTCTTATTTTTGTTATCTAGATGGCTATTCAGGTTTCTTCCAAATACCTATCCATCCAAACGACCAGGATAAGACCACCTTTACATACCCTTATGGTACCTTTGCCAATTAAAGGATGCCATTTGGACTATGCAATGCCCCCGCCACCTTCCAACGTTGTATGATGGCCATCTTTTCTGAGTTCATTGAGTCCATTATGGAAGTATTTATGGATGACTTTAGCGTGTATGGAATTAATTTTGATGCATGTTTGATGAATTTGGCTAAAGTTTTGAATAGATGTGAAGATGTCAATCTTCTACTGAACTGGGAGAAGTGTCACTTCATGGTTACTGAAGGAGTGGTACTTGGTCATGTTATTTACGAACGAGGCATCCGGTGGATAAAGCAAAAATTCAAGTGATTGAGCAATTAACTCCTCCTGTGAATGTCAAAGGAGTGCGAGGCTTTCTTGGTTATGCGGGGTTTTATTACCGCTTTATCAAGGATTTCTCTAAAATTGCTAAACCACTTACTCAGTTGCTCCTCAAGGATGCCCCGTTCATGTTTACTGATGAGTGTCTTGTGTCTTTCAACAGGATCAAGCAAGCTTTGATTACTGCTCCTATCATTCGATCTCCAGATTGGACCCTTCCGTTCGAGATTATGTGTGATGCTAGTGACTATGTTGTGGGAGCTGTGCTTGGTCAGAGGAAGGACAACGTCCTCCATGCGATATACTATGCTAGCAAGACACTGGATGAAGCTCAAGTAAACTATGCCACCACTGAGAAAGAGCTTCTAGTTGTGGGTCTATGCACCTTGGACAAGTTCGGGACATATTTGCTGGGGTCCAAAGTAATTATTTATACCGACCATGCTGCATTGAAGTACCTCCTAGCCAAAAAGGAGGCAAAGCCTAGACTCATTCGGTGGATTTTGCTGCTCTAAGAATCCGACTTAGAGATCAGAGATAAAAAGGGAGCAGAAAATGTAGTAGCTGATCACTTGTCCAGATTACAGTATGAGGATATGGAAGAGGGTCTACCCATTGATGACTCTTTTCCCCGATTATAAGCTCCCGGGCAGTCACTTGACCACCCCGTGGTATGCGGACTTCGCCAACTTCGTGTGAGTGGACGAGACTCCCCCGAGTTGAGTTACCGACGAGAGAAAGAAGTTCCTCCATGAGACTACAAAGTACTTTTGGGATGACCCTCTACTTTACAAGCTTTGTGCTGACACCATCGATAGGCGTTGTATCCCAGAATGGGAGGTGCATGACATTATGAAGCACTCCCACTCCCTTCCATGTGATGGCCATGCTGGGCCTTCCAAAACAGCTGCTAAGGTACTTCAGTATGGTTTTTACTAGCCTACTTTATTTCATGATGCTAGTACCTTTGTTAAGTCTTGTGATGCATGCCAACGAACGGGAAATATTTCCCGTAGACATGAGATGCCCCAAACCCCCATTTTGGAAGTTGAATTATTTGATGTATGGGGTATTGATTTTATGGGTCCTTTTTCCTTCTTCCTCAGGCAATAATTTCATACTTGTTGTTGTTGATTATGTGTCTAAGTGGGTAGAAGCCATTGCATCACCAACTAACGCCTCTAAAGTCGTTATGAAAATGTTCAAAAAGATTATCTTCCTAAGGTTTGGGGTACCAATGGATGTCATTAGTGATGGTGGATCTCATTTTCATAAAAGAACTTTTGAGGTACTACTTAAGAAAAATGGTGCCTACCATGGGACTGGCCTAGCATATCACCCTCAGACAAGTGGGCAAGTAGAAGTGTCTAATCGCAATATAAAGACTATCTTAGAGAAGGTGGTAGCCAAATCTAGGAAGGACTGTAGTGACAAGTTAGATGACACCTTATGGGCTTACGAATCGCTTTTAAGACCCCTATTGGCACCACCCCTTACTAGGTTAGTCTACGGGAAAGCATGCCACTTACCTGTTGAGCTAGAGTATAAGGCTTTTTGGGCTGTTAAGGAGCTAAACCTTGATGCTAAATTAGCAGGAGAAAAATGCTTATTGCAGATTAATGAGCTTGATGAACTCCGGTTGAATGCTTATGATAGTTCGCGTCTCTACAAAGAGCGCACTAAGAGATGGCATGATAAGAAAATTTTGAGTAGAGAGTTCTCTATTGGTGACAAGGTTTTATTGTATAACTCTAGACTAAAACTTTTCCCTGGTAAGTTGAAGTCTAGGTGGTTTGGTCCATGATCTGTCACTAATGTTAACAAGTTTGGTTCTATTGAGGTGATGAATGCAACAGATGAAAAGTTCAAAGTTAATGGCCAATGCTTAAAGTTGTACCATACAGGAGCTCCTGTTGGATCTGTGGAGGAATTATACCTCCAACCCCCTTCCTCTTCTGCTTGAGGGATGAGGCATTATGGTCATGCGGGACCTTTATAAACCAGCGCTAATTGGGAGGCAACCCGATTTCCCTTTTCCTTTTCTTTTCATCTTTTTATTTTTAGATTTGCTAATTTTTGTAGTTTTGGTAAGAGAGTACTAATCATCATTCTGAGGCTATATGTGTGCAGGAATTTTAGCATAGCAGCTTGGGTCGTTGTCAAGTTGAAAAGATCGCAAAAACCAAGGAATCCAACTGGTATAACTTTCAAGGGGGATAATTTTATTGAGCCTAAGTTGGCGGTTGTTCCCTTTAACCATCCCCGAGTCAAATATGATGACGTTCTTGCTCATCCAGTTGAAGCTTGGCGGCCTACCTTAGATATCGAGACCACCGAATCATCGCAGTTTGACTATCCCGAGCTTGGCGAGAATCTGGGTTGGCGAATGTTACAAAATTTTCAGCTTCCTTTGGATAAGCCCAGTGAGGTGATTCTTGCACCGGCTGCTACTACTGCTCATAAGGTTATGAAGGTAAGTATTCATCATTATCACCATTTTATTTCCATGTATCTCATTTGCTGGTTTATTTTTGTCTTACCCATATAATTATCCTTTGTTTCCGTGCACGCTGCCAATTCCTTGGTGAATTTTACTAGAGCTTATCGGGTGGTTTGTGATGAGAAGGCTGCTTTGACCAAGAAGCATTCTCTTTTAACCCGCCAATTAGAAGCTCACAATAAACTGAAACAAGATTATAAGGCGAAGGTGGATGCCACTGCGAAGAAGAAGATTGACGATGCGTCCGCCAAACTTAAAGAAGAGCAGGCAAAGGTTGCTGATTTAACTGCCAAACTAGCTGCTAAGGATGTTGAGGTTGTCGAAGCTCGGAGGTTGGCGGTGGAACATAATCGCAACTCTGATGATGTTGTGAATTACTTGGTCCAACGTCATGTTGGGGGTTAGGCCGCCGCCATGCGATGTGTTCTTCGGGAGGTCCCTGAGTTTGATTGGGACTTGCCTGAAAATGCCTTTAACGCCGGTAAACATAAGGATCCTTTGCCTGATGAGGTGGAACCAGTTGCCGAGATTCATGTTCGTAACTCAGATCCTCATCATGCTATGGAGGTTGATGATGTTGAAGATGCCAACTCTAAAGCTGATCAGATGCTTACTGATGATGTTTTCGATGTCGACAAATAGGGATTTTGGCGTCCTTCACTTCTTTCGTCAGTTTCTTCCAATGATTTGAGATTGGGATAATTTTTAAGTTTCTAAGTATTCTGGGCATGCGTGCCTTTTAGACAATTTTATGTCTGTGGTTTGATAATTTTAACACTTTTTATGGCTTTTGATACTTTGTTAAGTGAATGCCGTCTGGTTTTTATGAAGTGTTTTGACTTCTCTTTCTTTCTTTTTTTCCCGGCAAGCTCGTGATCTTTTTTATAACTTGCATGGTAGTCTGTTAGTCTAGCGTTGCCAAGTAGCATTCATAATGGTCAATCCTTTTATGTTTATTATTGTTTAGACTTGTTGGCTCACCGACATCATAGTATTCGATTTTTCTTAGAAATCTTGATATCACTTTTTGAGTATACCAGTGAAATTTGTTTTGAGCGTTGGCTAAGTGTTGGTTCATGACCATATGCATTTTTTAGGACGTCATAATGCTGCTTTGCAACCATAGGCATTTTTTATGGCTGTTTCATATGAAGATGTATGACTCGAAATCATATACATTTCTAAGTGTTAGTTAGCAACCATATACACTTGTCAAAAGCCTCAACAAGTTTTCCTTATTGTCAACGAGAAATTACCGATAAAATGCTGCCTTGTAGGTGGTCAGCTTTTCTTTTCATTAATATGTGTTAACCCCCTTGTAGGTGGTGGGTTTTTACACTTTAAAACCTATCTAAAAATAAATCGCTAAATACAATACTTCTCATTTCTAGATAAAGTATTTCTTAAGTGCACTTGCATTCCAGCTATTAGCTAAGACTTTGCCTTCCATCTTTCTTATCTTGTAAGAGCCTGGTACAATCTCTTCTTGGATGATGTATGGGCCTTCCCAGTTGGAGGTAAGCTTTCCTTCAGCGTGAGCTTTGCCGGTAGTTGTTGTCCTTCTCAAGACTAGATCGCCAGCTTTCAGAGGTCGATGACTTACCCGTTTGTTATAAGCCCTTTTCATTCTATCCTTTGAGGCCGCCAACTTAACTTCAGCCGTCAACCTGACTTCTGGCAGAAAATCCAAGGCTTCCTTCTGCAATTTCCTATTGTTTTCTTCTTCAAAATATTTAATTCTGAAGATAGGCAAGCCAACTTCCACAGGTAGGACGACATCTACTCCAAATGTTAACCTGAACGGGCTTTCTCCTGTAGACTCCTTTTCTGTTATGCTGTTTGCCCATAGTACTTCTGGTATCTTCTCAGCCCATAATCTTTTCAGATCGTCAAGCTTCTTCTTTAATGAGCTCAGAATATGCTTGTTGGCAGCTTCTGCTTGGCTATTACTTTGTGGGTGGCAAACTGATGAGTAGGCAAATTTGACCTTGAAAGCTGCCAAGTAATTCTACACTGGGCCACAGTTAAACTGTACGCCATGGTCGACCACTATGGTGGTTGGAATGCCAAACCTGGTGATGATGTCGTGCCAGATGAACTTGATGACTTGTTGTGCCTTAATCTTGGCGGTGGGATCGGCTTCTATCCACTTTGTGAAGTAGTCTATGCCGACAATAAGGAACTTCCTGCTGCCAGTGGCTGTGGTGAATGGTCCCAGGATATCCATTCCCCATTGTGCGAATGGTATGGGGCACAAGATAAGTTTCAAGTCGTTGGTTGGCAAGTTGATGACTGGTGTGAACCTTTGGCACTTGTCACATTTCTCCACATAATTCTGTGCATCCGCCACCATAGTTGGCCAGTAAAATCCCGCTCTAAGTGCCTTATGAGCCAATATTCTGCCGCCAATGTGGTTCCTACAAATGCCTTCATGAATCTATTCCATAATTTTTGTTGCTTCATATGTCGTGACACATTTGAGTAGTGGCAAAGAGAATCCCTTCTTGAATAATTCTCCTTGGTATATGACGAACCAGCTAGCCCCCTTCTTAACCTTAGTTGCCTCCCTCTTCTCTTCTAACAACTCTCTGGTTAATTTGTACTTGACGATATCATAATATCATTTGTCATAAACAGCTGAACTTTCTTGGCGTCAGCCAACAAACCTAGACGCAAACCCGCCAAAGTCGCTTCATATTCTGCTTCATTATTTGAGGCCTTAAATGAAAACCTGATAGCACATTCAAACACATGTCCTTCTGGTGACGTCATAACTATGCCGGCCCATTACCTATGTTGGGTCAAGGAACAGTCAACTGATATCTTCCAAGTGCCAACTCCTTCGACTTCTTCCTCGTGTGTTGCCTCAATAATGAAATCCGCCAAGGCCTGAGCTTTGATTGCCGTTCTGGGTTTGAATTCTAACTCAAATTCCGACAACTCAATGGCCCATTTCAATAGCCTGCCAGAATACTCCAACTTGTGCATGGATTTCTCCAAAGGGTGATTTGTCAGGATTTGCACAGAGTGTGCATCAAAATACGGCCTCAACTTCCTTGCCGCCATCATAACTAAATACGTCAATTTCTTAATTAGCTGATACCTCTGCTTTGCCGGATTCAGAACATGGCTGACAAAGTATACCGGCAATTGCTCCTTGCTTTTCTCCACCAAGAGCACTGCTGCTACTGTCCTCGGTGTCGCCGACACGTACAGCTGTAGTTTGTCTTGTGGTAATGGCCTAGCAATAATGGGTAGCTTGCTTAAGTGTTCTTTGACCATGACGAAGGCTTTTGCTTGCTCTTCTCCCCACTCGAATTCTTTGTTTCCCCTTAAAATTTTGAAGAAATGAAGAGCTTTGTCGGCAGACTTAGAGATGAACCTGGTTAATGCCGCCATTCTCCCAGTCAACCTCTGTATATCCCTTACACTTATAGGTTCCGGCAAGTCAATGACGGTCTTGACCTTGTCGGAATTGACGTCAATTCCCCTTTCGCTAACCAGGAAACCCAGAAATTTGCCGGATTTGACGCCAAATACGCACTTCTTTGGATTCAGTTTCATCTGAAAGAGCCTCAATGTTTCAAATGTTTCTTGGAAATCTTTCAAGTGATCTTTCTCGGACTTGCTTTTCACTATGGAGTCATCAACATATTACCTCCACATTTCTCCCATTTTAAGCCTCAAATACTTTGTCGACCAGCTTTTGATATGTCGCTCTTGCATTTTTTAACCTAAATGGCATGGCCTAGTAGCAGAACACACCGGCATCTGTGACAAATGTTGTCTTTTTTCTGTCTCCTTTGAACAAACTTATTTGATGATAGCCTAAGTATGCATCCATGAAACTCAGCATGGCATGTCCACTAGTCGAGTCGACAAGCTGATCAATTCTTGGCAGGGGGTAACAATCTTTCAGGCAAGCTTTGTTGAGATCCCTAAAGTCAACAAACATTTTTCATTGACCACTTGACTTCTTAACCATGACGACGTTCGTCAGCCATGATGGGTAGTCGCATGGTTCAATAAAATCAGCCGCCAAGAGTTTATCGATCTCTTCCTTGATGGCCCTATTCTTCTCTATCGAGAAAGTTCTCTTATTCTGTTTCACTGGCCTAACTGCTTCGTCAACATTTATGTGATACACCATTACACCTGGATCTATGCCCGGCATCTCATCAGCAGAGAATGCGAACACATCTGCATTTTTTGTGAGCAAGGTGACCAGGTTTACTTTAACTTCTGGATCTATGTCGGCGCCGATTTTGACTGTCCTTTCACTGTTGTCGTCAATTAGTTCGACCTCTTCAGTTTCGCCTCCTGGCCGACATACTTCAGCTGGTCTAGGCTGCAACTCTTCACTAGTTATCTTCTTATTGTCAAGGACTTGTCAGCTACAAATTCTTTTGCCGGTGTCTCCGTTTAGATTTTCTTCTGCTTTTCTCTTATGGCTCGCACCCTTCATCATGGTATGATAGCAAGATCGAGCTGACTCTTGGCTGCCTTTCAGTCTTTATGGCTGTCCGGCATTGGACATGTACACCATGGTCAAATGGTATGTAGACACCACCGCCTATGCATCATGGATTAGCGGACGCCCAATGATGGCATTGAAAGTTGCTGGGACGTCAACCACCAGAAATTCTACCATCGATTCCTTTGCCTTCTCGTCATGACCAATCTTTACTGGCAACTTTATGGATCCTCTTAGTATGACGGAGGCTCTAGTAAAACCCGTTACAGGATAGCTAACTCCTTTCAAGTGTTCGAGGCCAATGTTCATCTTGTTGAAAGCAGTCATAAACAAGATGTTGGCGGAACTTCCGCCATCTACCAGTACCCTATGAATGGCACAATTAGCGACATTCAAGGTAATGACGAGAAAGTCGTCATGTGGGAAGATGATGCCTTCTGAATGTTAATGTTGGCATAGTTGGCGGTTCTGGCCATCTATGTGTCTCATGGACGTTGACTTGATGATGGAACTCCTTCAAGGATGCCTTGGCTCCACTGACTGTCCCGCCATAGACAAGTCAGACAGCTATGACATGTATCACCGTCAACCTATCTCGCACTAGGGTGTTTCGTTGGGGTTCTTCGACATGATTCTGATCCTGGTCTTGCCGGCCTTAATCATGTTGGTCAGCCTCTTGCCTTGACTTGTACTGAATGAAATACCCTCACCGGATCAAGTCCTCCAAATGTTTTTCAGGTCTTTGCAATCTTCAGTGATGTGGCCGTGATCTTTGTGAAAGTCACACCATTTCTTCCTATCCCGACCCTTATGGAACATTTTGCGTGGACGCTGCCACTTGTCGTCATGGCAAAAATCTGAGCTCTGGGTTTGGCTAGGGGGATGTAGCTCTCGAACTTCTCTTTGTTTTCTTTGCCCTTAGCGATACTGGTTTGGGCAACCTCATTCTTGCCATCTTTCTTGCTCTGACCTCCCCGTTTTTCCTCCTTGGTGATTTCAGAATCACCTATCATTATGTTCGAGGCTCGGTCAAATTCTTCACTTTTGATGAACTCATTTTCCTTACCCAACACTGCCGCCAAGGTCTTCAAGCTTTTCCTCCCCAAATAGCTCCTGAAGTCGCCATCCTTAAGGTCCGACATCAGGGCTAGCACGGCAACTTCCTGTTGCAGGTTTAGTATTGTTACTACTTCTCCATTGAATCTTCTCGAAAAATCTCTAAGGCTCTCGTTCTCGCCTTGCTTCAAAGCTATGAGCTCTCCAGTTGTCCTTTCTCATCTTCTATTACTGACAAACTGTGTCTGAAACTCAGCCGACAACTGATAGAAATTCGTGATAGATGCCGGTGGCAAACTTCTGAACCAGGTTTGGGCTATGCCCGACAAGGTGGCTGGGAAAAACCTTACACCAGATGGCGTCTGACTGTGTGTATAAGTGCATATCCCCTTCATATGCCGACAAGTGGTCTACTGAGTCTGTCGTGCCATCATACTTACATGACGGCATCTTGATTCGCCGCATGGGTTCTTCCAATATTTCTCTGATAAAGGGTGAGCCTCGCGGTGTAATGGGAGCACGTTGTTGACCTGGGTAGGTACTGAATGTCCTACCATGCTGGCTAGTGTGCCCTCGCGGCTCCCTTATGGTGCCCTCTTTGTCATCATATACGGGCTTAGTGTATTTGTCGGTATCGCCATCCTCCTCTGTTTGAAGAGTCTCTTCATCACAGCCTTCTTCTGCCAACTCCTTTTTAAGACAGCGTCCATGTTGAGAAAAGGGATTAGTTCTCAGGGGGTTGCCATCCCGATCGCGACCAATGACTCTTCCGAGACGCTTTGTCGGAGAATTGTTGATCTGGTTGTCGGAGGCTACATCATCAAGTACTGCTCTAACGGCTTGGATTTACTCTGGAGTGAACTGTGTAATGCCGGAGGGTGGTTTTCTTGGGTTCGGGCCTGTTGGGGTTATGGGATCGGGCTTTGGTGGTCCAGGATCTTCATCTTCCACATAAACAGGATCAGGGTCGTTGATAGCACCGCCATACTTGGTTGAGACAGGGTTGCCGTCAGGAACGACGTTGCTGGTAGGTTTGGGGTCCATCCCCTCCTTCTAGCGCCAATTATTTCGGTTGTGAAACAGTGGACGTCAAGGGTTGACGGTTGTTGGAGGGATGACAAGGTTTGGCGACGTCGTGTATGTCGATGTAAGGTTGTCGGTGTACCTGCACAATGAACAGGGATGACTGACCTCGGGGTGTTGTCGAGGAAACCCACTCTGATGCCTAATTAAGATAAGGTTCGACAAGGTTATGTGCAGATAAGGTAGGTAGGGTCATAATGAATGTACCTTGGGAATAATGCAGGTGGGCTATATATAGGTAGTGAACAGTAGGTCGGTTTCCTTATATGGAATCTTATTCGTACACGTGTACGTCACAATCTCTGGTCATACACGTAGGCAATGCACTCATAAGGCTTGTACACTTGTCAGTGTGTATCCTCATAGCTTGAGTTCTTGCCGGAGGACACCTGGTGGCCGGCAACTACAGATTTGCGGGTTCTACTTGTTATGACTAGCGGACCATCGCAGGTATGCATGAGTAACGGTCGGCATGTACCGTGAGCCGGCATGTATTGTCGGCTATCCGTTAAGGGGTTATATATCCCCGTACAGATGCAGTAAGTTTTTGAGACTTGGTGATTTTCTTTCATTGTTGAAACTTTTATTTGTGTATATAAGATTCTCATATCTATGTTGTATTTCAGATGCCATGTATCGAGTTGGAGCCACGCTTACCAAGTCTAGTATTTGAGAACTTTGAAAATGATGGCAAGTGAAGAGTTGGTTGAGTAGTTTTTCTTCCTTTGTTAGGGACATAAGGATCATTAGTCAGATTTTTCATTCCCAAAAATTTCTTGGGTGGTCTAAATACAATGGAGATTTTGACAAAATTTAAAATTTTGATCATTTTTTATTGCTTTTCTTTGTCAAAGTTGCAAATCTGGAAGTTATGTGATGTTGTTGGCAATCTGGCCTTTTGTAGGAAAAATAATGTGTAGTGCAGTAGGAAAAAAATATATATCATGTCATTTGCATCGCACCCCCTGACGAAAGTGTGATGCAAATGGTTCTTTTTTTTAAAACAAGCCATTTGCCTCGGTTCTTCACCAACAAATGACGCAAATTACTTCTTTTTTAAACAAGCCATTTGCATCGGTTGTCCACTAGGAATCGACGCAAATGGCTATAATATTTTACAAAACAAGCCATTTACTTTGGTTGTTGCCTATCAACTGACGCATATGGCTTTACTTACTATTTAAAAAATTAATTTATGTCGATCATTCTACAAGGTTCGACGCAAATAGACCGACATTTACGTCGCTTGTTTAATCGACGCAAATGATGTTACTGGGATTTGTAGACATATCGCTTCACACCCAAAACCGACGCAAATGGGGTTTGGGAAGCTGACTCAAATTTTGTTTTCTCTACTAGTGATAGAGTTGGTATTGGTTGGGTCATGAATGATAATTACTCTCATATGAAGGAGGTAAGCATATTACTATCAAAATGCCCTACAAACTGAAGTTCAAGCTTGCCTTCATTCCCTCCTTTGGCTCCTCCGGCATAACTTCCAGCATATATATTCAAGTTCATAATTGTCTTACTTAACTCTCAAGTTAAAAGTTTAATTACTTTATTATGGACTAGTCGACAAATTCTACAATTGGGTAGCTCTTTCCAACAATGTCTCATCATCAAAGTTCAGTGTGCACAAGTTCATCCAGTCCATCACCTTCCTAATCAATATCGTCTTAATTAATCCTCCTTGATGAATTTTATGGCTTTCAGTAGTTCTAGATGTAGCCAATGTAAAAAAAAAAAGTACAACCCTAACAAGAATAATTCATTCTAAAAGTTGATATTATATGCAAAAAAGTGTAAAAAACAACGAAGGACAACAAATAAAATATTACTTATAAATCATGAATTAAAACGCCAGAGTAATATGTTCAAAAACAGTGAACCACATGTTCATAAACTGAAAGTCATATTTTCTACAATTTGTGCCTTATATGGTCTAAATTATGGGCATACATGTTCTACAACTCATAGCATATGTTCTATAAGTCATTGTTCATGTTCTAAATCCAGATCCATTGTTCAAAGATAATGAGAGAGAGTGGTTGTCACCATTTTTGCTATTGCAATAACAAGAAGAAGCTGGAGCATGAGGAGGAGTAAGAGTAGAAGATGACAAGGCCGAATTTATGGTGTTCTAAAAAAGTTAAGTATGGTCCTAAAAGAAGTTAAGTATGTTGTTTAAAAAAGTCTATTATACGTTCTAAAAAGTTAGATATGTTCTCTAAAAAAGTTAAGTATGTGTAGACACATAAATCTGTCTCCTCATTCTAGTACCACGATCTTTGATTCATACAATGGTTTGGATCAAAGAATTAATAAGGAACAAGCTTGCAATCAACTCTATATATCTCAAGTCCAATCCATATTCAATCCCATTTTCTTATATATCCCGTTTCCAAAAATGTTTTTAATTAATTAGTTTTAGTAAGCCCATTAAAGAAACTACTTTATGGTCGAGTTTTAATTAATAAATTAATTAATTAATTTAGTTGATTTTATTTAATTTATAAAATATTTCTAAATAGTATCTAGTTTTGAAAGGATTTTTTGTAAAGGTTAAGTATCTATTGTACAATGGCTATAATAAAGTTCTGGCCATTGTATCGTCTGTAATCTCAGCTCTCCATTGTTACTGTTAGTTTTGGACCACTCAATTAGTTAATAACTTGTAACCAAGCTTGCTTGGTGGAGGTGGTGGGGAACTCACCTTTTGACTTTGAGGTCACAAGTTTGAACTCCACTACCTACTTGTGCTTTGGAGTAGGGATTCCCTTATATCCTCTACACTCAAGCGTTGACCTGTACAGCTGGGCTGGCTGACCTGCGAGAGGTGCTGGTCTAGTATGGTCCTTCTTCTTACCAAGGAGTTCTCAGTGGGAGCCCAAAAAAAATAGTTAACTTGTATTTTTTTTAGCAAAATAATAAAATTATTAAAACAAATTCCCTTTATCTCTCGTTTTGAAATATTATGGTTTCACTCCCCTGTATCCTTATCTATCTAGTCTCTTACCAGTCACCTCCAACCTTCATCTTGATCTTTTGAGATTACTATGAATCTATACGTGATAATTGATTCCAATTCGATTTCAAATCTCATTAATTTTGTTTTCCCGATTGAATTCGACTACTTTGGAAATCTTCTTGCACTCTCATAGACGTTTCTCTCTCCTCCCTCTCTAGCTCACTCAAGTCGCTATTTTCGTCTTTCATTTTGCCACTAACGGCTAGCCCTACTTCTCTACTAAAAGCAAACTTACGAAGTTCACTGCTTGAAGCCACTTTCCAGTACTATTAATAAGCAATGGCAGCATTATCTTGTGTTTTCAATAAATTCAGGCATGTCTCTCATCATCTACTTTGTTATTTTCATTTCTTGAATATTGCATTAAAATTTAGATCCCTTTATTAATTTTACTTGCTTTTTCTCTTTTTCCCGGTTACGATTCATACAATGTTGGCTTGTATTGCTTGGATGATCTTTTCAACTCTAAAGCTCTTAGAAGTAGAAATTCTCTGAAAATTAGTGAAATGAGCCTTAATATCGTGGTAAAAGCGTCTGACTAGCTACAATATCAAATAGTTGTATTGGTTGATGATATTTTACTTGTGGGGCTATTAAGCTATTGCAAATTGCAATGAATTAGTATATAATATGTAAAGAAGTAGGAGTAAAATCAAGCCATAAAAGGCCTTGAGTTTTTTGTCTGTAGTGATGCATTTCATGTCCTATAGTCTACTGCCACTTGTTAGGCTTTTCAGTAAAATCTTCCTAGGATCATGTGCCTTGTTAAATGGTCGTGTGACCTGTAATGAAAGAGGAATATTCCTCCATTAGGGTTGTAAAGCTCACTGCTATACAAACAAAAGCTGCCGTTTGTAGTAAGTAAGAATGAATGAATGAAATGAACGAAACAATGGGCAAACACTATGAGCAGCCATATGTTGCAGCATATGAACTTATAAAGTTCACATAATATGATGAACAAATGTATCAAATATTTTAGCCCTTGTTTGGTATAGTTTGTGGAATGGAAAGGGATAAGAGAATGGAATGGAAACCATTAGTGTTACTTGCATAATTTGTTTGGTTTAGACATGTAATGGAAACAGTTATTTTAAAATAAAGACAACAAACTAGTTAACCCTTTGGCCTCTTTTATTAATTACCTCACAACCTCCATTGCTTCATCTTCATTGGCAAAGCAAAAATCAATATCTCCAGATTCAAGCGCAGAAGTTGGAACCTTTTTCTCTCTCCTCACACCCAAGAAAACCCTCTTTAAATCAATTTTCAATTGTAATTAACTCAAAATAATTATCAAATTCTCTATGTTTTCTTCAATTTTTTCTACTTTCTTCAACAATTACATCTTATGGGGATGCGTTGTTCTTCAAGTTTTTGGTTCTGTTTATTTGGGGCTTTAAATTTGTTGAATGCATGGCTTTGTTCTGTCAAAATCATTTCATCTTCAAAGAGCGTTGGAAGATGGCGGCGCTGGAGATTGAGGAGCTCAACATATGAAGCATGAAAGAGAAGGAAGGTGAAGTAGAGCGTGCGCGAGTGATAGTGGAAAGTGATTTGTTTCCGCTGACATATGAGCGGTAACAAATGAGAGCTAATAGTTACCCTACGGAAACGGATTCAATTACTCAAGCTTCACACCAAACAGCTTCAAATGGATTCACTTAAGCGAATCCGTTTTCAGGTCCCAAAAATCACATACCAAACAAGGGCTTAGAAGGTATTCAGAGTTGGAGTCCTCTTTGTGCTGACAAGCTATCAAGTGTCAAATCCTTGTATCAATTTGTATTATTGTAATTTGTATAGAAGTATTAGTTAGATTTATGATGCCACCCAGAGTAGCAGCGCCTGAAATTCATATGTAACTTTCACTTTCTTGTTCAAGCAACTTATGTGTACCCTTGTCTCTCACAACTTCAGTTATATCGTTCCCTAATTGCAGTAAGCACACATTCATTATACAAACCCCAACTAGAAATTGATAGTCAAATCTTATGTATTATTACCAGGAAACTCCAACATCTAAAGTTAAACTTAGACCTGCAAATCTGCAATTGATGAAAAATAAGCTTAGCTCGGGCCCTAAACCACTCCCCGTGCTCACAATTTTCATTCTCAACGTTTGTGTTTTTGGTTTTTGGCTCCTACTAGTTACCACTCAAATGAGGCCCCATTCTATAACAAATATGATATGTGATCATATATTCACATTGAAAGTCATCAACTAACAATATTTAATAGGATACCTAACTGATCAACTTGTTCATTTGATGTAATTCAAAGTCATAGGCATCAAGATAAGAGACTAATGCATCTACCTAGTAGGCATATTACCTACAAATACAGACAATAGACAATTTTAAAAAAAATTAAAAATAACAATAATTCATCATAAGTTGTAATCCTCCTAATATAATGTTTATCTCTACAGGCTAATTTATCCGTTGGGTAAATAAAGTGCTCCTCTCAGTATAGGAGAGGATTTCACGATCAAAATTAAATTTATTAACTTTTATGACACAAAAATAAGGTTTCATGGTGAATGGACTAATTTATGACACAATCATTATGTTAGGAATATAAAGTGGCACCAACTTTAATGTTGATGCAACCCAGGACATATTGTTATAGATTTCGTTAGTTTTTCACTTCTCCAATCACTTTTAGACTCACTCATTGTACTTCTTAACCAACTCATGGCCCATTATTGCAAAAAAGAAAAAGAGAGTTTAATCAAATTTGTCCTTAAAAATACGGTACAAATACCTGCGAAAAGAATGGAAACAAGTTTCTTTTATTAATTCAAGTATTTGGCAATAGGGAACAAATACTAGGAATAAAACAATAAAGTAAAAAGCTTTAAAGGTGATACCTAATATCCCAAGAGTTTCTGGTCTAACAGTATTAAGGTTGGGTAACCTGGGTTATTAATGTTTGATCTCAGAGCAAAGATAACACGAGCTCAACTTAGCCACACAATTATCATAACAAAGCTTAGTAATCACATAATTCACATTCATAGTCCAAAAGTATAGCTGTATTGTTCTTTACGTCCATGACAAATAAATAATGAGTACAGGAAGTAGTACCATATGCTATATAAGTCTAGAATTGCATTTTATCTCTTGGTAAAAGTTATGACTTCAGACTTGCTAAAAGTTGAAAAAACACTTGCCTCGTGTCCGTGATAAGGATAAAACTAATAATGAGGGAGTTCCAACTTCCATCCATGTTGGGGGAGTAACAAAACAAAATTGTGAGGGACCTTGATAGAATCGCTCAACAATTTTTCCTTTAGTCAAGCTATATATGCCCATATCTCTCCCCCCTCCTGTTGAAGTGGAACTATATGCCTCGGAGTTGTCATCGGTAAAATAGATACAATTAGCTTTACAACCACGTTTATCTAATGATGCCTCGACAGAGAAGGTTGAGTTGTGGCCTACAAATATAGCTCGGTCTCCTATATCCTCAACTTGCTTGGCTTTCCCATTCACAACATCCAACTCAATTATTTGGAAAGATTTAGTCCAAAGCCCCTCCGCAACCATCCCAATTTCTAATTCCACGTCCCTATGAATTACCAACATTGTATTTCTATTGCAACTAGGTACACATTTATAATTACCTTCGGTAGAAAACCACTACCAATTAATTCTGCAACAATTCTTGGTCGACGATTTGCAATCTCACTCCCAAATGCCACAACTAGTTCTCGATGATTAATAGCATAAAATTCTCCTTTAAAAAAACAAACATCGAACACCCAATAAAACTCAAAATCGATGGCAGGTTCAGTCCATTTATGTTGCCCAGGTCTCCAAAACAACAATTGTGGGACTTTGTTGAATACCATCGCAACCGCATAATCATCATCACATGATGATGACGGCCTAGCAGAGAAAATAAATTTAGCAAAGTTGATTAAATATGCATAATCAATTTCCCAAACTCCATCTTCGTCTCGCAGATCAAATAACTCAAGTGGAACACTCGGTGGCTGGATGACTTTACCAGAGAAGGGATCGAAAAACGTCATTTTACGATTCTTCCTACTCACATAAATCAACCAACCTTTTGAACAGAAATACCTATGGTGGTCATCAACATCATCTAGGTGTCGCGGGGGTAGATTGATTTTTCGGAACATGTGTTTTGAAAGGCTATAAAATCTACGGTGTGAACTGTCAGGAGGATCAACGAGCATCAACCAAGGAAGTTGGGTGTTTTTTGAGAAGTTAATATCTTTTGTTGCAGATCTCGACATTGAACAAACAGCCCTAAAAGCTTCAAAATCTTCGAGATTTTCCGGATGCTCATTTGCAATTTTTCTAATAATTTCTCTTTGGGATGTCACTCCAAATTGCCATAGCCAAATTTCCTAGATGACCTTCAAAAAGATAAAAAGAAAGTCAAAATATGAAGCCCATGTACATCGCAAGATCAAGTCATACTTATTTGTCACAAGTGCTATATACAACAAAAAAAGGGGTTAAAGGTCAGATTAACCTTTGCTGAGGTTATGATATAGTACGTCACTCCTTACCAATCTAAAAAAATGATTATGATGATAGATGATCAATTTTTGATAATACTATTGAGCTGTAGAAAGCACAGTTATATAGGGAAGAATACAGGAGGTAGAAACGTAGCACAACAAACTTAGCTAAAACAAAGCTAGAATAAAGGAGAAGCAAGACAGTCTGCTAACAATATATTGACTTGATGGATAAGTCTTATTGACTAGGATTAAATTAAGGAAAGCAGGAAACTACTCTACCAAACTCAATAATTTAAATTGTTAATCAATTGTGAATTATCCTTTAATATCTCCCTGCAAGATGGATGGTCTCGAGACTAGACCAATCTTGGACAGTAACGTGGATAGTCTTGCCAAACCAAGAGGCTTGGTCATAGCATCGGCTAACTAATCATCCCCTAGAATATGTGGAACTCGAAGCTTCCCAAGTTGGACCGGTCATGGACAAAATGAAAAGCTAGAGATAAGTGCTTCATGCTTAAATGAAAAAAAAACAGATTCTTGGAAAAATGCTTTCCACATAGTTCTTTTTTTTGTGTGTGTGATGATAGTAGTCTAAAGCGAACTCTTCTCCATATGGGTTGCGGAGAAAAAAAGAATGTGATAATTGGCGACACACTTGGTAGAGAAATTACATAGTGCCAAATAGTATTTTATGGTACTCCGGGAAGGTTTGGAGAAAAAAATTATATGAAGGTTTATAATGGGCTTTTCTTGGTAGATAAACTACATGGTGCCTAAAAATGTATGATTGGCATTGTTTGGCAGATAAACTACATGCTGGTGCCTAATTATAGTTTGGGTTGGCATCTTGTGGTAGATAAACTACATAGTGCTGATTTTTTTCGCCGTAAAGGTTTGGGAGGGTTCGATATTTGGCATTCATTGTTAATAGACTACAGAATTGCCAAATAAAAATTGGGTTGAAGCTTTCCTGCTAACTTTGGCTTGTGAAGTTCATGACCACACCGTAGGGGTTTTTCATTTTCACCATTGGAGGAGAGGGAAAAAAACGGTTGAAACTAGGGAGGATGAAATGTGCAGCCATTGAATAAGGGTCGTAGAGTGCACAGTGTAGCATTAAAGAATAAGTAGAGGAAGCATGGAGAGGAAGGAGAACAGTTGGGTCACCATTGCTTGTTGTGCCGGCGAACATGATTTATGGTGTAGCCATGGAAGGAGGAGAGGCGTGGAGGGGGAGGTGGGATTGCGGAAGCGTAAAAAGATCAAGGCTCATGATACCATGATAAATAATCAATTCTTGAACTGTAGAGAGCACACTTATATAGGGAAGAATACACGAGGTAGAAACGCAGCACAACAAACTTAGCTAAACCTAAGCTAGAATAAAGGAGAAGCAAGAGTGCAAGACAATCTGCTTACAATATATTGACTTGATGGATAAGTCTTATTAAAGCAGGAAGCTACTCTAACAAACTCAATAATTCAAATTGTAACTCAATTGTGAATTATCCTTTAATATATGAAACTTAACCATAGTTAATGTAAAAATCTAGGAATGGGGTTACCTACCCTAATTTCCCACCCAATAATTTAGTTTTAGGATTTTGATGTACGCATGTTTTTGGCTCCTTAAGGGAAGGAAGCCAACCTATAATATAGTGAAGTTGTATGGCCATACCGTTGCAGGTAAGGGTGTCAAAAACAAACCCGACTCACAGGTCCACCCGCATCCTATCCGAATACGATCTGTTCTGAACCGACATAATCAAGCTTCCCAGCCGATCCATTCCGATCCAAAACCAACCCAACCAAGTTATAACGGAGCATATCAGAACTCAGCCCAGTCTGTTACCGACTCAAACTTAGTCCCAACCCAGTTAGATCCGAATATCAAAATCCGAACCCAATTTGCATCCGGCCTAAAGTTAACCATAACACAAGTAGACCCGAGAAAACCCATTTAGGCCCAACCCATTGTAACCCGACCCATGTCAATCCAGCCCATTACCGACCCGACATTTGCCATGAGTCAAGTTTGCAAAAAAATAAAAAACAATAAAAACTTCGGTAGTAGATATTGCAGTGAGAATTTCAATTAGCTAGATGCAGGCCCGGCCCTGAGGGTAGTTTGGAGGTGCGACCGCCCAGGGCCCAGCGCAAGAGAGGGCCCAGCGCAAGAGAGGGCCCAAAAAATAAAAACAAAAACTAATTTCAGAAAAGATGCTAATTGATGACAGTCAATATACTTCAATTCTTCCGCAATGCAGTTTCCAATTCTTCCATAATTAATGAAGGTTTGCTTCCCAAACTTCATTACTTCTTCCAAGAAATTCCATCTTCCAACAAATAATCAATGTCAAAGGGGGTAAAATAACAAACCAATAGTATTATACTACGTATTTCAACTCTTTGTTTTACAAGAAGAAAAAAAAATCCAAAGAACATTCAGTTCTACAACTACAATGAAAAAAATTCAACAATGTAAAAGAAGTCAAATTCTTTGTATCTTTAATTCGTGTTTACCATAATGTTGATTCAAGAGTTTTACAGAAGCCGCCACGAATAGACTGCTGGACGGCGGCGAGTCGGGACAGTTCTACAATCTTCATTAATAATGGAAATATCTCTTGGCGATTTAGCCTGACTAGTTTTGGTGAGGTAATTTCTAGTTTTCTTGACTCTTATCTCCTTTTTATCAGTATTAATGGATTAATGATAAAAAAAATATTGAGGGGAGAGCAATGGTAATTAACTAGAGGTATAACTCATAGTTTAGTATTTTTTACTATTTTGTAATTTATTTTTTGCATAAGTCAAATAAGAGAATGAAGTAAAATTAAGTGACTCATATCTTTAGATGCACACATAGCAGTATAGCACAGTAGCACTAGCTTATATTTGGATTTTTATTTATTTTACATAAAGGAAACACTATGATGACACAATTGATATTTAAATTACTTAAATATAACTAAGAACTTTGTTTTTGATATCCTAAATATAACAAAGATCTTGTTTTAGTGTAAAATACAATATAACTGGATTATTTTGTTACAATTATAAACTTAATATACTTATATTATAGACCAAAATTACTAGTCACAAGAAAGGTTGAATGGTTTGGCAACTTTATCAATTGAAAAAGATACGTTGGAATATTTTTATTTTTTTGCATCAGAAAAATTTGCATTAATGGAAAACATTATGTTGCGATTATAAACGATTTTGCCATTCATAATGCTCAACGAAACCTTTTTTTTATGATTTAGCGAGACGCGATGCATTCATGGTTTAAGGGCCCTATTCTCATACCTCGCCTAGGGCCCCTGATATGTCAGGAACGGGGCTGGCTAGATGTTATATGAGGCATGACATGCATGGTGGGATTCAAGCAAGTTCCAAACTTTTAATTATTGACATAGATAAATACGCATTCTTTTTTTCTTTTTCTTTTGTTTATTTATCTATTCTAACTTTTGGGCTGCTCAATTTCAATTGACTAGTTGCATCTGTCATTAATCAAATTTAGATAAGAACATGAGTTATGTGATCTATATAATACTATCATGCATCATAAATCACCAATCTGTTACTTCTTTGGCTAAAATTTTATAATGATATTTGAAAATCATATATAAATTACTTCCAGAAAGAATCCATACATCAAATATCCATCCAGAGATAACTATCGCTGGACAGATCTCACACATAGGTTACATTACTAAGATAACAATCGCTGGTCGTGGGCGTCGGGCAAGGAGGAGGAAGAGGAGCGGCAGGTGGCTGCTGCTGTTTGGGTTAGATTTGATGGAGTGGAGAGAATTTGATCGAATGGAGGTATTGGATTACTTGCTTTATATCAGCTTCTTTCTCTCTAACAGATTTAGAGGTTGTTAGTTAGTTTGTTATAAGTTATATTACACACGTGCAGTTTAGTATAAAAGCTTATGTAATAGATAGAGTAGGTTGTAAGAAATTATTCTCAGAAATAGCAGAATACATTTTACTTTCTCTCTCTAAACATTTCTCTCTGTGAAATGATCTAAACCTCTGAAAATAACATGGTATCAGAGCTGAATCATTTCATTTTTTCTAGAATTCCGCAAATTTCTCTGAAGATTCATTGAATTCGAAACAATTTACAGCTGAAATCAGGTGGTGTTATTTTCTAAATTATTCTTGTTTTTCCATCGTTTTTCATCAGTTTCTACTGAAATTTAGCTGAAATTTCTTGATTGAAATTATCTGAAATCCGAATCTTCGTGTTTGATTCATCCTGAAATTTCTTGTTTGATCTTGATTGATCCTTTCCGTTCTCAGAATCGTTAATCTGAAATTGTTGACTGTTTACATTACATCTGAAATTGAGGTGTGATTTCTCAAAATTTGTTGCTGAAATTAGTGAAATCAATCTTTGATTGTTGATTTCTAGCTGAAAATTATTGTAATCTTCCGATTAATTCGTCATTTCTGCCATCATTTTATCCTGAAATTCTTCTTTTCATTCTTTCAATCAAAATTCTACATCTGAAAATGTACGTGGATCGAAAATTCTACATCTGAAACCCCTATTCTTCAACCTAATCAAGATCCTACAAGTATCTTTTACATTCATCCATCTGATGCTAATTCAACACAAATTGTTTCTGTAAAATTCAATGGAACTGGATTCAGTGACTGGAAGAGATCTATGATGATTTCTTTATCTGCTAAGAATAAATTGCTTTTTGTTGATGGAAGTCTAGAAATTCCTGATAAAAGCAGCAAAGATTATACAGCTTGGGAGCGCTGTAATAGTCTTGTCATTTCTTGGCTGTTGTCTAATCTTGATCATTCAATCAAGAAGAGTGTACTATTTTTTAGTACAACAAGAGAAATATGGAAAGACTTGGACGACAGATTTGGATATTCCTCAATGGCACAGGTTTATTCAATTGAACAAAAGTTGTCTGAAATTAGCCAAGGTTCATTAAGTGTTTCAGAGTTTTACACTGAGATTAAAGGTCTTTGGGATGATTTGCATGACGCAAATCCACTACCTTACTGAACCTGAAACAAGTGTACCTGCAATTTGACACAAAAAGTTCTCACAAGAGACCAGGAGCATCGTCTCATTCACTTTATGATGAAACTCAATGAGAGCTTCTCAATTATCAGAGGCAACATTCTCATGAACCAGCCTTTACCTCATGTTGCTCAAGCATACAGGATGTTTGCACAAGAAGAAAGGCATAAAGAGGTTGCTCAGATGTCTGCCAATACTGAACCACTGGCATTTGTAGCAGACAAAGGCAAGAATTATAAGGCTTACAACAACAACTTTCAGAAGCCTTATGGTTAGAACAGTAAGCCACAGAGTATTACAGGCAACAAAAGGCCAGGATCCAACTATTACTGCTCTCACTGTAAAATTCCAGGACATAGCTTAGAAAGGTGTTTTAAGGTTAATGGATATCCTCCTGGTTTCAAAGGCTTTAAAGATAAGAGAGTAGGAGCCATGGTAACACCTGACACACCAGTTGATACACAAGAATTGAAGCCTGAATCAATCACAGTTGATCAGTTTAATCAACTCATGTCACTTCTGAACAAGCAATCATCCAATGAAGCAGATTAACCAACTGGACATGTTATGATGGCAGGTACTTATTGCTTTGTATCCCATTCTAACACTAGTTGGCTACTGGACAGTGGTGCTACATACCACATTTGTTCTAATTTGAACAATTTTCATGATTATCAACCTGTGTTAGACCCTAACTACACTATCACCATACCAGATGGTAGTAAAATTCCAGTCAAACACATAGGATCAGTTCACCTAAACAAACACATCACACTTCATAATGTTTTGCACATACCTGATTTTCCTTCAATCTTATTTCCATTCATAGGTTGTGTAAAGATCTTAATTGCAGAATTACATTTACTCACACTCAATGTTTTGTTCAGGACCACTCTCTGACAGGTCCCTCAATGCTTCTTGGTAACTTGAAAGCAGGACTCTACAATGTTGAAGAGTCACCAGTAACATCTTCTGTGTCTCATACTTCTTCTGTACATACTAGCTCAAGTTTGTCTGTTGTTGACACAGTCAAACTTTGGCATCTTAGACTAGGTCATTTACCTTTTTCTCAAATAAAACATGTTCTTCCTGAGTGTGATGTCAAGTCTTGTATTCATGATATTGTTTGTCATGTGTGTCATGCTGCCAAACAAACTAGAAAACCCTTTCCCACCAGTGATATTCATTCGACAAAACCTTTTGAATTTCTACACATAGATGAATGGGGTCCATATAGATCCAAAACTCACACAGGTTGTAATCAATTCTTGATAATAGTGGATGATTTTACCAGATTTACATGGGTACATTTACTTAAACTAAAATCTGATGTTGTGCCTATTTTACAAAGCTTTTGTCAGTATGTTGCCACACAATTTAATGCTAAAATTCTTTGTGTGAGATCTGATAATGCTAAGGAGCTAGGAGAAGGAGACATGAAGAAAATTTATGACAGTTTGGGTATCATTCACCAAACTAGTTGTTCTCACACCCCTCAACAGAATGGAACTGTAGAAAGAAAACACAGACATTTGTTAGAAACTGCAAGAGCCCTAATGTTTCACTCTAAGGTATTTTACTTCAAGGTAGTGACCAGCTCAAATTACAAGCCTTTTCAGACTCAGACTGGGCTGCTTGCCCAGATTCTAGAAGATCTGTCACAGGGTATATACTATTGTTTGGTAAATCACCTATTTCTTGGAGATCTAAGAAGCAGGGCACGGTTAGTAAATCTTCTTCTGAAGCTGAATATAGAGCCATGGCTTCTGCAGCTTCAGAAGTGACTTGGACAGTAAGACTACTAGAAGAGTTGGGTGTCACAAATCTTCAACCTGTCACTTTGTTCTGTGACAATCAAAGTGCCCTCCACATAGCAAGGAATCCAGTGTTCCATGACAGGACTAAACACATTGAAATAGACTGCCACTTCGCAAGGGACAAGGTGTTAGAAGGCCTCCTACAATTATCCTACCTTCCTACACAGTCTCAACTAGCAGATGTGTTTACTAAGACAATTCCTGCTCCTCAATTCAAGCATTTACTCTCCAAGTTGGGTCTGTTTGATCCTTCTTCTGCTATCAACCACCTCCCAACTTGAGGGGGGTATTGGATTACTCGCTTTATATCAGCTTCTCTCTCTCTAACTGATTTAGAGGTTGTTAGTTAGTTTGTTATAAGTTATATTACACACGTGCTGTTTAGTATAAAAGCTTATGTAATAGATAGAGTAGGTTGTAAGAAATTATTCTCAGAAATAACAGAATACATTTTACTTTCTCTCTCTAAACATTTCTCTATGTGAAATGATCTGAACCTCATAAAATAACAGGTGGAAAACAACATCTATTGTTAAAAGAAAAAGAGAGAGAGAGATACCACACACGTGAGCAAGCCCACTTCGAGTAGGAGTAGCAAACACACTTGAACCAGCCAACTTTGAGTTCCGTTTAGTACTTTAGTTCAAACAAAACTAAGTTTAGTTCAATTTATTGTAGTTTAGTTGAGCTCTATTATTATTATTATTATTATTATTATTATTATTATTATTATTATTATTATTATTATTATTATTATTATTATTATTATTATTATTATTATTATTATTATTATTATTATTATTATTATTATTATTATTATTATTATTATTATTATTATTATTATTATTATTATTATTATTATTATTATTATTATTATTATTATTATTATTATTATTATTATTATTATTATTATTATTATTATTATTATTATTATTATTATTATTATTATTATTATTATTATTATTATTATTATTATTATTATTATTATTATTATTATTATTATTATTATTATTATTATTATTATTATTATTATTATTATTATTATTATTATTATTATTATTATTATTATTATTATTATTATTATTATGATTATTACTATTACTATTACTATTACTATTACTATTACTATTATTATTTTTATTATTATTCTTATTCTTATTATTATTATTTTTATTCTTATTCTTATTCTTATTATTATTATTTTTATTCTTCTTATTCTTATTATTGTTATTATTGTTATTGTTATTGTTATTACTATTATTACTATTACTATTACTATTATTATTGCAATTACTATTATTACTACTATTATTACTATTATTACTGCTATTACTATTATTATCATCATCATTATTATCATCATCATCATCATTATTATTATTATTATGAGGACAAATTTTGCAAAGTGGCGAGGAAAGCTTGCAAGCACTAAGCAAAGAGAAAGGATGCAAAAAAGTCAATATGAAGGTAAAGAAAGTAAGATGCATGTAAAACTTAAAGTCAGAAGACAAAGTACCTCGCATTGAGAGGCTGATCCCCTCTGAAGCAACTGCGGTGGGTGTCATGGTCTCGTGGCGTGCCTTAGCAGCAGGGAACCACATACTTTTAGCATGAGGCCATATAGGTGGAGTGTCAGTAGAGATCGAGCAAAAGTCTTCCGAAAATTCAAGTTCCACGCTTTTCCTCTTATGACCAACTAGAGAAGTAGTAGTTGCAGGCATTGTTGCCGCAGGGCGGACATTTTGGAAGATAGGAGGGCGAATTGGTGCAACCGAACTGATGGGCGTAGCAGGGAGCCCACTTCTGTTGCGCATTCTTGAGATAAGGTCGGAGTTAGAAAGTGGGGCTACGCGTTGAGATGCAGTGGTATCTGCCAAAATATGAGCAACTTAAGTGAAGAATGGCATAATGGTGATTTATTGTAGCAACTTGTGAAAGTAAAGTTTGCAAGAAATACCATAAGACATGTTGAAAGTAGAATGAGTTCTCGTGCTTTTCTTCTTGGGCGAATTAGATGAGTCCGCTTGAGCAGGCTAGTTGGCTCTGGCAGGGGTGATTGGGAACGTCCTTTCTTTGGAGCTGAGAGCCAAGATTAGATCTGTAAAACTTGAAGATTGTGCGCGGCCGCTGGAATTCAGAGAGACACCTGCCAAACAAAGAGTGTGAGCAAATCAGAAGTGCAAAATACAAAATCAGGGAGCAAAATACCTTCTACCCTACAGGTATCCTTGAAACGAGGCCCAAAGTCGCCTATGGAATCTGCCTTCACAAAGAAATACCTCCCTGCCCAACCTCTGTCGCGACCCTTGTCAGTCTTCTCTACTAAGACATCGCATTTCTCTCTCACACCTAGGGTAAATCGCCCTTTGCCAAAAGATTTGACTTGGTAGGTATAAGCAAGATCGTTGACATTGAAATCTATGCCTAAATTTTGAGCAAGGGTTTCAACGCCCGTCAAGATCCTCCATGCCCCTGGAAGAAGTTGGCAAGGCGTTATATTTGTGGGCGCAAAGAATAGGCGGATAAAAGAAGAAAACGGAAATTTCTGCCCTAATTTTACAAAAGGATAATCATAGAAAGTAATCCAACCCTGGTGCGCCCAATCCATCCTTTCATCCCTAGTTGGCAACCTAATTTTTGCACCCTTAGGAAACCCAAAATTCCGTTGTATTTGCTTCAAATCATCCTTAACTAGTTCGCAAGGTATGCTATTTCTACTTTCCAAAATCTCCAAAGGATGAAACGAGTTCGTCTTTTTCAAGGGAATTGTTCTTGGAAGAACCCCTAAGGTTTTCTCTAGTCATAGTTGCAAAAGAAAGAAAAAGGGAAAATAACAAAGAAAGCCAGCGAAAGAAATTCTAAAGGAAAAAATCAGAAAAAAAAACGAAGGAAGAAGATAAGAATTTACCTGGAGAGAGAAAGAAACGGATTTGAACAAAAAGATGGAGTAAGAAGCTTTATCTTGAATCGATAAACTGCATTTATAGAAGTGGCGAGAAGTTAGATGTCTAATCACGACATGCAGAAAACTTTCATAATGGAGCGCGCTAAGCAAGGCAGTTTTATTTTCAAAAAGTAATTTCCCTTCTTTGGTTTTCCACCCAAAAGGAAAATTAAGGGCTATTATTGTTAGGGATCGATTTTCTCAGCCACGTGGTAGCAGGTTATTCGAAGAGTGTGTGTCTGCTTGCATGATTAAATGGCGCTGTGTAATTGCATCAATGAAGGAAGATCGGATTGATGACATGGCATGTGGTTGAAATCTCCCTACAACATAGGAGGGAGTGCGTTGCATTGAGGGAGGAGTATAGCAACCTAACTGCTTCACAAAGGGATATCTTTTGATCCATAAAATAGGATATTGGCCAATAATACTCCAAGGGAAAAACGGCTACAAGGGAAATGTTAATATCATTCTTAGTATAAATAAAGCTCATTAGTTACTTTTGTAAAATCATCAGACTCATCTCTACTATTCTCTCACTAGCTAAAGCAATTATTTTGTACTATCACGTAAACTCAAGCAACTTAGTGAATTGGCAGGATATCAATCCTCTCGTGGTTTTTCCCTCATTTCAAAGGGATTCCACGTAAAAACTTGCCTTGTTTCTTTTGTTTCATTTCTTATTTTTATTTACGCAACTTATTTCATATTGCAAGTTAATTGTCAACCCCCTCTCCAAGCAAATTAGCCTTAGTATGAAATTTGCCCTAAACAGTGTGTTAGGTGATTAGAATTAGGAATGGAGCATCAGGTGTATTGGGGATTGTCGTGGCTTATTAGGAGATGATGATGATGATGAAGGTGATGTAGATGAAGTGCATGGTGATGGTATGCGTGTGAGATGGAGAAGTAATATTAGGGGATTTTTAGTGAATTAGGCGGTGGATTATGGTGGGGCGAGATTTGTATTGTGAGATACGAGAGATTTGTGTGTTTGGCCGTGTGATAAGTTAGGCGTGTGATGTATGAGGATGAAGCCGTGAGATCAATGAGGGAGTTTGGGGTAATATATAGCGTAGGTGTTTGGGAAGTAATAGGTAACCGAAACCTAGTAGGTTTCTAAAAGATTTTTGAAAAAGTTTTTTAAAAAAGAGTTAGATAAAAAAATATTTAAAAATACTTTGGAGAAAGATGAATTTTTTTTATAAAATATATTTTTATTAATATAATTAATTAATTTTATTAATTAAATTGAGCTAGAAAAAGGGGTTTTAAAAATTCGGCTTTCATAAAAACTATTTTTAAAAGGAAAAATTGATTCTAATAATCCAACCTTTGGGCCATTCGCTCAAATTAATCCCACCTTTTAATTATTACTTAATAATCCAACCTTTTATCTGTATCTGCTCATAATGAACCAGGAAACCGGTAACCGGTTGAATTTGTAAAAAAAAAAAATCCATCTCTTTTTTTTCCTCTAACCCCTCCCTCCCTATCTCTCTTCCTCCCCCTATCTCCAGCACCCCCTCCTCCCCTCCCCTATCCCAACCGTGAACACCCCCACCCCCCACCGTCTACGAGCACCCCCACCCCACCCCACCCCACCCACCCCCACGTGAGCGCTCAACTCCGTCGCCCGCAAGCACCCCCTCCCCTCCCCTCCCTACCCCCCTGTGAGCACTTCCACCTTGTTGCTCGCGAACGCACCCCCTCCCTCCCCACCCCCCGTGAGTGTCGTATTCCCCGCTCGGGAGCACCCCTCCCCTCCCCACCTCCCTATGAACACCTCCACCCCGTCGCTGCGAGCACCCCTCTCCTCCCCACCCCCTCCGAGCGCCCTACTTCGCCGCTCGCGACTCTGCGAGCACCCCCCTCCCCCTCCCTCCCCTCCCCTTCATCCGCCATTGTTAATAACTCATCGATTAAGGATTACCACCCCTCAAGTGCGCGAGACCACCACCAAGGCACCATCGATTAAGGATTACTCTCGTGGTGAGGAGGAGCCTGGGTTTTGATTATACTAAACCAGGGGAGTGCTGGGTTTTGACGGTTACGTTGGAGGTGCAGAGACGGAGAGGGCGATGGAGGCGATTAAGTGGGAGATTCATGGGAAGGTTGAGGAGATTATGGAGGAGATAATTGAAGGGCGCAGTGAAGGTTCCTGTTGTGATTTGAAGGTGGCGGAGGTGGCGGAGGCGACTAATGTTGATGGTGGTCGCAGATACGGGGCAGGGGGTGGGGAAGGTTTTTGTGAAGAGGTTTGGTGATGCAGAGGTTGTGTGGCTATATGGTGGTGGTTAGTGGTGGTGTGGGGCGAAAAGGGGGTGGTTGACAGTGGTGGTGGTGTTGTTGGTAGTGGTGCCATGGTGGTGGTGTTGTTGGCAGTGGTGCGCTGGTGGTGTTGATGGTGGTGATTATTTGTTTTATTTAAGGTGATTAAAATTTTAATTGATTAATTAAACTTGAACGAATTAGAACAAGACACATGTGCAATTAACCTATTCTACTGGTCATTAACCTATTTCAACAGGTCACGGTTCATTATGAGCAGATACTAATAAAAGGTTGGATTATTAAATAATAATCAAAAGGTGGGATTAATTTGAGCGAATGGCCCAAAAGTTGGATTATTAGAATCAATTTTTTCTTTTTAAAAAGGTTTTTCAAACATGGGCTTTTAAAAGAGAGGTTTTTTAAAAATGGGTTAATAAAAAGGATTATAAAATGGTTTTGGGTTTAAAACATTTTATTTTAGACTTGTTCTTTACTCTTTCTTCGATCCGGACCAATTAGAGCGGGATATTAGTCGTCATAGGGTACTCAAATGGGGATGCACGATTATGTGTCTACAGAACATCACATAAATTATGGGAGAAATAGATTTTAATAATCCAACATTTGGTCGTTCACTTAAATTAATCCCACCTTTTTATTATTTTTTAATAATCCAACCTTTTAGCATTTCTGCTCATATTGAACCGTGATACCAATAACCTGTTGAAGTTGTAAAATTAAATATTTTTCTTTTGTTTGTTTTTTTCAAGTTTCTCTTTTCTTCTCTAATCTGTTTCTCCCTTTGTTTTTCTCTTTTACCTCCCTTTCTCTATTTCTCCCGACTCCCCCTTACAACCCCTCTGTACTCACCATTCAGCAACGTCCCCCACCTCCTACCCACCCCCTGCGAACCCCCAACCCTGCCTGCGAGCACGCCCCTCCCCTCCCCACCCCTTGTGGGCTGTGAGCACTTCCACCTCGTTGCTTGCGAGGCTGCAACAGCCCCCTCTCCCCCTGCAACCCGAAATCCCCACCCTTTGCGAATACCCTCATCCTCGAAACCACTTTTCCGGCTGTCTGCGAACACCCTAAACAACGCAGAGGAAAGAACCAAAAAAGTTGCACAAGGTAGAAGAAGTAGGCCCCCTTTCTTGGGTTGAAACCTCTGAAACAATCTCCCGCCAATTTCACTTCGACCCATGGTCGTTTCTCTGTTATTCTCTCTCTTTCTCAATTTTTGTGGTCTTTTGTTTCATTTGTAATTGCAATTGCTAAATTGCACGTGGAAAAGTAGGGTTCTTTGGAAATTTTGGAATTGAATTCAAATTCTGCATACTGTGAGTTGAAAAGATAGATATATAAGAATTTGGGGTTGTTGGGTGGCTGAATTTGAACATATTAATTCCATTTCTGATAGCTTGTATGAAGATTGTTTTAGTTTTACTAATATTTACAGCTTTTTTCGTAAAATGAAGGGTATTTTATTCTTGCTCTGTTGCAATTTGTATTGTTAATTGTGGAGTTATTGGGTGGTAATTAGGGGTTTCATGTGGATTTTTGTTGGTGGGGGTGGAGTTAGGGTGGGTTTGGGTGTTGGTTTGTGGTGGGGAGGAGAGAGAAAGAGAGGTTGGAGAAGGTGGTTTGTTGGTGGAGTCAGAGAGGGGTGGAAGTGTTGGTTGACTGGTGGTGGACTGGTGGTGTTGTTGACAGTCGTGGTGGTGGTGGTATTGACAATGGTGATGTTGGTCGTGGTGGTGGTATACTACTATGGTTGGTAGTTAGCTTAGTGGTGGGTGATTAGATTAGTTTTAGTTAGGTTAATTAAAGTTAAAATTGATTAATTAAATTAGAACAAATTAGAAAAAGACACGTGTATAATTAACTCATTCTACTGGTCACCAACTTGTTTCAACAGGTCACGGCTCAATATGAGCAGATCATGTTAAAAAGTTGGATTATCTATACAAAATATAATAAATAGTGTTCATATCAAAGGAACGGTGCCACATGACACTCTCCAACGTATGTGCCACATGTTTATGATCTCATTAAAAATATTAACAATGTGTACCTACTAGGAGTCGAACCCATGACCTTTGAAATGAAATGTGAGAGTTTAACCACCAATCCACTACAAGTTCAATGTTTAATGTTTCAAAATAAAACATAATAAAGTCTTATAATTACATTAAAATTGTTATTTTTATCTTCCACTTCCTTAGAATTTTTTTTTAAAAAAACAATGTATCATGCCATAACGTCCATTATCCAATTTTACACTAGATAAAAATTTTCGAATAACTAATAAAATTAATCATGAAACTTATGAATAATAATATATTTGATAATTGTAACTGACCCGAGGCATCGCCCGGGCCAAAATACTAGTTAAATAATAATCAAAAGGTGGGATTAATTTGACGAACGGTCCAAAGGTTGGATTATTAGAATCAATTTTTCCTAAATTATATGATTATCCCTTTCTGGTAATAAGTAAATGATCAATACATATGTATAAATGAACAAATGACAATATGAAATGAACAATCTTTACAAGTGAAATTGCTTGTTTAAATTGAACATGTACATTAGCTATACATACTTGAAAAATCTATGAGGTACCATTAATCACCTTTGCTAAGTTATTGTTACATTAACTCTTGGGTTTTTTTTGTTGGGCTCTTCAACCTCTGGAGTTATGGTAAAAGCCTTATTATCCGCTGACTTTGTGGCAAGGGCCTAAGAAGCCCCATTGATAGTTACCTTTGTTCTAGATGTCTCTATAGCAAGTTCACCAAAAGCAGCTACCTTGTTCTTGCTATGCTCCTCTGCACAACTTAACCTTGAAGCTGCCCAAGGTTCCAGTATCCTTAGCGGAACTAAAATAGATGAAAAACATCGATGACTCTAAATATTCATAAATGTCATACAGAAGAACACCGGTTGCAAATATTTGAACAACAAGTGTACAAACAATAATAGATGAACCTAATCAACAAGCAAAAAAAATAAGAACAAATCAATAAATACACTTATGAACATCAAATGTACGTATAAGAATATTAAGTCTTCATAGAAAAACAACAAAATATTGTAATGAACAAGAACAAAGGCTGGATTTAAATGAGCATGAGGTGACAACAAAAGAACATTAGTTATGTTAACATAAACAATAAGTTTCACAAACCAACGGAAATAAAGAAGCACATGATTAAATCAATTATTAAAAAAAACATAAATTATAAGTCAAATCGACAAGTTTTACAAATCAATGAATACAGAGAAACACATGAACAACTTGAAATACACAAATGAATATTAAGTAAACATGAAGAACAAGCAAACTGAATAAGGATTGGACATAAATGAACAATAATTTATGAAGGAGGAAATGAATACCTGTTTTAAATATCTAGTTGAGTTTCAATTTCAATTAGAGAAAAAATGCAAATTTATCCTTAGGAGAATTAAAAGGAACATTAGGTGACAACAAAAGAACAACATTAGTCACAAACTTGAATAATAAGCCAAATGAACCAATTCAACAAATCAATACAAGCAAGTTACATAGGGACAAATGTTGGACTTAATTAAACACTAGGTGACAACAGAAGAACGTTAATCATGTAAACATGAACAATAAATCAGATTAACAAGTTAAACAAATCAACTAATACCAAATGCACAAGAACAAAGGTTGGATTTAAATCAACATCAGTTGAACAAAAGGTCCAATATGATTGGATTCCTCCCTTTTGTCATAAAAGTCAATCAGCTGGACATGACTGTGCTAGGAAGAAAGTTGTTGCTGTGGTTAGGACTGATCCTAAAGTCACACAAAAATGGGTGCCTAAAGCGACTATTCCTGTTGATAAGACTCCACCTGACATATCTGCTGTTCCTACAGAAAATGGCCCTGATCCTGTGTTGCAGAATGAAACAGCCAGGACTCCAGTTGTGCAAGCTACAGTTGAGAAACAGCAATCACAGGTTAGAGTTGGTGACATTATTTGGTCAGTTGTTCCATCTAAAGGGAACAAGGATAAACAAGCTGATTATGGAGGACCAGGTACTGTTGTCCACACAGTAGATGAGGGGGGGACTAGTTCTTTCCATATTTCACCTATATGATTATAAGTACTTGGAATGTCAGAGGGTTAAATAATCCCTCTTCTATAGTTGAAGTGAGGAAGTTTTTGAGTCATAATAAGATCAATTTTGTTGGTTTATTAGAAACTAAGGTTAAAAGTTGTAATAAAGAGAAAGTTAGAAGGAAGTTAGGTGGTAATTGGAGTTGGGAAGATAATTATAATGCTTCTCAGAGAGGTAGAATTTGGGTGGCTTGGAATACATCTGTTACTTTTCAGGTCACTGTTGCTCATGAGCAATGGATTCATGGTTACCTTACTGATAAACAGACAGGAGATACAGTTCAAATCACTATAGTTTATGGACTGCATACTGTGGAAACAAGGAAGAGCCTTTGGAGAGAGCTGACTAGACTTGATACTTTCACTCAGAGAGAGTGGTGTGTCATGGGGGATTTCAATGCTTTGCTTGATTATGCTGATAGATTTCAAGGTAGAGCTGTTACTACCTATGAAATTCAGGATTTTGCTGACTGTTTGCAAAATAGTGACTTATTGGAGTTAAGGAGTTGTGGGCATTTTTATTCTTGGAATAATAAAAGTCATGGGGAAAATAGAATTCTTAGCAGAATTGACAGGTGCCTTGTCAATTCAATTTGGATGAGCAAATATGCTGGAGTGGTGGTGGATTTTCTAAATCCATGGCTCTCTGATCATAGCCCCTTAGTTGTAAAATGTGCAGTTGACACTAGGTCAGGGGGAAGGCCTTTCAAGTTTTTCAATTACATGGCAGATCATGAGGAATTTTTTCCAGTGATTCATGATTGCTGGCTTGGTTTTGGGTCTAATTCTTGGATGAAGCAAGTCTGGAGAAGATTGAAAGCAATGAAAGATCAACTGAAGCATCTGCATTAGAGAGATTTTGCAAATTTGGATAAAAAAGTTATCCAACTTAAAGATCAGCTTGACATAATTCAGACGGCTTTACAGAGTAATTGTGCTGATGAGTTTCTTCATTCTCAAGAGGCTGAGTATATGATGTTGCTAAAGAAGTTCCTTGCTATTGAAGAAAGTGCTTACAAGCAAAAATCTAGAATTCAGTGGCTCCAACTTGGTGATGGTAACAATAACTTCTTTTTTCATGCAATGAAAGATAGATTTGCTAGAAATAGCATTGATATTTTGTATGATAATCATGGTAACAAGTTAACTCAGACTAAGGATATTCAGCTAGAAGTGATGCAGTTTTATAAAAGCCTTCTGGGGTCTGCTGCTGATATTATTCCTGGGATTGATCTTGCAATTTTGAGAGAGGGGAAACAGGTCAGTGTTGAAGCTAGTCATGCGCTCATTTCTCATGTTACTACTGATGAAATTGATTATGCTTTGAAGTGTATTGATGATAATAAGGCTCCTGGCATTGACGGTTTTAATAGCCTATTTTTTAAGAAAATTTGGCATGTTATTAAACCTCAAATGTACTTGGCTATCTGGGATTTCTTTGATAATGGTGTTCTACCTAATGAGGTAAACTGTACTTTAGTCACTCTTGTGCCTAAAGTGCCTAATCCTTCTTCTGTTAAGGATTTGAGACCTATTGCCTGCTGCACTGTCATTTATAAGATAATTGTTAAAATTATCACTATGAGGCTTCAGAAGGTTATTGGTGATGTTGTTGATCTTGCTCAAGCTGGGTTCATTCCTAATCGGTCTATATCTGATAACATCTTACTTGCTACTGAGCTTGTTAAAGGTTATTCTACAAAGAATGTTAGCCCTAGATGTATGGTGAAAATTGATTTAAGAAAGGCCTATGATTCAGTTGAATGGCCTTTCTTACACATGATGCTCTCTGAGTTGGGGTTTCCTACAAAATTTATGCAATGGATCATGCTTTGTGTTACTTCTGTTTCTTATACTATCCTCATCAATGGAGTTCCTAGCTCTCCTTTTGCTGCTAAGAAAGGTCTAAGACAAGGTGATCCCTTGTCTCCCTTTCTTTTTGCTATCTGCATGGAGTATCTGTCAAGGTGTCTGGATCATTTGAAGAACATTCCTGATTTCAATTATCATTCCAGATGTGAGAGGCTCAACATTACTCACTTAATGTTTGCTGATGATTTGTTGCTGTTTTCTAGAGCCGATGCCAGTTCAGTTACTCTTATTATGCAAGCTTTTCACAAGTTCTCCACTGCTTCAGGCCTAGAAGCTAATCTTGATAAAAGTAATGTGTATTTTGCTGGTATTACAAAAGATGTAATTCACAGCTTGCAAGATATCTTACAAATCCCTACTGGAAGTTTTCCTTTCAGGTATTTGGGTGTTCCTTTGCACTCTAGGAAGCTATTTTATAATGAGTGCAAACCACTTATTAATAAAGTGGTGGCTAGAGTTCAAACTTGGACAGCTAAGAAACTCTCTTATGCTGGCAGAACTCAACTGATTTCTTCAGTCCTTTAAGGTATCCAATCTTATTGGTGCCAAATCTTTCTGCTCCCAAAAAAGGTCCTTAAAGAGATTCAATCTATCCTTAGAAGCTTTCTTTGGACAGGTTTGGATACTAATTCTAGGAAGTCTCCTGTTTCTTGGGATTATATGTGTAATAAGAAGGTGTGTGGTGGTTTGAATTTGAAGGAAATTATTTTGTGGAATAAGGTTGCAATTGCAAAGCATTTTTGGGCCTTATCTCAAAAACAAGATCGTTTATGGGTCAAGTGGCTTCACTCTTACTACATAAAGCACGCTGATGTTTGGACTATCAATACTCCTACAAGATTATCATGGGCTATGAGGAAAATTTTTGATTCTAGGAATGCTCTCATTGATTCTGGCACTTGCAACCAGTTTGCGCTTAATGGTAAAATTTCCATTAAAAAGGTTTACTGGTTTATGAGGGGTGATATTCCTAAAGTGAATTGGAGAAGGATTACTTGTAATAGCAGAGCAAATCCTAAAGCTATCTTCATTACTTGGCTTCTGCTTCAAGGTAGACTCAGTACCAAAGATAGGCTGATTCATTAGGGGATTGTGGGAGATCAGAGGTGTATTTTGTGCAATACTGCTGATGAAACTAAAGATCATCTCTTCTTTAACTGCAGCTACAGCCAACAGATCTGGAGAGCCTGCTTGCAGTTAATTGATGTGCCTTTCATTACTAATCTTGCAACTATCATTCCTACTGTTGCTAAGTATAGTAGGGGGACAAAGAAGAACCATCAGTTACTTAATATGATTTTTGTTGAGAGCATTTATCATATTTGGATACAGAGAAACAAGAAGATTTTTGAAGATCAATTGGCTAGCCCTGAGCAGGTTGTTAGGCAAATTATTTTTAATGTTGCTTGCAGATGTAACCATGATGTGAAGCAGTTGTTATTATAGTTGTGGTGGTCTTTTTGTTCTTCCTGGGCCTGTCTGGGTTTTGTTGAGGGGTTCTTGAGGGGCCTTCTTCCTAGCCTTCCTTAAAGGCAGGGGGAGTTAGGTTCTCTTTGGTTTTCCCTTTGTAGGTTATACCTTTTTTTTGGTTTTCAATAAAAACTTTGAATTGCCAAAAAAAAAAACATCAGCTGACAACAGAAGAACGTTAGCTATGAAAACATGAACAAGAAGTCAGATTAACAAGTTCAACAAATCAACAGAAATGGAGAAGCACATGGTTAAGGATTAGATTAGATGAATATCAGGTGATAACAAAAGAACATTAGTTATGTAAACATGAATAATAAGCTAATGAAGAAGTTTCATAAATCAAAGAACATTTGAAGCATGTGAACAAGGGTCGGAATTAAAGAAAACATCAGGTGACAACAAAAGAAAATCAATTATAAAATCTCTTGTTTGGATAGTGTTATGAGTTGGAATGTGAGAGGGCTAAACAGTAGAAAGAAGCAGAATGAGGTGGGAAATTTATATTTGCTCACAATATTAGACTGTTTGGCCTTCTAAAAACTAAGATGAAATCTCCTGCTTGGGGTGATTTTTATCTTAATGTGTGTCCTGGGTGGTGTATCACTACCAATAATGCATGGCATGGTAATGGAAGAATTATTCTTTGTTGGCATCCTTCTTCAGTACATGTCACTGTGAGATTGTGTACTAGCCAACTCATTCATACTGAGATTGAAGTGGTGAATGGTGGTAGGAAGTTTCTTTGCACTTTTGTTTATGGTTTAAATGATAGGAAAGGAAGAGAAAGCTTGTGGGGTGATATAAAGGGTTTAAAATCATCTGAGATGCCATGGATAATCCTAGGTGATTTTAATGCCATTATGAAGCTGAATGAAAGAATTGGTCAACAAGTTAGAAGTAGAGAGGTTGCAGATATGCAAGATTGTGTGGAGTATTGTAGATTGCAGGGAGCCGAAAACCTCCGGTCGATATCATACATGGAACAACAAGCAAGAGGGGGGAAAGTAGAGTTTTTTGTAAACCTGGACGAGTTTTGGGTAATGAGCAATGGATGGTGGAATGGCCTACGATTGAAGTGTTGGTTCATCCAGAAGGGGAATTTGATCACTGTCCTTTGGTGTTGAAATCTTTCAAGGATGAGCAGAAAAGGAATCCTTTCTGGTTTTTCAACATGTGGTGTCAAGCTGAGCAGTTTGAAGGCATTGTCTCTCAAGCCTGGTTGCAACAGGTCACAGGGAGCAAAATGTTTCAAGTTGTTAGCAAATTAAAGCTGCTGAAAAAAGATTTGAAGCAACTTAATATAGAGCAGTTTGGTGATGTTTCAATAAAGAACTACCAAGCTCATCAGAAGTTGGTGGAAGCTCAACAGCTATTACATAAGTATCCTGAGAATCTGGATTGTAGAGCTCAGGAACATGAAGCTGGGATGAACTATGTGACAGCTCATAAGGTCTATATGTAACACCCCAGAAATTCAAAAGCGGAAAAGAAAAAGAATTAATATATATTTAATAGGACGATGGCAGAAACATCGTCTTATGGGAATGTCACTACTACAAGTAGGGATGTAAGCGGACTGCGAAAAGTCCAGAGTCCAATCCAGTCCAGTCCAAATTTGTCGGACTGGACTGGACTGATAATTTTTCGGACTGGACTCAGACTCAAATTTTCGAGTCCAAATATTTTCGGACTGGATTTGGACTCACCCCTTTGGAGTCCAATAAGTCCAGTCCAGTCCAAAAATATTTATATATATATATATAATCGATACTATTTTTAAAATTTTGGAGTTTTCAACCTTCCCTCTCTAAATATTTCAACTGACGCTAGAAAGTTTCACTTGGCGCCAAACAATTTCACTTGGCTCCATTTGTTAAATAAGTAAATGATACTAGCAGTACTGCAGTAGTAGGGTAGTAGCCGACTAATTCTATCTCACTTCACTCCTCACTACTCACTTCCTCTCACTCTTTCATTTTCTTTCTACCTCGCTGTCTCGACTCTCGCATTCTCCATTTCTCTCTCAGATTATATTCTCAGTCTCTCTGCTTCCTCTCAACTTAGATCAAGGTAGGCATCTAATTCAACTTTTTATTCATAGAATTTTACTTTAATTTAAACTTTTAATCTAATTTGTGGACATTGATAATTGAATCAGATGTCAAATGTTCAAGCATTTCAAAAAAGGTTGTGAATCATTGAATCTAAATCGGGGGAAAAAATATAATAATCGGACTGGACTGGACTGGATTCGGACTCAAGAAAAATTAACGGACTGGACTGAACTGGACTCAAAAAATATTTGGATCGGACTTGGACTCAATTTCTCAAGTCCAAAAAACTTTGGACTGGATTTGGATTTGGCAAAGTCCAATCCAGTCCAATCCACTTACACCCCTAACTACAAGAATAGTGTTTAAATAACTAAGTGATAAAAACAAACTTAAGTAAATACTATAAATAAATTAATTACTTAGTTTAAAAACGAAATGAGAAAACTATCTCAAACTAAAAAGAAGTCTAGAACTAAAACACCTAATAGATTATTTCTCGCATCTCAACCCGAGCCCAAAATCAAAGAAAATCCCCATCAACAAAACCTGCAAAATATACAACAAATATCCACAATCAGTGGGGAGTAACTAACGACTCTCCCAATGAATATAGGATCCAAATAGCAATTTTAAGTAAAGTTAAAATAAATGTTACTACACAACAACATGCTTCTAATAACAATAAATAAGTCAACAATAATGAACTTAAGATAATCATACAAGATCCATAACATAAGCCTCGAAAATAATTAAACAAAATAATATAATAGGTTTTGAGAAAGAGCAGAACGCCAGTGGATCGCAACCCACTTCCTAAGGTTTGTCAGATCGAAATCTCCAGAGAGCCTATGGGCTTACGTTCCCTACTGCCTGTGTCTAAGAATGGCCAAACTCCCGATGCAGGATAGTACCCAGCTCAGTACTTCCCAACCTCTCGGACAACAACAATTAACCCAGGTAATACCCCTAAATCGCAACCTAGGTGGTTGGCATGTTCTTCACCGGGGACTACATCTATCCCACCGGATATCTTAATCTCAATAAAACAGTTCTACAAATAAATACAATAATTTATTCATCCATTAATCCTCAAATATAAATAATAAGGATGCCCTTAAGGCCTTACACCCAAAATCAGCAGAAACTAGGATCGCAATCCAAAAGTCTCAATTCAACAATATTTATTCTTCCCAAAGTAATAGTAATAATAATACTAATAAAATTATTTCACCAAACTAAAAAGAATAGACCTTCATTAAAACATAATCATACACCAAAAACACAGTATAATCAAATACTCTAACTACTACACTCTCGTTGTCTGAGTTTGGGTACAAGGTTAATTACAACGTTAGTTATAATACCCCCGGTACATAACTCTTGGCGAAACGGTACTAAAGACAGTATTATTCTCCCTCGAGTACTGTAACGTCGACAACTTAGATATTGATTAATGAAAGTACAACATTATTATAATCTCAATTTAATTACAAACAACAATACCATCATAAAATAAATAAGACACTCACAATATAACTATAAGTAAATATATCATCCAACTCAATAATAAAAATAAATAAATAAATAAAACATGTAACAATTCTTCAAAAAGCTCCATATATCAAGATTTCACCTCAAAACAAGTCTTAACATGCTTCAACACAACAAGGTACGCCTTTTGAAATGGTTTTAAACATAAGCAGCAACTTCAAATAGACATAACTTTCAGACTACACAGTATTTGTTATGAAATTTCAAATGCATGTTAAAGCTTATCTCAATAGCTTTCCAAAAAGTGGTCATAAGCTCAATTCCGAGGTAAAATGACTGAGATATGACACTTTGAACATACACTGTCCAAACTGGTCGCGGGTCGTGATTTAGATCGCGGGCCGCGAAAGGCCTTCTGTTTCTTTTCCTCGTGCACAGCAATAGGTATGCTATTTCACCCAAATTTTCACCACATATACTCATACATCAAAATAAAACATACCTAAGCCAATACATCATTATACCATAGAAATTAACTAGTTTAACATGAGGATTCACATAAAACATAAATTACATAGCCCCCAAACATGATAATTCAACATAAAATAACTATTCTAACATGATTAATCACAAATACATGAATCATAGCCCAAAATAAATAAATTTCCAGATTGTTAAAACCACAAGAATTCATCCAAAACCACACCCAACCTTAAACAACAATCAACAAACATGCTTAAAGATAACCCTAACATCATGCTACTAATTTTTCACAAATTCCTAATACTTTTATGATAATAATACATATAACATCACAAGCATAACATTAGGCATGAAGAATAACATTTATACATTCTTAACATGATACTAACATGAATAAAAATAACAAGAACAATTCTAATAGCACCCTAACATATTCCTAAGCCTAATAACATGATTTCTAGCCTACTAACATAAATCCTAACAATACCAAAATCACTACTCTAATCCTAACGTGCTAGAAGAAATGCTAGTTACCTGGATTTTAGGTGGAAAATAATACTAGAATGGCAAAGAAAGAAGAGAATAACATTGCTCCCGAAAACTCCAAGAAAACCGGATGAGTCGTCTGATTGAAACGCAAACTGCGACCAATTCTTCGAGTATCTTCAAAAACTGATGACACCATGAGCAAGATCTCTCCGAGTAGATGAATTTCGACTACTCACACGCGCAATTCCAATAAGAAACGAAGGAGATATGGGGCAAACAAGATGGGTGCGCAGAAATGGCCGAAAACGCGAGAAGGGAGAAGGACTCATTGTCTTTCTTTCTAAGGCTGACGTGAAGGGAGGTTTTGAGTGCAGCAAAAATAATGTGATTGTTCATAACATTAAGCAAAGGTTTAATTGCATTAAGATGGGTTAATGGGGGGATGGCTCTTCACCTTTTGGTGGTTACAAAGAGGGATAGAAGATGCTAATACTATGCTTAATACTCCTCTAAATTTCAGACACTATAAGAAGGAAATGGGCTTGCAAAAATTCCGCTACATTAGTCGGTCCATAAAATATATTTAACGCTTAAGATAAAATCACACGCTACTTAAATTTATAAAATAAAAATTACTATCTATATTATAAAACAAATACGCACATTAATAATAATAACAAATGAAATTCCTAAAAAAATATATACACTTTAAATTAATAAACACAACCACATAATGCAACAACTAAACAATTATGCATGTTTAAAATAGTTTTAATAATAAATTATTTTATTTTAACAGAAAATATCATTTTAATGTAAACAACGCCAAAAAAATAAAGAGTGAAAATTACGGGGTGTTACACTATAGTTCATTTCTGATACAGAAAGCTAAATTGAAATGGCTTTCAGATGGTGATGATAATACAAAGTACTTTCATCGTCAGAGCATAAAGGTGAGGAGAATACATAATAAGATAAATACAATTAAAAAGGTTGATGGGTCATGGGCTCAGAACTCAATTGAAGTGGTGGAAGATTTTCTTGATTTCTATCATGGTTTGTTAGGCAGCAGCAATTCTACTAGCAAGGTAGAACAAGCTATTATAAATAAGGGTTGTGTTCTTAGTTCTGAACAACAACAAGCTCTGAACCTTAGTTTTACTGGTGAAGAAATAAAAGAAGCATTGTTTGCCATCCACAATGATAAATCACCTGGGATTGATGGGTATTCAAGCTACTTTTTCAAGAAGAGTTGGAGTATCATTGGTGCTGATGTCATTTCTGCCATTCAAGAGTTTTTTAGTTCTGGGAAAATGCTGAAAGAAAGAAATGTAACAGCCATCACTTTGATTCCTAAAGTTCCTAGTCCTACTGATGTGGGTGACTATAGGCCAATAGCCTACTGTTCAGTGTTATATAAAACAATTATTAAGCTCATCTGTGCAAGACTTGGCAAGATTCTCCCTGATATAGTTGCACAACAGCAAGGGGCTTTCATTAATGGCAGAAGCATTATAAGCAACATCATGTTATGCCAAGACTTGGTTAAAAGGCTTAGTAAAAGGGGAAATAAGTTGAAGGGGATTATGATGAAGATAGACCTTAGAAAGGCCTATGATTCAATAGAATGGGAGTTTATCCATAATTTGCTGAAAGCTATGAAGTTCCCTGAGCATTTTGTGAATTGCATCATGGCCTATATTACAACTCCCAAGTTCACTTTGCTTATTAATAGGAATATAGAGGGTTTTTTTGAGGTTAAGAAGGGGTTGAGACAAGGAGATCCTATGTCTCCTCTCCTTTTTGTTCTTTGCATGGACTATTTGACAAGAATTATGTGTTATATTGGTGATCTTGAGGAGTTCAAGTTTTTCCAAGGTTGCCAGAGCCTTAAAATAAATCATCTGTGTTTTGCAGATGATTTATTACTTTTTTTGCAAAAGGGAGTCTATGTATGCTTATATGTTACTTCAAGGTCTGAAGCTGTTCTCTGAATCTTCTGGGTTGCAGGCCAACAAAAATAAGTCTGCAATTTATCACACAGCAATGGAGCAGGAGGAAATTACAAGAGTTGCACAATTTTCAAGTTTTGTGTTAGAAGATCTTCCTTTCAAATATCTAGGGGTCCCTATATGCTCTAGTAAACTCAAGGCTGCAGATTGTTAAGGACTTATTGACAAAATGGTGATGAGAATAAAATCTTGGAGTACAAGGAATCTGTCTTTTCTTTGGAAGAGCCCAGGTTAGTCAATTCGGTACTCCTAAGTGTCCATAGCTATTGGTCACAAATTTTCATTCTCCCAATTTCTGTTCTTCAGCAAATTAATCACATTTGCAGACATTTCCTATGGAGTGGTGTTGCTAATAGCGTAAGGGTAGGGCATGTAAACTGGCGCAATGTGTGTAGACACAAGAAAAGTGGAGGACTGGGATTCGGAGACATTAAGATGCGGAATATTCTTCTTTGTTGGAAAGCTTGTTTGGAATATTGGGTCGCAAAAAGATGACTTATGGGTGAAATGGGTTCATAACATCTATATTAAAGATGGCAACTGGTGGGATTTCCAAGCTCCAGTGGGAGCAAGTTGGGTTGTCAAAGAATTATGCAAAGTCAAAGATAAATTGTAGCACATAGGTATGCATCTTTGGAGTAGTAATACTATATACTCCATAAGTAAAGTACACAATCAGATGACTGCTAAGAATCAGGTTGTGCCTTGGACAAGTGGAATATGGAATAGGTTATCCTTACCTAAACATAGATTTATAGCATGGCTGGGTGTCCAGGAGAGGCTCAGAACTAAAGATCATCTATTCCAATACAGAGTGTGTACTGATAATATTTGTTGTCTGTGTGGCAATGATGTTGAAAGCCATACTCATCTCCTTTTTTACTGTATATTCAGTAAGAAGATGATTCAAGCTATTCAGGAGTGGCTAGGTGTTAATTACAGGAAAAGGAACTTACTCCAGTGGTTTAATTGGGTGAGAAGGAGATACACAGGGTCTAAACACAGGAAACAAGTCCTGATTGCTGCTCTTGCTGCTATTACTTACCATGTATGGAAAGCAAGGAATGATGCTTTTTGGAACTTTAAAGTTCAAAGAATTGATTGTATAGTAAAAGAAATAAAGTGTATAGTGAAGTATAGAAGTAGTTTGTGTAATACTTCTAAATGGAGAGTGAGAGATAAAGAGTGGCGTGACAACTTGTAAATATGGCCTCTTGTGGCAAGTTTAGTTCTCTCTTCCCTATTTGGAAGATAGGTTGTTTGATTTTTTTTTGGAGATAATACACTTTACTTACTTACCAAAAAAAATCAATTATAAAAAAACATGAAGTACATGTCAAATCAACAAGTTCTACAAATCAGTAAACACACATAAACACATGAACAACTAGAAATACATAAATGAAAATCGAGTAACAACATAAAACAACACAAGTAAACATAAACAACAAGCGAAATGAACAATGATTGAACTTAAATGAACAATAATTATTGAAGGAGAAAACGGATAGCTAGATTGCTTGCCACAGGTAATTGAGTGAGCGTAGCAAAGGAACGATAAGATGGTTTTAGGGAAGTAGTCTCCCTGTTAGTGGTAGGGCTAAAGTGAGTATGTCTGTATAACGTATTTTATTCTCGAAGACTCTTTCTAGAAGGGCAGCAGGAGTACCACAAGTCCCGCTGTGTGCGAACCTCCTTCTTCTTGCTTGTGCAAGTGAGTTGTTAGTAGGTCAATCCGCTTTCTAGTTAGTTTTTCTAAGCTAAGGCCATCAGTATCGGTAGGAAGCAAGTTAGTTGAGTAAAAAAATGTCTATGAGTGGAGTAGTGAAGGTCGCAGGCAGCCATCTTGAGAAGTTTTCTCTTAATAGAGCTTTTGTCTTTTAGACTAAGTATTACTAACCTTATGGTAGTTCGGAAAGCAAGAATGGTTTCTAATTCAATAGGGAATATATTAATTATTATTAGTTTAGTTAAATAGTTAACGAATCTAAATAGAATTTAGAACTAATCCTCCTAGTCCTATCTAGAGTGTCTGCGCACCGGTTATTACATCAACACAGGCGGCTAGATAGAGCAATTGAGGAGTGGACTCTTTATCGGTATTTCTTGATTTCAGCAAGCAAGTTTTTTTTAAGTATAAAGAAATCTCTTTTTTTAATGTCCATATGCTATGCTCTACTGGAAGTCTAAAAGGATAAGATAAGAGAGTTTTCCCTGGTAATCTTTATTTCCTTTAATGAGGACTATTCCTTTTTTTTTACTACATGATATATACTTAAGGGTCTTTTCTTGTGTGTCCCAGAATAGATATTCTCGTTGTGTTAAGAACGAGCTATGGTAGGACAGACTCACTTTTTGACGAAATAACGAAGCAGATTCGATCCAGCCAAAAGTTTCCCTTCGGTTACCTTGTTCCATCAATGACCCTCGGTCAACTCACTCTCTCCCGTCTAGTGACTCAATGAAGGAATTCATGGATGACCCATTTTCTTGGAATTGGAAAAAGTCCGGAAATAAGAAAGAGATTATTCCCTAAGAGTTTGTCCAGTACCATCTATACCTAAAATGAAAAATCAATTCTTATTCTTGGGCGGGGGCAGGAATCGAACCTGCAATTTTCAGGGCATGAACCTGATGAGTTATTCCCAGATCCACTGACTTTTGATTGATTTCTCATTTTTCGGATCTGATTGGAACAATGGAGATGGAGGAAGACTTTAGCGATTCATAATAGGATATCTTGAATATCTATGTCCCAGAACATAAAAAATGAAGACTAAGACAGAAGTTTCGTGGAAGCCCTTTATCGGATTTGAAGTGATCACTTAAGCCTCTTTCTTAGGGCCTTTAAAGAGCGTGACTCTATCGCTTTTTTAAAAAAGAAAAGGCCTATTTGATTCAATTCATGAATTAGCCTACTATACTATGAGTCTACTGGAATTATATATTATATAATAATAAATAGTATATCATTCGTGTTTCTGTTACAACACGGCGAAACTCAATCTAATAAATAGAATGAAAAAAAAAAGAATTTTTAGGCTATAGACCTAATTTTCCCGGGATTGTAGTTCAATCGGTCAGAGCACCGCCCTGTCAAGGCGGAAGCTGCGAGTTCGAGCCCCGTCAGTCCCGACCTAGGCGCTGCAAGCGATCAATTCATCTCTCCATCTTTTGTGAAGAGGGGAGAAAAAGAGTAGGATCTAATTCCCAGCGGGAGGATCCTTCTTTTCTTTCGCATTTTTCATCAAAAAAATGGAAATGAAAATAGTACCAATTGTGATGAAAGAAAGACATATGTAGGTTGGTACAATGGGAGGTATCACCATATTCAGGATTCAAAGGGGTACCGTTCTAGTCTGGCTTTTTTCGATTGAACCTGATCCGAATATACATTTTTTTTTTACGAAACGCAATTAACTTAACATGAAAGAGTACTTTTCAGATTAAACCTACCCTTTCTTCTAGCTCCGATTCTGTGTAACCTATATGACTAACATAAAAATGAATTGCACACTGGATTATCAATGTATGCGTCCTAATCAAAATCAAAAAAGAAGAAATACTAATTTAGATCTGCTTTTTACTTATATTATATAAACTTAAGTAAAAAACATTTGAATGAAACTTGAGTTCTTTTTTAGTTCTTATCAATGATTGAAGAAGAAGAAATGAAAGAGATCAAACAATTCCAAGTCTTTATATATGAAATGAGTGGACTGGCTTGAATCAACGGTATCCTGTTTCAAATATCTGGTTGATGTTCTACTTCATATATCATTGATTTCAACAAGTATGAGAGTAACACTTCAATTACAAAAAAATGTACTTTTTAATGATAAGAAATTCAAAAATCTACGATTCTATAAAACATGTATTTCGTTAATGTTCATGAATGTGAAACTTACTTTTTTTTTTCCAAAGATGTCCATGTTCTTTGATTTTTTTTATTAGGAAATATAATTGGTCCGAAGATCAACCCCTGAGCTAAATTTCTTAGCGCACTCTGTTAACTTAGAGTGGATACAAGACTAAACTGCCCAGAAGTAAATGACCCAACATATTGTTGGGATGAGGATTCGAACCCTGGGCAATGCCCTGGAATTCGGGGTGGTACTCCACTGAGCTACCACCTCTCCCTCATGTCCATGTTCTTTGATGTTGCTTGCTTAAAATCTATATTTTCAGCAAAATTAACAAGAAAATGGCTTTAGAAGAAAGAAATTTGGGAGTTTGGAAGAGAGAGAAAGTATAAAGATGTTGGGAGTTTTGAAGAAAGTAAAAGTAAAGAGAAGTAGGAGAGTTTAGAAGAGAGATAAATGTTTTGGGGTAAAAAAATGTGCTACATAAATGAAGGAGTGTGGTGCAATTAATGTATCTCTACCCATTAAAAAGTAAAAACTTCTTCTAGTTTAGCTTAGGAACAGCAATTTGACGTTTTTGCCCCTTCATATCCCCAAAATTGCCTCTTTGTCTGTCCTTTTTTTTTTCCACGTTTTCCTCCCTTCCTGAGTTCATGTGTCCAGTTTTTCTTCTCTCTCTCTTCTCTCTCCTGTTTCTCCTTCCTTTCTCTTGTGCGAATCCTTCCCTACAACTATGGTGTTCTGGAGCCCGCCATTAGCGGCGAAATTATGCAGTTTGAGTATACGAAAAAGTACCATAAACATCATCGATGATGCCATTAACTTCAATCATAGAGATCTGGTTCTCTCTCTTCTCTTCAATTTTGTCTTGTAGTATTATGTTTTGCTTTGTTTCTTCATTGATGCTAATTTCGTACTTGCGTTTGTCATATTTTAGCTACGGTTTCACTTTCTCAAAGTCGTTTCTCTAATTCGAATTGAAGGATTGGAACACGGTTTTGATAAATTTCAGTTTCTGATACATTTTAATCTTCCGATTTCTGGGTTAGATTCCTTGCATTTTCTCTCTCTCAATTTAGGAGAAAGTGAGTCATTGAGAGTTTTGAGAAGAAACTGAAATTTTGTGGGTTTTAAGCAGAAATTGGAATTTTTATGGCCAACTTTAAAACCTCAAAGGTTTTGCCTTGATGCAGGTGACTTTATTACTTGTAGAAATGTTGACACCTTTGACATCTTTAACAAATAGAAAAAGATATGGTGGTTTGAAGACATGAAAACCTTTTGTGTACTGCCATTAAACAAAAAAAGAAAAAAAAGAAAAAGTGTCATCTTCATCTTTTATGTTGCTGCATGCAGTTGAAGAATCTTTAAAAGGGTCAAACTATCTGGGAAATATAGTGGAGGAATGAAAAGGAGGCTTAGGGGTCGTTTGGTTCACTATTTTTGGGCTTCAAGAAACGGAATCAATTATCGATTCCCTTTCTTCTTGTTTGGTTCAACCCCTCATTAATCCCTTACCATTACTTGATGGTAATGGATTCCCCCAATTTGTTACCTTCCCCTCCCCCTCAAGTAATAAAATCCATTACTTGAAGGTAATGGTTACCCTTCATTTCCATTTCTTGGCTTGAACCAAACACTCAATAAAGGTAACCATTTTTGTTACCATTCCCCTCCTATATTTGTATTCATTCCCTTTCCATTCCATATCTTGAACCAAACGACCCCTTAGTGTAGCTATTTCCTTGATTGGTGACCCTAAGATTAGTCTGGTCCAGGTGTCCAACTAGCATTCCTCCCCCCCTTCCCATGAGCCATGCTTCTGTTGGTTGTATTGATCACTACTGTGTATGACTTTGATATTCTTGTTGATGTTGTTCCTTATTAAAGGTTGTTTACATGGATGAACCGAGCACTGGACTAGAACCTACTTCAAGAAATAATTTGTGGAATGTTGTGAAACAAGCGAAACAAGACAACTATTATTCTTACAATTATTCTCTCTCTTTCTCTCTCATTCCATTTGACGTAATTTAAAGGTTTTACCTATTTATTTCCCTTTTTTGGGGTTGTGGCGTTGTGCTGGGGTTTGGGGAAAGGCTAATGTTTTAAAAGATAAGTAGGTTTGTTTGGTCAGAGTATAAATGAATCATATTCAAATTTTCAATTTATTAAAGAAAAATAGAAAATAAAACAGTAACCATACAAAGTACTAATGTGGATCGATCATGTATGAGCTGTTAACTTCTTTATAATATAATAATTACTATTGAATTTATAGAGAAAATATCATAGATTTTAAGAATATTACATAGCAAAATGTGTAAATACTTGTGTTTCATTACGATCCTCTAAAGGCTCTTTGTTACTTTTTCATTCCGTTGCTCGTTTAGGAAAATTTTGGCAATTGTCCATGTCATACCACAATTCTGTTATGAATTGAAGCCCTTATGGCTGAATTTTGAACATTATTCCCAAAATTGAATAATTCCTCCTCCCGATGCATTTGTTTTCTCTCTTTGGAAAATTTCTCCCTGTTTTGCAGGTATGTTAGTGTTAGCATACACAGCATAAAAGTGTTTGCAACTTGACAAATACTTGTTATGTGTATGTTTTCTCTCCATTTGCTAATTATTTGTTCAGTTATAAGTAGCTTCCATCTCTTGTTCTAATATAATTATTTGTTCATAAATCCACTTTGGTCTTTCTAATTAACAACTAATTGGTGGTGATTGAATTCTTAGTTGAATTGCAAGTACAATGTTGTTTCTTTTTCTTTAATGTTACTGTGCATGATTTATTGATTTTACTATGCTTAATAGTCTCTATGATGTTAACTTACTCCACAAATCCCACCTCCCCTCCTTTGTGTACATGTATAAGCGTTCACAAGTGTCATGTTTGTTACGAGAAAATAGCTACTTGTCCACCTATTATATGCACTGTTTGCGTTTTATCCAGAGATTTGTGCTTGTTTAGTTGCTACATTTTTAGCCAAAATATATGAAATAAATTTTTTTGAGTGATGTTTGACGTAAATGCTGGCGTTTCTAACTCTATTCTTGGTCTTTCCACTAGACTGTTTTCACTATTATCATCTCTGATCCACCTGCATTTCGTCACATATTGCTACTTTTGCTGTCCCCTTGGTTCCCCTCCACATTATCCATTGCTAATTCAAGAAACGGGTTAGTGGCAGGGTGGCTGGAGAACAATCACGTCGTTGTGCCAATGCAGCCATAGCTGTACTCAATCGAGATGTTTGTTTTCTCCTCCTGCGCTCTCATATAATAAATACAATTTCTCGGGTACACATCAATTGTTCTTTCCCCACCCACTCAAATCTTTCTTGTGTTTCATTGCTCCATGACTTCTTCGGGTTTGAACTATGAGCTCAGGAAACCTGATTGCATTTCAGCAGTCTCTATAGCAAGTGGCATTCTCTACCATGCCAACTTCCAGGTTAAGGATAAACATGATCCAAAGGTTCGAGTCGACATGTTCTTTACCTAAGGGAAGTTTATGATGTCAGGTACTGGTTATGTTTCTCCGAACGTCCATGTTGGCTGTTGTGAATTCCTGGAAATAGTTGAGGAGCTTCCTGGTACGTACTTGAACATATTTACTCACCTTTTATTTTCCCTGCTACCAATACACCCATGTTCTTTGACTTAAGCACCCATTATCCAAATCACGGCCGCTCTTCCCTTTTTCAGAAATAAATTGATTCAGTGATATCGTCTTGCACATGAACCGTATACATGTGGCTGCTTATATTGCAGTACTCCTATCCATCACCCTGGCGGTCCGGCTAAGGGTTACTTACGGGTAACGTGTATTTTTCTAAGCTTGACTCTGCACTAGTGGAAAAACAAGGAAGGGCTGCGGTCAAAACAGCCCTAAGGGCTGCGTTTTTGGCCAGCAGCCCTTTCCATAGCAGCCCTTCAATAGATAAGAAGGGCTGCGGTTTTTAGCCGCAGCCCTTCATAACGAAGGGCTGCGGTTTAGGCCAAAAACGCAGCCCTTATAAGCTTGAAGGGCTGCGTTTTCGCTTAAACCGCAGCCTTCTCTATGTGAAGAGGGCCTGCGGTTTTAGGCCTAAACCGCAGACCCTCCTTAAGTGAAGGGCATGCGGTTTGGGCTTAAAACCGCGACCACTTCACATTCAAATTTTTTTTAAAAAAAAAATAAATTGCACCCTCCACCCCCGCCAACCCCAAAGACACCCCACCCCCTGCCCACCCCAAAGACCCCCGCCCACCCCCCGCCCACCCCAAAGACACCCCACCCCCGCCCACCCCCGCCCCCTCACCCCCACCCCCCCGCCCACCCCCCGCACTCCCACCCCGCCCCCACCCCACTCCCCGCTCTCCCCCCGCCCCCCCCCCCCCCCCCCCCCCGCCCCCCACCCCTTTCACTCCCCGCACCCCCACCCCACCCCACCCTCTGCCACCTCCTCCACCCATTGCTGCCAGCCACCCCAGCACCCAACCCAAAACCTCCCTTCGACACAAAAAAAAACCGATCAAATTGCAATAATAATATATGACAAGTTTTTGAACGTAATATAATAATTAACTTTAAATATGTATATATTTAATAATGTGAAAAATGTACATAGAATTAATACAAACTATAGTAGATGTATCATAAGCAATCATCGCAAATGTGGGACGCCAACTTATCCCGAACTTCATGTAATTCGTCTGTGGTGAAGGCCCTCAAACGTGGTGTGATATTCATATAAACCTTGCAAAACAACCAAGGAATAAACACATAATATAAGAATTCAATCATTTACGTACCGTAGTTAGTAGTTCTAAAAATGACATATACCTTCCCGAAATTCAATCAAAAACAAATGCAAGCCTAAAACTCTACACACTAGTTATATTATACCTTATATTATCATATTGAAAAAGAAAATGGAGTTAAATGAAGCGATAAGTACGAATTAGACGTGAAAAGGCAAAAATAGGCCTAAAATGCCCTTTTCGTTCCCAAAATTCAACCTACAACAATTGCAAACCTAAAAATCTACACAATAGTTACATTATGCCTCATATTATCATGTTAAAAATGAATTTGGGGTTAAATGACTCGATAAATACGATTTGGAAGCGTAAAAGGCAAAAATAGGCCTAGAAATGACATTTTCGTTTCCAAATATATGCATGTGCTACTTTGGTTTCTAAACCAATTAATACCTATTACCAATCGATCTAATCTAAACTAACATATACTAATAAGTTACATACCTTTTGAAGATCATCGGCGTTAGTGCACCGGTTGACGATATCGAACATGTACCTCAGCACGTAATAGCCACATGCAAGTCCATCTTCTTGTTGCGGACACTAAATGTTCACCAAAGGATGCATCCAATGACATTCATGTTAATTAGATGTGTAGTATGTGGCTAAAAGTGTTTCTATATAAGGACAAATAAATTAGTCATGTTACCTCGACTGATATCCAAACAGGAGCTTTTGGTGCTCGAAGTCCTGTTGCACTAATATGCTTCATCACACTACAACAACATTATTATAAGATTAGATGTACTAACTGTTTATATATTTAAAGATGATGAATAATGTGTAATATTAATAAGTGCGCATATATTGAGTTTCGATTAGGCTACCTATTTAACAATGATTTGATTAGTAAGGTCCGTGGTGGTTGTCGACGCAAAGAATCAAAGTGGTAGACTTCGTTACGTGACAAACATATCGCAAGCAGTGTCCAATGAGCCCTACAACAAGAAAATATAGTTATTATTAATCGTAGAACAATTAATAGGTCAATTTAAGTATCGAATAATAAAAGTAAAGCGAGTTTAACAAGCATACTTTTCAATATAAGGAACAAGAATGATCTGATGATATCCAAAACGAGATGATGCTTTGAAACTCATGTCGAGATACTCTTTCACTTCGGCTTTGTTTTGTAAGCAATTGTCATCTCGTATTATGTTTGGACATAACCAACCAAACATTGCACTAGATGTTGCAAGCAATTCATTGTATAATAACCTGAGAAATTATATTGATTATATTAAAAGTAAACCAACAATTACTTATTATGGATTTGAAAACTACTTAATGCATATATATGTATATGTATATTTAATTTATATACTTATGTATTACCTCATGAATGTTTGTATCATGGAAACATTCAACTCTACCCCACATAAGAATTCTTTAATATCAACCTTTGAAATGAATGTCGATGAGTTCTCAAGGTAGTGGAATTGTTGCTCCCCCAAAGCAACCTCAATTGCGCTTTCATCGGGTAAATTGCTAGCGCACTCATGTAGCCAAAAGCATGGCGTAGTAAGGCTCCGCACCACCTCTCGGATCGATAATAAGTGGATTTTTTTGTCTTAGAAACATTTCCCGTCACCACATTTCGTTCACCTTCATCACGTAAACTTGCTTTCTTATAAGGTGAACATGCCTTCTTTCCCTTCCCGGCATGTGAGTCGGCCTTCCCCCAAACCTAGTATTTAGTTAAAAGTAAAGATATTACCGACTATCATAGGAACTATAAAAGAAAACACGCATATATATATATGAATGTTAATCATTGTACCTCATCCGAAAACCGCACCAATGCACGCGGCCACGTAACAAAAGCGCCAAGGGCATCATTTAGTAACCGTAGACCAACTTCGGCCGGCAGCGGAAGAGGTAATTCTTCGAAACCCCGACACAATTTCATTGATGGTGACCACATAGTGATTATGATCCACTAACTGGTTATGCAATCGTACTCGGTCATTAGGGGGTTGTGCATGGCCATGAGTTACGAGGATGAAACTATCATAACCATCTCCTCCAACTAATAGTTCACATGTTGTCTCTTCCCCGTAAAAAAAACTCTATTTATAGTTAGTCTATGAAACAACATATATATAGTAAGAATTTCATGCATTTAAGAACGTAACAATAGTTGTTTAACAAAGCAAAGGGATTAAGTGATTACCTTCAACTCGGGTCCTACAGGTGGATCAGGCTGGCTAGGTGTAGTATCACTACCCTTCTTGAATGCAAAGAAAAGTCGGTAAACCCATTTGCTCCAAAATGGCGTTGAAGTTATGGGTCATCTCCTCCCTTAGGTCCTCCCGAATGCGGCTTTCATAGCCTCCACATCTACCGACGTTGCCGAATTCACACTACTTACACTTGATTTTGTCGCCGTAGTGTATTGATCACCATATACCTTTCTCAAACCGAGACGGACACCTCCTACGCCCCTCACGCGTCCACCGTGGTCCTGGTCCTAAAGTTTCGTGCAATGCATCAATGTGTCCTTTAGGAGTGAACTCACCGGTTGCCTCTTTTTCCTTCAAGCCAATCTACATAAGTATAAGAGAGAAATGCTTGTGAGCGCAAAAGTTATATTATATATACCTTATATAACCATATAATCTGTACTTACAATGGCGTTGGCTATCTGTTGTGTTCCGGGGTCAGGCAAGACTCTTTTTCCCTTTGCATCAACCCCATGCATCGAACACCACCAATCGAGGACTCTATCTGGTTGCCGAGGCTGTGCAACTGTCGTCATTGAGCCACTCCCCGTTGCCGTTGTCGACCCTATTGTGGGGTAATGGTCGAACATCCACTTTTCTCTCGCCTCATTGTACGAATGAGCACCCAAATGATGATAATACTTCCTAGCTTTTGCACTCGAGCTACTTTTCTCACGACTTGCCTAAAACACACAATTATAAACAAAGGTTAGCTACGTACGGTGCTATACAATATCTTTGGATCTAAGTTTATTAAATCTTAATAAAATATTCTTACAATAGCTTGTGGGGTTGTTTTCTTGGCAACAAATGCTTCCCACTCTTCGGGTTTGATAGTTTTCCATATTTGAAATGGTAATTTGGATGGTGCGAGATGATGTTTCCGTGAAGCCTCGGGATCGGCTTGTGTTTCTCCGCCGTAGATGTTCTTCTTCTTTGTACCTACTACTTTCCTCCGCTTAGTGATCCACCCAGACACTAACTTAGCCTTGAAATCTCTGAATCTCTGGGCAACCGCGGATAGAAATACATTCTTCTTGGCTTCATCATCTTCGATATTGAATTGATTCTACAAAAAACGCAGTTCACAAATTAGTTTTCGCAAATGTTGTAATTTATATGCTATAAGTAATATTACACATATATTTAACTAAATAATTAAGAAACTAAACGTTATTGTACTTGAAGCTTACCATGGTATCTTCCCATAGACACCGCTTCAATCCCTCGGGCACCTCTTTCCATGAGTGCAAAATGGAGAGTTTATGCATGCAAATGCCAACTTGCATGCCATACTTTTGACGCCACTTTCCACAAGGTTGACCCATGTTATCGTACTCCAAAGTCATATTTGTGTGTTTCCCTAGTGACTTTGTAGGTCCCCTTCCTTTTCTCTTTTTCGTCGCCAATGACTTCCTAGGCATTTGTGCATTTATCTCTTCACGGCGAAATCGAGACAATTTACCCCGTTCCTTTCTCGCATCGAAAGACTCATCCTCGGTAGTGTGTTCGGCACCACTTGTGGTGTTATCCGTATGCACATCCGCCATCTCCCCGAAATTGTACAAATAATGCATTAATATAACAAAAACTTAAAATTAACATTGCCACTAAGGGGGGTGGGGTGTGGGGGAGGGGGTTACGTGTGCAAGGGGCGGCGGTGCGGGGAGGGGGGGGGGAGGGGGGGGAGGCAGGGCGGGGGGGGGGGAGGGAGGGGGAGGGGAGGGAGGGGGAGGGGAGGGGACCGTGCGGTGGGGGGAGGGGAGGGGGCAGCGGGGGGAGGAGAGGGGGGCGTGCGGTGGGGGGGGGGGGAGGGTGTGCGGTGGGGGGAGGGGCGTGCAGGGGGAGGGGAGGGGCGCAGGGGGAGGGGAGGGGGCTGGCAGGTGGGGGGGGGGGGGAGGGGCTGTGCGGTAGGGAGGGGGGGAGGGGTGCATGGGGGGAGGGGGGAGGGGCAGCAGGGGGGAGGGAGGGGAGGGGAGGGGCCTGTGCGGTGGGGGGAGGAGAGGGGGAGGGGGTGTGCAGGGGGGGAGGGGAGGGGGGCGTGTGGGGGGGGAGGGGAGGATTTGGAAGCGAAAAGGCTAAAATAGGCCTAAAATGCCCTTTTCGTTCCCAAAATTTAACCTACAACAATTGCAAACCTAAAAATCTACACAATAGTTACATTATACCTCATATAATCATGTTCAAAAAGAATTTGGGGTTAAATGACTCGATAAGTACGAATTGGACGCGAAAAGGCAAAATTTGGCCTTAAATGACCTTTTCGTTCCCGAAATGCAACCAAGAACAAATGCAAGCCTAAAAATCTACACAATAGTTACATTATATCTCATATAATCATGTTCAAAAAGAATTTGGGGTTAAATGACTCGATAAGTACGATTTGGAAGCGAAAAGGCTAAAATAGGCCTAAAATGCCCTTTTCGTTCCCGAAATGCAACCAAGAACAAATGCAAGCCTAAAAATCTACACAATAGTTACATTATATCTCATATAATCATGTTCAAAAAGAATTTGGGGTTAAATGACTCGATAAGTACGATTTGGAAGCGAAAAGGCTAAAATAGGCCTAAAATGCCCTTTTCGTTCCCAAAATTCAACCTACAACAATTGCAAACCTAAAAATCTACACAATAGTTACATTATATCTCATATAATCAAGTTCAAAAAGAATTTGGGGTTAAATGACTCGGTAAGTACGATTTGGAAGCGAAAAGGCTAAAATAGGCCTAAAATGCCCTTTTCGTTCCCAAAATTCAACCTACAACAATTGCAAACCTAAAAATCTACTCAATAATTACATTATATCTCATATAATCATGTTCAAAAATAATTTGGGGTTAAATGACTCGATAAGTACGATTTGGAAGCGAAAAGGCTAAAATAGGCGTAAAATGCCCTTTTCGTTCCCAAAATTCAACCTACAACAATTGCAAATCTAAAAATCTACACAATAGTTACATTATATCTCATATAATCATGTTCAAAAAGAATTTGGGGTTAAATGACTCGGTAAGTACGATTTGGAAGCGAAAAGACTAAAATAGGCCTAAAATGCCCTTTTCGTTCCCAAAATTCAACCTACAACAATTGCAAACCTAAAAATCTACACAATAGTTACATTATATCTCATATAATCATGTTCAAAAAGAATTTGGGGTTAAATGACTCGATAAGTACGATTTGGAAGCGAAAATGCTAAAATAGGCCTTAAATGCCATTTTCGTTCCCAAAATTCAACCTACAACAATTGCAAACCTAAAAATCTACACAATAGTTACATTATACCTCATATAATCATGTTCAAAAGAATTTGGGGTTAAATGACTCGGTAAGTACGATTCGGAAGCGAAAAGGCTAAAATAGGCCTAAAATATACCCCATGCCCAGCCTCCCCAGCCCTCCCCCACCCCCTTTCCAGCATCCCCTGCCCTCCCCCACCCCATGCCCAGCCTCCCCAACCCTCCCCCACCCCATGCCCACCCTCCCCCCCCCCATGCCCACCTTCCCCAGCCATCCCCCACCCCCTTTCCAAAGATCCCCCGCCCTCCCCCACCCCATGCCCGGCCTCCCCACCCTCCCCCACCCCCTTTCCAAGATCCCCCGCCCTCCCCACCCCATGCCCCGGCCTCCCCGACCATCCCCCATCCCGCCCAAGACTCCCCCCCCTACCCACCCTCCACAAGCCCTCCCCCACCCCCTACAATCACATTTTACAACACAAAATAAAATAAAGAGGAGAGAGAGTGAGAGGGGAATTACCGACAATGCAGTAGTGATGGTGGTGGTGGCGTCAAGGCGCACTGAGAGAAGAGAAGAAGAAGGAGCTCAGGCAACGCTGAGAGAAGAGAAGAAGAAGTGTGCACCAGCGATGGGACGGCGCTCCGGCGATGTGTCGGTGCTCCGGTGATGGCCGTTAGGGCAGTGCGAGTTAGTGTGAGGGAGAGGAGTGAGTGTGCGAGTGAGTGTGAGGGAGAGGGGTGAGCTGAGTGAGGGAAATTTGCGAGTGAGTGCTATTGTGTGTTGCACGCAAAACTCACATGTTGAAATGGGCGGGATAGGAAGGGCTGCGCTTATCCTAGAAAACGCAGCCCTTCGTGTATGAAGGGCTGCGGTTTCTTGGATAAGCGCAGCCCTTCACATAAAGGGCTGCGGTTAGCCTTAAAACCGCAGCCCTTCATATAAGAAGGGTTGCGTTTTTAATAAAACGCAGCCCTTCTTGCGCAGCCCTTCCTTTTTTTTCCCCTAGTGCTGATTGAAGATCTTGATCGCTTGCTCCTAGATCCTACATATAGAAATGTTGTAGTAATCACTATTAGAATGGTTTTGATGCATGTTATGTAAATAAGGACCGACTTAGCTAAATTGAAGTATCATTCACAACTTCCGGTTTGTCCTCGAAAAACTTACTCCGCTATCTGCTTGAGCACCAGCCTATATGTAAAGGTCATGTACTCTTATTAGTTTTGATACACTTAATACATAATTTTCTCGGTTTAGTCAGGGCTCCACTCATTCACAATGAATATTCTATTTGCCAATAGAAGAGACTTCATAGTTCAGAATGATACCTCCCCCCTCCCCTGCCGGCCCGTAAAAAATTGTAAGAAGGTATATACTTCATGTCATTTCAACTAAACATTGTGCTTAGAGTAATTTTAGCCAAGTAAAGAAGCATAATTTTGAATAATGAACATTGGAATGCTCTATTTAATTAGCTTTAGTAAACTTCTAATTCTGTTTGCTCAATTTATGAGTAAGTTTGAAGAAATTAGATGTCACAAGAAGCTATAACTAGGCGTGACTATTGACAGTAAAAAGTCAGTGTAGACACATAATCTAATGATGATGTGTGGATTTTAAAGGAATTACAAATCCACGCCTACAGTGAGTAATAGGAAAATGTAGACTTAAATTCAAATTAAGAAAACCCTTGTAGGATACAATTATAGGATTCATAACTTGTGGTATCTGGCATATACTGGAAAGTCGGGATTCCTTATTGTCTTAAAGGTTGTTATCTGTTAAAGTGTAGTTGCTATACTTGTAAATATGCTCTGACCCTAAGGAATTGAGGTTTTATTTTCATGATAGAATATTATATATTGTGTACAGATTTATCTTAATTTTAGATCCTTAGGATTGGATGCTATGAGATTGTTAAGCTGGAAATGCCACCATATGCTGTTCTTGACGAGGTTAGTTATTACTCATTCATGGTACTTGGATATTTAGTTGCATATTGTTGGACTCGTAGAGAGTTTCTAGCTGAAGACTTCCTTGCTAAGTTGCTTTTCCATTTACCTTGTATATCCATGTAGATAGTGTTGTATTTGTTGTAGCCTCAAAACATGCTAAAATTGAGCAAGGGGATGTCAAATGGCAATTAATGCCTTAATAACACCTTTAAGGTGACGTGTGCAATATGCACACATGAAGTCTTATAAATGCTTCATACTGCCCTAAAAGTTTGCACTAATTGACATTTTGTTTCATAGTGGTGGTAGATTACTGATTTCCCCGTGTGATGGCCAAGAATAATCCCGTCTGTTCTCTTGTGTCATAAAAGGAGCCTCACTAGGAATGGACATGTATTGAAGGTTTCTCTCAACTGATATCATTTTAGTTTGCCAATGGTATAAGAACCATATTAATTTGATTAGGTAGCTGACTGTTTAGTGAGCCCATATGTCATAGCCAAGCCTGCAATTGCTGTACATGAAGAATAGAAAGTCCCTTTAGATTGATAATCTAAAGGGACATATTATATATATATATATATATGGATAGGAAAGAAACGATATAACATACCAGGAAAGCCAATGTAATACAAGATAATGCATCGAGTCGCGACATTAGCCATTTCATTGGAGCAGGATGATTGAAATCAGGCCGAAAATATGCATCTACTATTTTCATATATGTTGGCTGGAATCTCGATTCTTGATCAAAACTCCTAATTGTTGTTGTTCCCGAAATTGTTTCAGAAAAATATTGAATAACTGGAGCTTCGTTTATTCAACTCAATCGTGATAATTCTCTTGATGAAGGCATATAGTTGTGCTGCATATGATAGATACTTAGTGTTTTAGATTAACAACACCCAGAAGCTATTTTAGTGTTTCAGAATTTGTACAGGAATGAACGTGGCTTTTGGCTGAACAAAAAGCAGGAGACTAATAACTGATGCTTAAATCGTAAAGAGGGACCATATAGTATTATTATCATCTGCTTTTGGCTGAACAGAATTCACGAGCCTCCTTTTTTTTACTAGCTGTGATATTGCATGTGGTGTTAATTTAGCAGCTCTGTCATCATCATCTGCTTCAGCATTCACAACACCGTGATTGAAGATGCTCTTAGTATGATCACCACTTTCAATGGCACGTGCACGCGTTGTTGAATCGAGTCTAGACGTTAACATAGCTGCATTTCGAGCACCTACAGTTTGTCCTGGAATGAGAATGTCATTGTACTTTCCAACTTGTGCAATTCTTCCATCATTCATGACCTATTAAGAAATTCAAGGTGTTATAAAATTGTAAACTCTATGGAGATTTTTTTATAACAGAAACTATTGTAATAGAACAGATTTCTCCTTTCAACTGTTTTTCAATCTTCTTGGCAAAAACAAAACAAAAACTCTTCTTTGACACCTTTTACTTTTCTAAAAAAACATCAGATTGATATTTCTTAGATGAAAAACTATAATAAGAATATCGTTTATTTCTGAACTTTTTTTGTATATTTATTTGCCTCTTTTTTTCCACGACACTCTTCATCTTTTCAAAGCTATATACTTAACCTTACTTCGGAGTAATTTTTAACTTGAAGCCGTGAAGAAACGAGGTCTTGTATATGAAGTACATATAATAAGGAATCTTATACATCACACAAACCTTGCATTGCATGAGTTGAAAGAATCTAATATATATGATTATCATGTTAAACGATATACATAAATCTAACATGAAATAAAATATACTTACTCCGTCCTAGAATAGTCTGAACACTTTCCTTTTATGTTTGTCCCAAATTACTTTGAACACTTTCATTTTTGGCATGGTCTCACTATTAATATATTATTTCTTTTACACTCCTTTGGCCCGCACTCTACCTTTTATCAATAAAATGTTACCAAACTCTCTCTCTCCTCTAATAAAAAAATTAGAGGTGATCATGGGCCGGGCCGGGCCAAAATTCGGGCTAAAATTTTGTGCCCAATGTCCACTATTTCGGGCTGAAATTTAGACTAAAAAGTCATTTTCGGCTTTCCCAAAACCCGTCCTAAAGGCAAAAAAAAATTTGGGCTGGGCCGGGCTTGAAACCGGGCAAAAAAAATCTGCCCAAGCCCGGGAAAAATTCGGGACGGGCCAGACTCATTTGATCAGCTCTATAAAAACTACCCCACCAACTCCTATCACCACTAGTGGAAAAAACGTTATATGTCACTTGGTAACATATGCGGTTTTTACAAATCTGGATTGGAAAATCCGCAAAATTTTGGGAGGAAAAGCTAGGCGAATTAACCGATTCGATCCTTCAGTGAACCGGATCAGTTAAGAGAAAACTGATCCGGTTTTCTATTAACTGATCAGGTTCATATGACTGGATCAGTTAATGCTTGGTTCTTGGTATTTTGAGCGCTGAGCCCATGAACATTATCACGGATCCAGCCCAAAACAAATAAAAAGGTCCAACTATCTCCTCATTTAAACCGCATTTGAACCCTAACCTCCCGTCAAATGAAACCCTAAGCTCTCTCTCTCCTCTCTATCTCCTCACCACTCTCTCGTCAGTCATCGAAGTCTCACTCTCACTTCTCTCCTCCTGATTCCGAAAGGTCCGTCCTCTTTCTCCCTCCAGGATCTTGTTCAATTCTTTCGTTTTCCCCTTTTCTGTTTTTGTAAATTCTAACAATTTTGTTCCTTGATGGTTGTAGTAAGAAAATTCGGTTGACTCATTAGGTTAGTCAATTTACGTTCTACATTTAAAGACCGGATTTTGTTCGAACAACCACCAACAATAAGTTCGTCGCCTCTCTCAACCTCGCGCCGTCGCCTCTCACCATCTTCGCCTCTCTCTTCCTCACCAGCTTCTTGAACAACCACCAACAATAAGTTGAGCGCGCTGAGCAACCACCAACACTGCCGTCAACTCACGAACTAATTCAGCCGTTGATGTTAGGGTTTCGTTTTTATTTTCGTCCTTTGTATTAGTTTCATGAGTTTCGTTTTTATTTGTTCTTTTGTAATTTCTGAAAATCAGGTAGGGTTTCTCTCTTCATTTTCAATTTATTGTTGGATGGGTTATATTTTTATCTATTTAATTTTGTTATATTTTTGTTGATATAATTCCGTTGTATTTTGCTAGTTAATTTTGTTATATTTTCGTTGTATTTTGTCAATTTAGTTTGACATTTTTGTTTCTAATGAAATTATATCCCAGTTAATTAGTTTGACAAAAATCTAACGAAATTAAATCTTGGTTAATTAGTTTGACAAAAATATAATGAAATTAAATCCCAGTTACATTATCATATACAAAAAACTGAAAAAGTTTCTTCCACTTTCCTACCCAATCTCTGTGTATTATGGATGATCTGGACCTGGCACATAAATGAAAAAGCGAAAGATTACTGCAAGCCTGTAGCTTTTTTTTTTAAATTCAAATTTGCCTCAACTGATCCGGTTATGTGTTAAAACCGGATCAGTTAATCAACTTAACTGGTCCAGTTTTAACGCATAATCGGATTAGTTAGGCTCTGTTCTTTTGAACTGAATAAATGGAGATTCATTTCAGTTCAGATCATATCAGTTCAGTTCAGTTCAGACCATTTCAGTTCAGATCAGTTCAATTCAGACTTATTCATTTCAGTTCAGTTCAGTTCATACTACAACTTATTATTTTTATTATTATTATTATTATTATTATTGTTATTATTATTATTATTATTATTATTATATTACTATTATTATTATTATTACTATTATTATTATTATTATTATTATTATTATTATTATTATTATTATTATTATTATTATTATTATTATTATTATTATTATTATTGTTGTTGTTGTTGTTGTTGTTATTATTATTATTATTACTATTATTATTATTACTATTATTACTATTATTATTATTACTATTATTATTATTACTATTATTACTATTATTATTATTACTATTATTATTATTATTATTATTATGATTATTATTATTATTATTATTATTATTATTATTATTATTATTATTATTATTATTATTATTATTATTATTATTATTATTATTATTATTATTATTATTATTGTTAAGATTTTTGACAATGTCACTTTTAAGCTTTTTGGAGGGTACTTTTTGACCCATTGAATATAAAATAAGGGGGACAAGTGATAAAAAGAGTAATTTTTGGTGAATAAAGCGAAAGATAGAAAAGTAATACTCCCTCCGATTTATTTTGTTGTTCCTATTTTGAATAATTGTGAGAGGAAATTGGTTAAAGTAGGAAGAACTTTTGGAAACGAATGGGGTATTACTTTTTGGTGGGTAAAGAACTCAAAATAAATAAGTTTAAACAATGTAGCATATTGTAATTTTGTTGTTCCTATTTTGAATAATTTTGTGAGAGGAAATTGGTTAAAGTAGGAAGAACTTTTGGAAACGAATGGAGTATTACTTTTTGGTGGGTAAAGAACTCAAAATAAATAAGTTTAAACAATGTAGCATATTATTACTACTACTACTACTATTACTCAATTCATAAGAATATTATTATGATGCATATTATTAGTATTAATATTATTATTAATATTACTCAATTCATAAGAATAGTATTATTATGCACATTATTAGTATTAGTATTAATATTATTATTATTATCATTATCATTATCATTAATATTCTTAATTATTATCATTATCAATGATGATAAAAATATTATTCTACTTGTAATTATTAATAATACTCAATTCAATTCAATTCGGTCCGAATCGGATCGCCCGGGTTCGATTCGGCCCGGTTCGGTTCGATTCGACTTATTCATTTCAGTTCAGTTCAGTTCAAACTTATTCAGTCCAAAAGAACAGAGCCTTAGTCTTCAATTGATCCGATTTAGAACCGGATCAGTTAATCATTATATACTGTTACGAGCCCACCCGATCCGGACCAAAACCGGATCGGTAAGTCCGGTTTTGATCGGATTGGATGTGCTTTTTTCCTCTAGTGTACATCTACTTTTTAAATAAAATAACATTTGATAACCACACTACAACTTATCATCTTAAAATATGTGTCCTAAGAAGTGTTCAGATCTTTCTGGAACGGAGGAAGTAGAAGAAAGCAGCAGGCTGTAGTACTGAAATCACCACAACAAGACCTGCAGCCTTTAAAAACTCAACTTTATAACATAAATAATAGTTTTTGGCTTCAAAGTAGAACTTCCTGTCACCCAAAATAAAATAAAATTGGTAATAATTAATCAATAAGAAATAAACAATAACAAATGTATAGTACTTCACCTTGTATAAATGAGAGCATGTATGAGCATCTACAACACTAAAAGGGTCGTCAAATAGATAGATATCACCATCATTAGAGCATGAGCAATTTGTATTCGTTGTTTTTGTGCCTCACTTAAGTTGATACCTCTCTCACCAATAACTGTAATCCCTCATAATTTTATGAATTTTATATTTATGAATTTTATAAATATATTTTATAAATATATTTATATATATTTTAGTATTTAAATAATTTACTTCTTGAAAGGTTGACTATTTGAAAGTCAAAGGAATTATTTAATGATTTTAAATAGTCAAACATTTTACAGGGTCATACTTTGAAACATATTTCAATCGGTTTTTTCACCATGTACCCTTGTGGTATTTTAAAATTCATGGGGTACCCCTATTGTTTGAAAAATGCACCAGATATCCTTACTATTTCAATAAAAAGTATGAAATGCCCTTAATGACTAACCGCGTTAAGTTTCCGTTAGTCATTAACCCTAATTAACTCCTTTAATCCTAATTAAGCCCTCTAACCCTAACCCCTTAACACCTAACCCTAACCTCAAACCCCCTAACACCCAACCCTAACCCTAACCACCCAACCACCACCACCTCCCCCCACCCCTCCCCCACGAGCACCCCCACCCCTTCCCCTATCCCGCGCAACCCCCCTCCCCCCCCCCGCAGCCCTCCTCTCTCCCCCTCCCCAGCCCCCTACCCAACCCCCACAGTGCCCCTTGATTAAAGAGAATAGAGGTAAGGAAAGCAGGAGAGAATGATGTGTAAGGAGCAATTGAACCACGACGAGGACCGGGCGCAAAGCTTTGGCGGATTTCCGGCCGAGCTAGTGGTCGGTTTTGTTCCGGTGAGCACGGAGGCACGGTGAGGGAGACGCGATAGAGGAGAAACGCGAGAGGAAAGCAGCGGGGGAGGAGTGCGAGCGGGGAGAAGAACAGGGGAGGGGGTTGTGGGGGGCTGCGGGGGGTGGGGAGGGGGTTGCGGGGGGAGGAGGAAGAGGGGGGTTGTGCCGGGTGGGGAAAGGGTGGAGGTGCTCGTGGAGGAGGGGGGGAGGGGTGGGGGAGGTGGTGGTGTGGTTGGGTGGTTAGGGTTAGGGTTAGGTGTTAGGGGGTTAGGGTGAGGGTTAGAGGGTTTACTTAGGGTTAGAGGGGTTAATTAAGGTTAATGACTAACGGAAACTTGACACCGTTAGCCATTAAGGGCATTTCATGCATTTTGTTGAAATAATAAGGTTACCTGATGCATTTTTGAAATAATAAGTGTACCCCATGAATTTTGAAATACCACAGGGATACCTGAGGAAAAAACCGTAACGTTGTTTTTATAATATGGCTAATTTGCATTGTCATTTGCACTATTAATGTATAGTTGAATACTTGAATATCTATGTAGGAAACCCTAGATTACAAACTTTGTTATCAAGCTTCTAGCTGCTTTATTTTGCAAAATCTTTTTAAAAGTTAGGTATCAAGCTAAGCTTCTAACTGCTTTATATTGCGATCTTATTTAGAGTTTATTTTCCTAACGTAAATGGATAATCTTGGTATTATTTTTTCGTATCATAGAATTGCTTAGTATCAAACTTTCACTACTAGATGGCACTAAATACTCATACCTTTATTGCCCTTATTTGTGGGTCTAAATCAAATGGAGCAATCACTTATATTACATTGCCAGAAGTATTGATCAGTTTTCTCTTCTTGTATACCGAGTAGTGAGTAGTTGGGTACTGACCCCATTAGGTGCCAGTGGTAGCTCTTGTTGGTCATTGTGTTGAAATCATGCTAAATATCCCTCGTTTACTGCTAAATACTCTCGCTTCCAATAATAATTTGATGGAAAAAAAACTATTTTCTTTTCTCTTTCTTGCTAGATGTAGGTTTTGATCAGATGTGAAATTTAATTTCTTTTGCTTTTCCTTTTCCTTTATCTGATTTTGAAGGTCTTTTTTAGGTTTGTTTTGAGCTTGTTTTTTTTCATTTTTTCGATTGATCTTTTGATTAATTCTTTGGATTTTTTGTCAGAAAGTACCTTATAAATATCACTTTTTGTGAAAAAGTACCTTATATAAAAAATGTTGTTAAAAAGTACCTTTTACCATGTTTTTTGTTGCAACTTAGTACCTTTTGCCAGATTTCGGGAGTTGACTTAAAATTCCGGCGTTGACTACACCACGTGCTTGGCACGTGATCTTAAACCAACCCAAAACAACCCCCTCCCCCCCCTCTTCCCCACCCACTTGCCACCCCTCCCTCCCCTTTCCCACCCACACCCACCGCCACCCCCTCCCTCCCCTTCCCCACCCAACAAAAACTTAGCAACTTCCTTTCTCTCTCTTCTCGGCGCCACCACCACCTACACACCACATCAGTGCACCTCCACTCTAACCACCAGGAACCTCTGCCGACACAACCTGATGCACTCGCCGCTGCATTGCCGCAGCTCCGCTCCTCTCGCATATCCATCGCTGCTGCCCCTCTCAATCTTTGTCCTCTCCTCTGCTTCGCTGCTACACCAAGCCCTAGGACAGACAAACTATGCCCCTCTGCCGCCATCAATCGCCTAACCACCACCTTAGCAACATCATTTCTCAGTCGCGTTCCCCAGCTTCTCTCGCACACTCTTTCTCTCTCCTGTCGTGACTCTCTCACCCCTGCTGCGCCCTACTTGTGGTCTCGTCAAGAGTCGCCTCGCCGGTACTATTATCGTCACCACCTTCGTGGTCGTGTCTGCCGGAGTTGCCCCTCTTTCTCTCTCTTCGTGGTCGTGTCTTCGCTGCTCAAAATAAGAGTAGCAGGGTGGGGTGAGTTGTGGGTCGGGGATGGCGAGGAGAGAGAAAGAGATTTGTGGGAGGGGTAGGGTTTCGGGTACAGGGGAAGGGAGGGGGTTTTGGTGGCTGGGAATGGGCAAGGGGAGGGAGAGGGTGGCAGTGGGTGTGGGTGGGCAAGGGGAGGGAGGAGGTTGTTTTGGGTTGGTTTAAGATCACGTGCCAAGCACGTGGTGTAGTCAACGCTGAAGTTTTGGTCAATTCCCGAAATCCGGCAAAAGGTATTGTTTTGCAACAAAAAACATGGTAAAAGGTACTACTTTTTAGTTTTTAGCAAAAATTTTTTTATAAGGTACTTTTTAACAAAAAGTGATATTTATAAGGTACTTTCTAACAAAAAATCCTAATTCTTTATTCATTTGAATCTGAATGCAGGTCAAAAGAGAGATCCACTCTAGGATGACCTTCATTCTCCACTGTCCACACCTTCCAAAAGGTTCCTTTTTTCTATTTCTGACAATTTTTCATTTTGACTGTTGTTTGGCTATGTTCACAAGCGATTTGCAGTTTAATTTCTGTCTGTTATTTCTTTTAAATTTCGTTTTATTTTCTTCGAATCTTTTTTCTAGGAGCAAGCTGAGTAGTCCTCTTTTGTTTTCTCTAATAGGCAAGGTTAGCTTATTATAATTGTTTCAACTTCAACAGTTTTGTAACATGAAACCTAATAAATCGACAAGAAACCCCGCCTTACTCTAAATAAATGCAAGGAAAAGGGATACAAAAAAATGATTCTTGATGTGTTTCATCGGTTGTCTAGGTCTATTTGAGTTGCTTCATCCATGGTGTCAAGCTTTAATGGTTTTATGGCTTTAGTATATAATTTATGTACACCATGAAGATCAATAGAAAGTCCTTGAAGTATTTGTATTATAGGAGAAGCAACAGACTTTTGACGTATATCAATTAATTAGAATTTGCGTGAGTAAATGAAGATCCGGAGAAAAATGTTTTTGATCTAATTAGGTGTAAGCAACATCAAATCTTTAGATGTTGCACGAGTAAATGTAGAAAAAATTCTAATTAGGTCTAAGCAGCATTAGGTCTTTACAAACTTGTTTTTTTATCTTCTCTTGAAGCGACTGCATGATGCCCATAACATGTATTTTTTTAGTGATAACAGGAACCTGTTTTACGACTTTATGACATATTTTAGTCATATGCAGAATTTGTGTAGCCTCGATAACCAAGCTTTTAGACATCAACATTTTGCATAGGACCAATAGACTTGGTGTAAATTATGAGTGGGAAAACAAACCTTTTAGTGTGGAAGTTATGGCAAGAACATGGTATGTTAAGTTATTATCTTATGTAGTTATGTGAGCTGATACATTTTCAATCATTCCTTTTTAAATTTTATGCAGTGTGTAAGACATCCAACCCAGAAAAAGCAGTCTTTTGAGAAAGTTATTGATTTCTGCTCGGAACCTTGCTTATTAGAGAAGCAACTGACTTTTGACGTATATCAATTAATTAGAATTTGCGTGAGTAAATGAAGATCCGAAAAAAAACGTTTTTGATCTAATTAGGTGTAAGCAGCATCAAGTCCTTAGATGTTGCACGAGTAAATGTAGAAAAATTCTAATTAGGTCTAAGCAGCATCAGGTCTTTACAACTTGTTTTTTATCTTCTCTTGAAGCGACTGCATGATGCCCATAACATGTATCTCTTTTTTTAATGATAACAGGAACCTGTTTTACGACTTTATGACATATTTTAGTCATATGCAGAATTTGTGTAACCTCGATAACCAAGCTTTTAGACAACAACATTTTGCATAGGACCAATAGACTTGGTGTAAATTATGAGTGGGAAAACTAACCTTTTAGCGTGGAAGTTATGGCAAGAACACAGTATGTTAAGTTATTATCTTATGTAGTTATGTGAGCTGATACATTTTCAATCATTCCTTTTTAAATTTTATGCAGTGTGTAAGACATCCAACCCAGAAAAAGCAGTCTTTTGAGAAAGTTATTGATTTCTGCTCGGAACCTTGCTTATTAGAGAAGCAACTGACTTTTGATGTATATCAATTAATTAGAATTTGTGTGAGTAAATGACGATCCGAAGAAAAATGTTTTTGATCTAATTAGGTCTAAGCAGCATCAAGTCCTTAGATGTTGCACGAGTAAATGTAGAAAAATTCTAATTAGGTCTAAGCAGCATCAGGTCGTCTTTACAAACTTGTTTTTTATCTTCTCTTGAAGCGACTGCATGATGCCCATAACATGTATCTCTTTTTTTTAATGATAACAAGAACCTGTTTTACGACTTTATGACATATTTTAGTCATATGCAGAATTTGTGTAACCTTGATAACCAAACTTTTAGACATCAACATTTTGCATAGGACCAATAGACTTGGTGTAAATTATGAGTGGGAAAACTAACCTTTTAGTGTGGAATTTATGGTAAGAACAATGTATGTTAAGTTATTATCTTATATAGTTATGTGAGCTGATACATTTTCAGTCATTCCTTTTTAAATTTTATGCACTGTGTAAGACATCCCACCCAGAAAAAGCAGTCTTTAATTTTGAGAAAGTTATTGATTTCTGCTCGGAACCTTGCTTATTAGAGAAGCAACTGACTTTTGACATATATCAATTAATTAGAATTTGCGTGAGTAAATGAAGATCCGAAGAAAAATGTTTTTGATCTAATTAGGTCTAAGCAGCATCAATTCTTTTGATGTTGCACGAGTAAATGTAGAAAAATTCTAATTAGGTCTAAGCAGCATCAAGTCTTTACAAACTTGTTTTTTTATCTTCTCTTGCAGCGACTGCATGATGCCCATAACATGTATCTCTTTTTTTAGTGATAACAGGAACCTATTTTACGACTTTATGACATATTTTAGTCATATGCAGAATTTGTGTAACCTCGATAACCAAGCTTTTAGACAACAACATTTTGCATAAGACCAATAGACTTGGTGTAAATTATGAGTGGGAAAACTAACCTTTTAGTGTGGAAGTTATGGCAAGAACACGGTATGTTAAGTTATTACCTTATGTAGTTATGTGTGCTGATACATTTTCAATAATTCCTTTTTAAATTTTATGCATTGTGTAAGACATCCAACCGAGGAAAAGTAGTCTTTTGAGAAAGTTATTGATTTCTCCTCGGAACCTTGCTTATTAGAGAAGCAACTAACTTTTGACGTATATCAATTAATTAGAATTTGCGTGAGTAAATGAAAATCCGAAGAAAAATGTTTTTGATCTAATTAGGTCTAAGCAGCATCAAGTCATTAGATGTTGCCGAGTAAATGTAGAAATTTTTTAATTAGGTCTAAGCAACATCAGGTCTTTGCAAACTTGTTTTTTATCTTCTCTTGAAGCGACTGCATGATGCCCATAACATGTATCTCTTTTTTAATGATAACAGGAACCTGTTTTACGACTTTATGACATATTTTAGCCATATGCATAATTTGTGTAACCTCGATAACCAAGCTTTTAAAATATTACAACCTCTTCGAAGGTTTTTAGATGTTTCAGCCCATTGAAATTAGAACCTTTCTTTTCCTTAAGAACTTTCTGCAATGACCTAAATTCAAAAGAACCTCAGTTAGACCGAAAGAGAAAGAAAGCTTCAAGGAAGGGAGAAAAGGCTACAGCCAGTTGAGAGTTGAGACTGCTAACTCTTAACTCAACTTCTCCCTAAATGGGTGAGTCTTTGCTCTTATGTTGAAAGCCCCTTTGATTTAAAGCACATTTATTTTGTTAATAGCTTTACATGCTGAAGTCTTCTAAAAAGTTTTCAGTGGGCAAATTTTGTGTTATATGGAGGCCTCGTCATATATTTTGATTGGTATGAATGTATGATTAGAATAGGATACCTTTATTCTATTTGGAGCAAGTGAAGGCTTATGCTGATTTACTCCAATTATCCACTAATGAAATCAACAAATTAGAAATGAGATCAGAAATGAACAACCTCTTGTCATTGAAACCTTATGCTGAATTACTCCAATTATCCACTCAAATATTAACAATTCCAAAAAAAGATCGGTGGTAATGAACAATCTTTCTTTAGGAGGTCTCATGTTCAACACTTTACAGAGGCGTTTGAAGGATTTATGTCCTCGACTTAAATGCAATTACTAATTATATTATGGATCGTATTATGGAGATAATAAATTCGTTCTATTGGGTCGTCTATACGTCTTGCTAGAGAATGCTATAGAACTTTGGGTTAGGAAATTATAAACCTGAAGCCCAATATAATGGATCCTATTAGGTCACACAATATACTTGGATCAACAAAAGAAACCTAGAGCCCATAAGGGCCCTAGGGGTGGCCGGCCAAGAGGAGGGGAGAGGAGAAGTGATTCTCCTTCTAACCTAAATATCACTACTACATAATTGACTTTAAGTAACACCCAAAAAGTGTTACTTATAGTACTTAAAGTGTTACATTAGATAATACGTAACACTTTTTGGGTGTTACATCTGCCCGTGTTACCTATGTCATTAGGTAACACTTTTGATCGCCTATAGTAACACTTAAACAAATGTTACTTTAGATTCGCTTATGTAACACTTTTAATACCTATTGTTACACATTTAAAGTGTTACCCAAAATTTCTTATGTAACACTTTTTATAGCATTAGTAACATATTGTAGTGTTACCATAAGCTATAGTAACACTTTATTAAACATTACATATCACTTTTTGCTATTTTAAGTAGCATGTCATGCGTTATTAAGTAACACTTTTTGTCATATCCTGTAGCATCTTATGGGTTTTTAAGTAGCACTTTTCTTTATTAGGCATATGTGTGTAAGTAAATAAATAAATTAACTAATTAGACTATACAAAATTAATATATGAATTGACAATTATATTATAATAATTGTAGAATTTTGTACACCTATTAGCTAGTGCTACATCCGTAGATAATAAACTAATGTAAAACAATATATATTCAATATAAATCAAAATCATCCAACAAACTAAGGAATATATTCATGTGATGATCTAAAACTAGATCTAATAGTCATATATCTCTTCTCCATCATTTGTCATCTCGCCATATGCATCCATTTTCCTAGCGGCTTCGATATCATGAGTTGCTACTTCAATTCGTCATTTTGATTCTCTTCATCCTGTAATAAAAAATATTAAAGAGGAAATCTTAAGCAACAATATTATCTTATTAATTACCCAAATAAGTGAACATATTAGGAATTCAAAATAATATCACGAGGTAGCTACTTTTGAATAAGAGTATGCTGCTTGGATTTCTTCTAAGTGCCGCATGAAAGCCAACAGAGAGAACAAGAGAGGGGTGGGAGAAAAGAAATACACGAAGGTATTACACGAAGTTGCAATTACCCACATTCCATTATGAAACTCAAGAGCAAATATAACACACAGGACCATTATAGCATTTAGGTATTACACGAAGAATCCAATATAATATTGAACATTTCACTTGCATTGAACTTTATGGTAAAGGCTATAGTTGAGGGTGAAAATCATGATACCCCCACAGGAATTATAATGATAACTAGCAGCAACACTACCTAACATTTAATAATCTAGTTGTTTAAGAACAACAATACTCTTACGCTTGATATGATACTCTGAGTATTACTGACACAGAAAAAGTATAAGATAACATACAAGCAATAGCAACACACTAATTGAATTGCATAAGTGGGCTTAAGGAATTGTCTTTAAACTCAGTCCATGATCTCTTTCTACGTACTTAATCCCCCCCTCCCCAAGAAAAAATTGCAGAATTTTTTTCTGAAGGCATAAAAAGTCAACCCAAGCAACAAACTGATTTGAGAAGGCACCTTAGGAGTTGGGAACTACATTGATCAGATGATGAAGACAGAAAACCTATACTAGAGTAACTAGATATCAAGATATATTGCAAGCTAGTAGCATCAATTTTAAGGCAACACATTTACCTTGCAGAACTACCAAGATAGAATAGAATCCATTCACAATGCGAGAAGGAATATAATACCACAATTTTCCTTGCAGCATCTGCATCACTGGGATCAACAACTTCACTTCCCGTTTGGAAAACCTTTGCCACAACCTTACTATAATCATCTGCAGTAGTATACCACGAGACTTAATAACTGGTAACAGATAAGGTTTAAGCTTGCCAGCACAGTTTTCAGTCACTTTTTCTCCACGTTAGCGAGCAACAGGCAGGACTTCCTAAACATCACAAAAAAGATCAAGATGTCAAAAATCATTCAAGGTGATAAAAAATAAAAGCCTTAGTGGCACTCACACGATAACTGACCTTGTTCTCTGTTTTCAGAACGTCTAGGATAGAAGACAGAAGATCTACTGATATATCCTCGCTCTCTTCCAATACAAGGGTCATAATTGTCTCCATGGAATTAAAAACATTTTCAGGGTGTTCACTTCTGCGAGTGCCCAGAGAGAGAGAGAAAAAACAGGTAAGATCAATCCATTACACGTAACAAAAACACCTTCAACTGGACAAAAATATGTTGAGTAGAGTTCAAACCACTAACCATACGTTTATGAACAAGAAAGGACATAATGCTTCATTTTTACATCAATCTAAGGTCTAAAATTTGTGTTAGGAAAGACATAAAAGATCAGAACCATATATCCTCTGAGTCTAAACTGCTCTTCTTAGAACAACATCAAGCAGTGTCAGTTCACAACTACTAGGAAGATATAGGGATAAGAGCAGAAATGATTGCATGAACACACATACAATATTGTTGCAAGCACAAAGGGTAATCATAAAAGTGCAATAGCCAGATAAAGAATAACATGCGATCTCAACTGAACAGTAAGGAAAAGACACCAAGTAAACTCAGAAAAAGAAAAAAAAAACAAGAGAATGAATTTCAAAGAGTTCATTGCATGAGGACAACAATAATAAACTCTTTACCTCCTCCAGAAGGATTACTTCACGAGAATGGTCAGCAAAAACACCTAACATCCAGCAACTTATTAGAATAAATTCCATAACCACCATATAGCTTTTTCAAAATTAGTTTTGCAACAGATGAGTACTTCGCACCCAGATATTTGCTTTATCCAAATTTATTTGTGTGCAATTCAAATTTTTTTTATCACGAGTGCTGCTGATAACACGTTAAAACAGATTATCACGCACATTGTATGCACACTTGACTTGGAGAAAGCCGTAACTTCTTGTTAAATTCATGAGTGTTCCTGTTGTAACATGTAAAAATAAGTTGATTGAGGGATTCTCAATCTGAAAAACGCCAGGAGAGAATCATAACTTGCAGTCTTACCTTCGAGACTTCTTGGCTGACAAAAGTTCAGTGATAAATCCACGAAGATTTAAGTCGCCGGAAATCTAAATTCCCAATACAGTATCAAAGCTAGTGCCTACAAGAAAATTCGAAAAAAAATTTCAGCAACTGTAAAATCAACCACTGCTGAATTTGACGGAAAAATCAAGAAATTCGACACAATTGACAGTAAAATCCAATAAGCAAACAATTAAGATCTCTTATTTAACCAATAATTCGACCATACAGTAAAATCAAGAAATTTGTAAAACTAAATTAGGGATTTCAAACTCACTAATGAAGAAAATTGAAATTTCTAACTAGATTATAAAAAGAGTGACTTCAAGGAACAAACATGCCAATATAACATGAATCACTGCTCTGAAATTTGAAACAACAATACAGATGAAGATGGAAACCGGATGAAAAAAGAGTTTGACGACACCGCGGATGAATCTGAGTCGTGAAATTGTTGGTAAATGTTCTCCGTCGTATTAGAAATGTTTTAGGAATTTGAGAAGACTGACTACCTTGGTATACTTTGGCATTTAGTGATTAGCGTTGATGACCTGATGACTCAAACCAAATTTCGGCTTTTTTGTTCACTCAATTTTCAATAGCGGCAAAAAGTAGCGCCTATTATTTTTAATTTTGGGGATTAGCATAATATGCAATATCTACTCCAATTAGAACATGTCTCTAGTTAAAAAATCTTAATAAATTCAAAAAAAAATATCTAATGTGTTACCTATTTAACATATATTAGTGTTACCTATTTTATTAGTGTTACTTATTTCAAATATATTAGTGTTACCTATTGTATTAGTGTTACTTAGAGATGTTACCATATACAAAGTGTTACTTAAAAGTGTTACATTTTATGTAAGTGTTACAAAAAAATAAAGTGTTACATGTATAGTCAAGAAAATTGCACTTTTAAAAGTGTTACCAAAATGTGTTACTTAAAGTCAATTATGTAGTAGTGTATATTTATATATTTGGTTAGGCAATAAGGATAAAAAGATAACAAGATATCTCTTATTATTCTTCTCTCTCATATTCTTTCCTAAAGTCACAAAAACTCCATTAAAGAAGAAGAATAATTTCTTCCTTCCAACTAGCATTGGTGGAGTGTTGATCTGGGTTGGTGGACCAAGTAGAGGAATCACAATTGAGGTTACTTTATCCCAAGGTTATACAAGCTTTGTGGAATTCACGCTTCAGAGGTAAATTCTTAACTATTATGTGATCCTTGAATGTATATGCATGAGATCATGTTTTAAGTGCTTATGAATATGATTCATGAAATTCCGCTTAGAGTACTTATAGAATCCTACAGTGGTATCAGTTTTAGCCTCTTGCATATAATTTTTGGTCATAATAATTAGATTTATTTTGATGTGTTCTTGACTAATTTTAATTGATTAAGGGGAGGAATTGAATTATGGATGTTTTATTTAATTGGATAAATTAAATTTGATTTAATCTGCCTAATAAACGATTTTAATTTCGAAAATTCGACCTAAATTATTTTTATTCGAAATATTTTTCTTTGGCTGAATTTTATGAAAATAAAATCCTGATTTTCAAAATTAAAATTAAATTTTAGATCTCAAATTTTTCGAAAATTTCGAGAGTTAGATTTATATTATTAATCTGTTTTTCATATTTAAATTGTTTATGTATGAAAATTAATTCATGTGAAAAGAGTTTTGTGTGAATTAGAGATTAATACATATGAATAATGCTAAAATTAAATTAAAATAGAGATTTTATGTTAATTTCGAATATTCAACTCATATGATTAATCTGAATTTTCATATTTAAATTGTTTATGTATGATAAATTAATTCATGTAAAAGGAGTTTTATATGAATTTAAGGTTAATTGATATGAATAGCCCTAAAATTAATTAAAATGGAGATTTAAATTAATTTGCAGAATTAGGCATAAAGGAGTTTATGTTTAATTTATTTTGATCACTAAATTAATTTACAAGAAGTTGTGATTTAATTTAATTCCCACAAAAGAAGAAAAAAAAATAAAAAATAAAAACAAAGAAGGGAGGAGGATCAACCACGGCTGGGTGGCGCTGCCACCTGCTGGTGGGGCAACGGTGGCTGCTCCAGGTGGTCCTTGGTGGGCTGTCGTGGCTGCGGCAGCAGCAGCCATGCTTGCTAGCCACGTTTTGCTGCTGCCCAGCAGTATTTTAATAATAAAAAAAAAATTTTTTGGAATATCATTAAAACAGATTTTCAGAATATTAAGCAGATTTTCAATTAAATAATTCCATAATTTTATTCTTTAATCTAATTAAAATTAGTAGGCAATATATTATATGATAGAATCTTTAGGTGGTTAGGAATTACTTAAATATTTTATCAACTTGCTATAATTAAGAATATTTGATATTTTGATTGATGGCAAGTTTAATATGTGATATTATGATGTGGCTTTTATATATTTTGATATAATTGCTATGTATGACTAGTATGGCCCAAATTAAGTTAGAAAATACGATCTGCGTATCGTGATGTATTTTTGTAATTTTTAAAAAAACGATCTGCGTATCGTTAAGTATTTTTGTAATTTATTTAATTTCGTTATTATTTAAATTATTTTGATACTTATGTAATCCAAAGACGAAGTCCATCAAGAGAAGGCCCATGGATAAGGTGGATGGAGATACATGAAGAGTCCAAGAAGGAGCCATTGATGCTTAGCTCTTAGGATTAGGGGCCATACTAGATCATTTTATTTTCGCATTTTATTATTCTTTAAAATGCTTATAAGTTTATTGTATGTTGGTTGTTGATGCGCTAGAGTTCACTAATTCATAACAACATAATAAACTTAGGTCCCGTAAATATTAAGGTTGCTTTTCCAAACATAAAGTACTTATCAAACCCTTAATTAATAGTAATAGGTCATGCCTCCGCAGGGTGTTATCATTAATTTTGGGATATAAGGTAAAATTGTGAATTTTACAACTTAGTTTGGTTGTCCTTAACAAAATTATCAAAAGTGTTTTGAATTTTGAAGCAAGAGATAGTTAAGCATGCGATGTTTATCCATCTAAACAAGAGTTATAATTTGTTATAATTAGTAAAAGAGTTTACTTACCTTGATAATGTAACGTTAAAGATAAGGCCTCCGACTGCTTAGTGTTGCATGTTGATAGGATCTTGTAAAACACTTATTCAAATGGGACATTAAAATTGAATAGGTGTTTAACCTAGAAACCTTTGCATGTTTTAAGTTACTTTATAAACATAAAATTGAACTTTGCTTTATTTTTCTGTCTGTAGATACCATGTCTAATAACAACAACAACAACTCCGGTTTCAACATTCATCCTTTTCTGGAAAAGGACAGACTGAATGGTGAAAATTTCCTTAATTGGGAAAGGACCTTAAGACTTGTTCTGAGGTTTGAGGATCGAGAGGACGTCTTAGATACCCCACTTCCTGTTGTAACTGATGAATCAACTGAGGCAGACAAACGTCGTGCCAAACAGGCTAGTGATAAGTCTATACCAATCACTTGCTTGATGATAGCAGCCATGGAGCCGAACCTCCAAAAGAGGTTCGAAACCAAGGACGCTTATACCATCATGCAAGAGCTGCGGGCTATGTTTCAAACACAAGCCCGAGTTGAGCGGTATGAGACTAATAGGGAGATACTTGAATGTCACATGAAGCCGGGTCAAGCTGTTGGCCCCCATGTTTTCGCAATGATGGGTCTTTTCGAAAACATGGAACGACTTGGATTCCCTTATAGGGTTGAGTTGGCTACTGACATTATTCTCCACTCATTACCTGACAGTTTCAATCAGTTCAGAATGACCTACAATATGAATGAGTCTGAAAAGACTTTGCAAGAGTTGCATGGATTGTTGGTCAATGCTGAAAGGAACATCCCTAAGGTTGAACCAAAGAAAGAGGTTTTGATGGTTCAAAAGGGAAAGGGTTTCAAGAAGAAATGGGCAGGAAAGAAGGACAAAGGCAAGCAAGTTGCCATTGTTGCTGAAAAAACCTAAGCCAACCGCCAAGCCAAAGGTCGCTGCGGAAAGCAAGTGCTTCCACTGTCACAAGATAGGACACTGGAAGAGGAACTGCCCGGTATACTTGGAAGAAAAGAAGTCTGGGGCTTCCACTTCAGGTATATATGTTATAGAAATCAATTTGACTTCTGCTTCTTTATGGGTATTTGATACCGGTTGTGGTTCTCACATAGTTAATGATGTGCAGGGACTAAAAAGAAGTAGGAAGCTGGCAAAAGGCGAGGTAGAACTACGCGTTGGAAACGGAGCACGAGTTGCTGCACTTGCCATAGGGAGCTATAGTCTACACTTGCCATCTGGGCTTATTTTAGAACTAAATAATTGCTATTTTAATCCTTCAATAACTAAGAACATAATTTCTATTTCAGTTTTGGATTCTGAAGGGTTTTGTTTTGAAATAAAGAACAAGTGTTGTTCCATTTCTTACAATAATATGTTCTATGCCAATGCTAAATTGATAAATGGCTTATATGTGCTTGATAGGTCATTACAAAACTATAACATAGATAGCAAGAAACAAAAATCAAATGATTCCAACCTAACCTACATTTGGCATTGTCGAATGGGTCATATAAACCAAAAGCGTATTCACAAGTTACAAAAGGATGGTATAATTCCATCATTTGATTTCGAATCATTTGATGTATGTGAATCATGCTTAATGGGGAAGATGACAAAATCACCATTTCCTGGAAAAGGTGAAAGGGCCAGCGATCTTTTAGGACTCGTACATACAGATGTGTGTGGTCCTATGAGCACAAAGGCAAGGGGAGGATTTAACTACTTCATTACCTTCACTGATGATTTGAGTAGATATGGATATATATACTTAATGAAACATAAGTCGGAATCTTTTGATAGATTCAAAGAGTTCCAAAATGAAGTACAGAATCAACTTGGTAAGACAATAAAAGCACTACGATCCGATCGTGGTGGTGAGTATTTGAGCCAAGAATTTGATGATCATCTAAAGGGTTGTGGAATTCTTTCACAATTAACTCCACCAAGAACACCACAGTTGAATGGTGTATCTGAAAGGAGGAATCGAACCTTGCTAGATATGGTTCGATCAATGATGAGTCTTGCTGATCTTCCGATTTCTTTTTGGGGATATGCTCTCGAAACTGCTGCACACACACTAAATAGGAGCCCGTCAAAGGCTGTAGAAAAGACTCCATATGAGTTTTGGAATGGAAAACCTCCAAACTTGTTTTTTCTTAAGATCTGGGGATGTGAGGTCTATGTAAAGTGGTTACTATCAGACAAGCTTGCACCCAAGTCAGATAAATGTCTCTTTGTGGGATACCCAAAAGAGATAAGGGGTTATTACTTCTATAACCGTCAAGAGAACAAAGTGTTTGTTGCTCGTGATGGTGTATTTCTTGAAAAGGAATTTGTTTCTAGAAAGACAAGTAGGAGTAAAATAATTCTCGAAGAAATTCGAGATGAGCAACAATTGGACGTGGTTCACACCATATCAGAGACGGCCCGACAAGACGAAAGTCTAGTTCAGGAGATGACGTATTCAACGCATGAACCTCCTACCGTCCCACTTGAATCAAGTGAAGATCTTCAAGAAGTTGAAGAGAACATTTCTCTTGATGCTCAGGCCCCACGTAGGTCTAGTAGAGAAAGGATTCCAAACAAGAGGTTGGTTAATTTCCTGTTAACTGAAAACTCTAAAATTATGATTTTGGAGAATTCAGAGCCTACTACCTACAAACAAGCTTTGACGAGCCCAGACTCTGAGAAATGGCTTGAGGCCATGAAATCCGAGTTAGACTCCATGTCTGAAAATAAAGTTTGGACCCTGGTCGACTTGCCTGATGAGGTTAACCCTATTGGATGCAAGTGGGTGTTCAAATTGAAAACAGACAAAGATGGAAATGTCTATGTATATAAAGGAAGACTGGTTGCAAAAGGATTCAGACAAATTCATGGTATAAACTATGATGAGACCTTTTCTCCAGTAGCAATGCTTAAGTCAATTCGGATACTTTTAGCGATTGCCGCATTTTATGATTATGAAATTTGGCAGATGGATGTCAAAACAGCATTCTTGAATGGGTTCTTGAATGAGGATGTGTACATGACACAACCTGAGGGTTTTGAGGATCCAGAAAATCCTAAAAGGGTTTGCAAGCTTCAGAAATCCATTTATGGATTGAAGCAGGCATCTCAGAGCTGAAATCTTCGATTTGATGAAGCAATCAAGAAATTTGATTTCATCAAAAGCGAAGAAGAATCTTGTGTCTACATGAAGTTTAGTGGGAGCAGCTTAGTCTTCTTGGTATTGTATGTAGATGACATACTACTCATGGGAAATGACATACCAATGCTTGAGTCAGTCAAGGAATGGTTAAAAAGTTGTTTCTCTATGAAGGACCTGGGAGAAGCTGAGTACATACTGGGAATCAAAATCCATAGAGATAGGTCTCGAAGGATGATTGGACTAAGTCAAGAAACTTATATCGATAAGGTTCTTGCAAGCTTCAACATGGAACACTCGAAGAGAGGTTTCGTTTCCATGTCACATGGCATATCGCTTAGCAAGAGTCAGTGTCCGACTGAGCCTGATGAGTTAAAGCGAATGAGTAGCATTTCTTATGCTTCGGCTATAGGATCTATCATGTATGCTGGTAGTAGGCGTTTGTCGTGTACACCTAACCAAAGATAAAATTTCTCCTACTTTCATGCACACTAAGCAAGTATAATGGAAGTAGGGGTCGTATCCACAGGGAAACAGGGACGAGCTTTATATTTAGCGGGAATCAATACCTAGATTAAGCTAAGGGCCGAGAAACCTAATAACAAGGGGGGTTTCAAAAGAGTTATGATTAAACTACAACTAACTAGCATATAAATAAAATGAGAAATCAATATGGGAAGATCTTGAATCCGATTAACATCCACTTCAATTCATTATCGATCCTTGAACCTCCACTCTAATTATTTCCATAATTATCTATTGTTGAGAATTAATCTCATATTCTCCTTATTCTTAGTTGAATAGCACGATCAGCGTGACTATAAAACCCTAACTAAAGGATAACCTAGTCCGATCAGCGTCTAAGTTTAATCCAATAGCAGCAATAAACACAGAGAACCAATAGACCTTCTAATGTCATACACGCGATAAACATTCAACAGTTTATTCAATTTCCCCAAGAAATAACCAAGACGATCTGCATCTAAGTTACTCCCTAGTTTGCTACCAATTGATAAAAGAATAAAACAATCCGGTTCTATTCTTAAACCTAGCATTAGATTAATTACACAATCAAACTAGTAACGTTCCTAGCATAATTATGCAATAATCATAGATCACAAGCATAGAAATTGCACCATAATCAAGGAAAATAGATAGAGAGGAAAGATCTCACAATAACGGTTGAAGCTTCATGTTAATTTCTCCAAGAACAGTTCAAGCTACAATCCGATAGCAAAAACCAAATCCAACATTGAAATCTCTAAGAAAACTAAGAAAACTAAGAAAACTAAGAAAGATAACAAAAGTGAGGAAGGAGAATTAAGAGAGGAGTGTTGGAGACTCCCTCTCCTCAAGTGTGCTGCTCCTCCTCTCCTTCCTTCCTCCCAAATATTAGGTTTTAGGAAGCTTTTAAACCCCGCACAAAACGTAGGCCCCGAATTGACTTAACCGTCGCGAGTCGCGATACTGATCGCGAGTCGCGAAGAGCTCACTGCCATCCGCACAACTTGGCCTGGGCGCGAGGGTCGCGAGTCGCGACATGCATCGCGAGGTGCGATGGCAAGCGTCGCGAGTCGCGAGCCACTTCGCGGGTCGCGAGATGCTTGGAGCGCTGCTATCAGTGCGGGTCGCGAGTCGCGAGATTCATCGCGAGGTGCGACCTGCTTGCTTGGGGCTGTGCGAGCGCCGGGCCGCACACCGGCCTGGGCGAGCTTGGCTGCTGTGCTTGGCTTGGCGATGATGCTGAGCTTGCTGGGCAGACGTGAGCTGCTGGGCTTGCGATGATGCTGGGCAGCTTTGCTTGGTTGGTGATGACGCTGGGCTCGCAGGGTTGACGTGAGCTGTGTGGGTGATCGAAGTTACTCGCATGCTTGGTGCTTAGAGCTTCCGATGATTGCCCATTATGCTACAATGCCAAATTTCCCAAGCTCTCCAAAGACAACTTCAATCAAACATCATTCAAATCCATTTCATCTTGAAAGCTTGGAATACATGACATTAACACTAATTATCTCGCAAAACTCCGAACTTCCGCTAAGGATGATTTATATGCAAACCTTAACAATTACGAACAAATCCCTTAGCAACGTGCACCTAAATTACCATAAAAACATCGTATAATTTGAGCGTATCATATGCCATGATAAGTACTCGACCAGATGTTGCATATGCCTTGAGCATGTGTAGCAGGTTCCAAGTAAATCCAGGAGAAGCACACTGGACTGCAGCTAAGAGCATCCTTAAGTACTTGAGGAGGACTAAAGGCATGTTCTTAGTCTATGGGGGACAAAGTGAGTTGGTTGTTGAAGGTTACATGGTTGCAAGCTTCCAAACCGACATAGATGATTACCGCTCTCAGTCAGGGTATATCTTTCGTCTAAATGGAGGAGCAGTGAGCTGGAAGAGCTCAAAGCAAAGCACTGTAGCAGACTCTACGACAAAATCAGAATATTTAGCAGCGGTTGAAGCAGCTAAAGAAGCAGTTTGGATCAAGAAATTCTTGACAGAGCTGGATATCATACCTAGTGCTCTGGAAGGAATTGAGTTGTTCTGTGATAACAATGGAGCTATTCCGCAAGCAAAAGAACCGAGATCACATAACAAATCCAAACATGTAATGAGGAAGTATCACCTCATTAGGGAGATTGTTGACAGGAAGGATGTCAGGATCTGCAAAGTTCACACGGATGAGAATGTGGTTGATCCGCTCACTAAACCACTACCTCAACCCAAGCATGAGTGTCACGCTAGGGCTATAGGCTTGAAGCAGATGTTAGAGTGGCTTTAGATTGTACTAGGTTTAGAGAAACTTGTTACAATGTAAAGACATGGTTTTGCTATTTATGTTTATGAGAATAAATTTTATATTATTTAATTATTGGTTTGGTATTAAATAAAATGTCCAAAATATATCTTGAATTCTATGGTTTTGTCAAATATGTGATTTGATAAATGAAACATCATAAGTGAACAGAATTCATAGAATATTAAAGTTCCTAATCTAAGTCATTAAACTGGACATAAATGACTTGTTAAAGGGATTAGCATATAAGATTGATTGATAGTGTCGTTTCATGGGCTATGGAAACATAGAGATGTTTAATCAATCATATGGATATGTATAGTTGATACATAGTCGAACTAGACCTGCTTAGAAGTTTTATAACTTCGGAATTATATTAGTAGATTCCTTAGACATGAGTGGAACATTATTTAGCCCAATGATTGGTATAACTTTGATACTGTCAAACGTCATGCCGTAAAAGGGGACTATAAAGGCAGCATTCAGGTTGTGCTAAAAATTGAGTGGGAGTATTGATTACCATAAGATTGAAAAGGTCATCCTATATGAGATAGGATAGGTGTCTTGGCCCCTTGAAGAGCGAAAATTGAAAAATGCATGGCCGTGCTCAAATGGATCATTCGATGATCATTTGTTTGTCAATTCGAACTCGGATTTCAAGGATTAATTTGAAAACTAGTATGGATGATATAGAAATATGATCATACTATCAAATTAAGCCATTAAGAGACTTGAGGAATTCAAACATTGCACACTCGTCTCGGACAAGTGGGAGATTGAAGGATTTATGTCCTCGACTTAAATGCAATTACTAATTATATTATGGATCGTATTATGGAGATAATAAATTCGTTCTATTGGGTCGTCTATACGTCTTGCTAGAGAATGCTATAGAACTTTGGGCTAGGAAATTATAAACCTGAAGCCCAATATAATGGATCCTATTAGGGCACACAATATACTTGGATCAACAAAAGAAACCTAGAGCCCATAAGGGCCCTAGGGGTGGCCGGCCAAGAGGAGGGGAGAGGAGAAGTGATTCTCCTTCTAACCTAAATATATTTATATATTTGGTTAGGCAATAAGGATAAAAAGATAACAAGATCTCTCTTATTATTCTTCTCTCTCATATTCTTTCCTAAAGTCACAAAAACTCCATTAAAGAAGAAGAAGAATTTCTTCCTTCCAACTTGCATTGGTGGAGTGTTGATCCGGGTTGGTGGACCAAGTAGAGGAATCACAATTGAGGTTCTTTATCCGGGTTATACAAGCTTTGTGGAATTCACGCTTCAGAGGTAAATTCTTAACTATTATGTGATCCTTGAATGTATATGCATGAGATCCTGTTTTAAGTGCTTATGAATATGATTCATGAAATTCCGCTTAGAGTACTTATAGAATCCTACAGCGTTTTCTTTCATCTTTGCATTCGTTTGTTTGTTTGTTTGTCTTCTCTCTTACTTTCTTCGCTTTACCCCACCTTTCCCTTTCTTTGTTTCCGTCTTATCTGAGATGGCAGGGGCAGAAAAGGACACACCCGATTGCTCAATATTTCCCCATACCTGCATCATAAGCTTAGAAGGCTAGGAAAATGTTGATTTCTTCTTCTTAAAAGTCTCTAATTTGAACTTGAACATATTTGTGTGTGTTGATGCTTTGATCTCAAACAACCTGAATTTTTGAATTTACACAGGATTTGGGAGAATCAATCATATGGTCGCAAGAGTGATCCTCTAGAGGGATGATGTTGAGATCGTCACTGTCAAGGACCCTCTGATCACCACCGATTACATGATCTTCTTTTTTCATTGAAGTATTCGTTTGAAGGAGGGCGGGGAACGGAGAGGAACAATACAATGTTGAGTGTTTTTATGTTAATGCAGAGTTGGACACGTCTCTCTTTTTTCCTATGTAGATTTATGTGAAAATATTATCTATGTGGTTCTACTCTTTTAATATTGTTTTTGGTATCTTAAGCTTCAAACGGGATATTTTTCCTTAAAAGTACATGTTGAGTACAATGCTTTCTTATTTAGAAAGCAAGTTCAACTTAAATTTTTACAATGAACTGGTGTATCTCAGGTGAATTCAGCATGTTTTTAAAGCTAGATTACTTTGTTTTTAGATTCAATCGTCTCTTTGTTCTTAGTTTGGGTCTTATGTGAATTGCTCTTTGCTACTTATCTAATTCACGACTAATCAGTTTGAATAAGCACCCATGAAATCTTTACATGGAGCTGTTTTATTAGTAATGTTAGTATAGAGTTAAGTGGCTACTGAAAATATCTATAACCTTAGGACATGTCAGAATGTTATTCTATTCACTGTATGCTAGAGGCAAAGGTAGTCATATAACTCGGTTTGTAATGGCATATACAAGTTGTTTTCTTATATTATCCAAAAATAAATAGAAATAGGTTATTTGACCAACATCGATACCAATCTAGCTACCCCTAGCTTTTCGTGCGCAACGCGACCCAACCACTAGTTATTGAAAAAGAGGGAAATCACAAAATAATAGTGATATTATGCCAAAAATAAAATTGTTCAAACTAAAAGGATTTCTTAACTATAGTAATACAAACTTTTGCCCGTTCTCTTGCAATAATACAAACTTTTGATTATTTTTTAATAATACAAACTTTACATTAAAATTCCTCCAGTAGATCAAGTTGACTTGTAACCTATAAAACAGGTAAAAAAAATATTACAAAATAATCTATCTTCTTTCTCCTTCCTCCCCCAACCCCCCACCCACCTAAACCACCTCAGCCCCTCCCCCATCCCACAGCCACCACCGAAACCACCCCACAGCCACCACCGAAAACCACCAATCCCAGCCACCCCACCCCCGAAAACCACCAAACCCAGCCACCACCCCCGAAAACCACCAAAACCCAGGTCACCCCACCCCTCGAAAACCACCAAACCCAACCATCCCACCCCCGAAAACCACCAAACCCAGCCACCCCCTCTTTCCTCCCCCCTCCACCAACCAATCGAAACCACCCCCTTTTTCCTCCCCCCCCCCCAACCAAGTGAAACGGCACCGATGGCACCCACGCACGGTGACCGCGGCAACTCGACCATGGTAGCCGGAGAATTCAGTCGAAGGTGAGGAGAAGTCCGAGAGAGAGAAAGAGAACAAGGGTTTAGGGAAGAATTCAGTCGAAGGTGAGGAGAAGTCCGAGAGAGAGAAAGAGAACAAGGGTTTAGGGAAGAATTCAGTCGAAAATGCGGCGGAAATCGTGAAGGTTGGTGGCGGTTGTGGTTTCAGGATTGGGGAGGGGGTGGGGGAGGGGCTTCTGTGGAGGTGCTGGGGGGAGGACGAAGAGAGAGAGTGGTTGAGGGAAGGCTGGGCAAGGTCAGGGGTCAGGGGTGGGGTGGGTGAGGGAGAAAGAAAAAAAAGCGTTTTTTTTTGTTTTTCAAATTTAAATAAAAATTTAAATATCAACCAATAAAAAAGCAACACATGTCCTAGAGATTGTCACGTCAGCTTGTTACCTCCTACAACAAGTTAACAACCGGTATTACCCTACTGGAGGAATTTTGATCTAAAGTTTGTATTATTAAAAAATATAAAAGTTTGTATTATTGCGAGAGAATGGGCAAAAGTTTGTATTATTCTTATTAAAAAATCCAAATGGAACAACAAAAAAACAAAAGTATTCAGACTATTATGGGGCGGATGGGATAGTCCGTAATAAACAGATAAACTAATAACTTGAAAAAGAAAATCGAAATATAGAATACATTTTATCGTCCAATACCTAAAATAAATATTAGAAATCTAAGTATAGACTTTAGGTTGTGTACATTATTTTTTAACAATTTACAATTTTAAGGTATATAAGATATAAAATCATAGTCCAGGAAGTTGGAGTTACTATAAGTGAAAAGAAAAAAAAAAAAGTAACAAAGGAGCACATTTAAGAAACAAAAAGAGAAAATTATGGGCCCTTGGCGCCCTTTACAGCTGAATCATTTTTATCATCTAATAATAAAAATTCTCTGATTCTTTCTCCTCTAAATTCTCTGATTCTTTCACCTCTAAATTCTCTCAAGTTTAGTTTAGAGTTTCGACATTTGAGAAAATATCACGCTTAGACCCGAAATCGATCAACTATGGCTGAGGTTTGCAGTTTGCGATTTACTTTTTATTTATAATCGTTGATTGTCTTGAAATCTAAGTTCATTTTAATTTGATTTCGCAGATGAATGTTGATAATCGTCTGATGATTGCTGAGGAGGTTTGCGGTCTTGTAATTGAATTTTTTTATTTTCATTTTTTTCAATGAAGTTTGCAGTTTGCGATTTACTTTTTATTTATAATCGTTGATTGTCTTGAAATCTAAGTTCATTTTAATTTGATTTCGCAGATTAATGTTGATAATCGTCTTATGATTGCGGAGGAGGTTCGCGGTCTTGTTGTTGAATTTTTTTATTTTTATTTTTTTCAATGAGTTTGCAGTTTGCGATTTACTTTTTATTTATAATCGTTGATTGTCTTGAAATCTAAGTTCATTTTGGTTTAATTTCGCAGATGAATGTTGATAATCGTCTGATGATTGCTGAGAAGGTTTACGGTCTTGTTGTTGAATTTTTTTTTTTTTTTTTCAATGAGGTTTGCAGTTTGCGATTTACTTTTTATTTATAATCGTTGATTGTCTTTAAATTAAAGTTCATTTTAATTTGATTTCGCAAATAAATGTTGATAATCGTCTGATGATTGCTGAGGAGGTTTACGGTCTTGTTGTTGAATTTTTTGATTTTTATTTTTTACAATGAGGCTTGCAGTTTGCGATTTACTTTTTATTTATAATCGTTGATTGTCTAGAAATCAAAGTTCATTTTAATTTGATTTAGCAGATAAATGTTGATAATCGTCTGATGATTGCTGAGGAGGTTTGCGGTCTTGTTGTTGAATTTTTTTATTTTTATTTTTTTCAATGAGGTTTGCAGTTTGCGATTTACTTTATATTTATAATCGTTGATTGTCTTGAAATCTAAGTTCATTTTATTTTGATTTCCCAGATGAATGTTGATAATCGTCTAATGATTGCTGAGGAGGTTTGCGGTCTAGTTGTTGAATTTTTTTATTTTTATTTTTTACAATGAGGCTTGCAGTTTGCGATTTACTTTTTATTTATAATCGTTGATTGTCTAGAAATCAAAGTTCATTTTAATTTGATTTAGCAGATAAATGTTGATAATCGTCTGATGATTGCGGAGGAGGTTCGCGGTCTTGTTGTTGAATTTATTTATTTTTATTTTTTTCAATGAGTTTGAAGTTTACGATTTACTTTTTATTTATAATCGTTGATTGTCTTGAAATTTAAGTTCATTTTAGTTTAATTTCGCTGATGAATGTTGATAATCGTCTGATGATTGCTGAGAAGGATTGCGGTCTTGTTGTTGAATTTTTTTTTTATTTTTTTCAATGAGGTTTGCAGTTTGCGATTTACTTTTTATTTATAATCGTTGATTGTCTTTAAATCAAAGTTCATTTTAATTTGATTTCGCAAATAAATGTTGATAATCGTCTGATGATTGCTGAGGAGGTTTACGGTCTTGTTGTTGAATTTTTTGATTTTTATTTTTTACAATGAGGCTTGTAGTTTGCGATTTACTTTTTATTTATAATCGTTGATTGTCTAGAAATCAAAGTTCATTTTAATTTGATTTAGCAGATAAATGTTGATAATCGTCTGATGATTGCTGAGGAGGTTTGCGGTCTTGTTGTTATATTTTTTTATTTTTATTGTTCTCAACGAGTTTTGCACTTTGCTATTTACTTTTTATTTATAATCGTTGATTGTCTTGAAATCTAAGTTCATTTTATTTTGATTTCCCTGATGAATGTTGATAATCGTCTGATGATTACTGAGAAGGTTTGCGATCTTGTTGTGGAATTGTTTTATTTTTATTTTTTTCAAAGAGGTTTGCAGTTTGCGATTTACTTTTTATTAATAATCGTTGATTGTCATGAAATCTAAGTTCATTTTAATTTGATTTCGCAGATAAATTTTGATAATCGTCTGATGATTGATGAGGAGGTTTGCGGTCTTGTTGTTGAATTTTTTGATTTTTATTTTTTACAATGAGGTTTGCGGTTTGCGATTTACTTTTTAATTATAATCGTTGATTGTCTTGAAATCTAAGTTCATTTTAATTTGATTTAGCAGATGAATGTTGATAATCGTCTGATGATTGCTAAGGAAGTTTGCGGTCTTGTTGTTGAATTTTTTGATTTTTTTTTTCAATGAGGTTTGCAGTTTGCGATTTACTTTTTATTTATAATCGTTGATTGTCTTGAAATCTAAGTTCATTTTAATTTGACTTCCCAGATGAATGTTGATAATCGTCTGATGATTACTGAGGATGTTTGCGGTCTTATTGTTGAATTTTTTTATTTTTATTTTTTTCCAAGAGGTTTGCAGTTTGCGATTTACTTTTTATTTATAATCGTTGATTGTCTTGAAATCTAATCTCATTTTAATTTGATTTCGCAGACGAATGTTGATAATCGTCTCATGATTGCTGAGGAGGTTTGCGGTCTTGTTGTTGAATTTTTTTATTTTTATTTTTTACAATGAGGTTTGCGGTTTGCGATTTACTTTTTATTTATAATCGTTGATTGTCATGAAATCTAAGTTCATTTTAATTTGATTTAGCAGATGAATGTTGATAATCCCCTGATGATTGCTGAGGAGGTTTGCGGTCTTGTTGTTGAATTTTTTTATTTTTATTTTTTACAAAAAGGTTTGCGGTTTGCGATTTACTTTTTATTTATAATCATTGATTGTCTTGAAATCTAAGTTTATTTTAATTCGATTTTGCAGATGAATGTTGATAATCGTCTCATGATTGCTGAGGAGGTTTGCGGTCTTGTTGTTGAATTTTTTTATTTTTATTTTTTTCAATTAGGTTGTAGTTTGCGATTTACTTTTTATCTATAATCGTTGATTGTCTTGAAATCTAAGTTCATTTTAATTTGATTTCGCAGATGAATGTTGATAATCGTCTGATGATTGCTGAGGAGGTTTGCGGTCTTGTTGTTGAATTTTTTTATTTTTATTTCTTTCAATGAGGTTTGCAGTTTGCGATTTACTTTCTATTTATAATCGTTGATTGACTTGAAATATAAGTTCATTTTAATTTGATTTCACAGATGAATATTGATAATCATCTGATGATTGCTGATGAGGTTTGCAGTCATGATGTTGAATTTTTTTAATTTTATTTTTTTCAATGAGGTTTGCAGTTTGAGATTTACTTTTTATTTATAATCGGTGAATGTCTTGAAATCTAAGTTCATTTTAATTTGATATCGCAGATGAATGTTGATAATCGTATGATGATTACTGAGGAGGTTTGTGGTCTTGTTGTTGAATTTTTTATTTTTATTTTTATTTTTTTCAATGAGGTTTGCAGTTTGCGATTTACTTTTTATCTATAATCGTTGATTGTTTTGAAATCTAAGTTCATTTCAATTTGATTTCGCAGATGATTGTTGATAATCGTCTGATGATTGCTGAGGAGGTTTGCGGTTTTATTGTTAAATATTTTTATATTTATTTCTTTCAATGAGGTTTGCAGTTTGCGATTTACTTTTTATTTATAATCGTTGATTGTCTTGAAATCTAAGTTCATTTTAATTTGATTTCGCAGATGAATGTTGATAATCGTCTGAGAATTGATGAAGAGGTTTGCAGTCTTGTTGTTGAATTTTTTGATTTTTATTTTTTTCAATGAGGTTTGCAGTTTGCGATTTACTTTTTATCTATAATCGTTGGTCTTGAAATCTAAGTTCATTTTAATTTGATTTCGCAGATGAATGTTGATAATCGTCTGATGATTGCTGAGGAGGTTTGCGATCTTGTTGTTGAATTTTTTGATTGTTATTTTTTTCAATGAGGTTTGAAGTGTGCGATTTTCTTTTTATTTATAATCGTTGATCGTCTTGAAATCGAAGTTCATTTTAATTTCATTTCGCAGATGAATGTTGATAATCGACTGATGATTGCTGAGGAGGTTTGCGTTCTTGTTGTTGAATTTTTTTATTTTTATTTTTTTCAACGAGGTTTGCAGTTTGCTATTTACTTTTTATTTATAATCGTTGATTGTTTTGAATTCTATGTATAGTTTAATTTGATTTCGCAGATGAATGTTGATAATCGTCTGATGATTGCTGAGGAGATTTGCGGTCTTGTTGTTGAATTTTTTTATTTTTATTTTTTTTCAACGAACTTTGCAGTTTGCTATTTACTTTTTATTTATAATCGTTGATTGTCTTGAAATCTGAGTTCATTTTAATTTGATTTCGCAGATGAATGTTGATAATCGTCTGATGATTGCTGAGGAGGTTTGCGGTCTTGTTGTTGAATTTTTTTATTTTAATTTTTTTAATGAGGTTTGCAGTTTGCGATTTACTTTTAATTTATAATCGTTGATTGTCATGAAATCTAAATTCATTTTTATTTGATTTCGCAGATGAATGTTGATAATCGACTGATGATTACTGAGGAGGTTTTGCGGTCTTGTTGTAGAATTTTTTGATTTTTATTTTTTTCAATGAGGTTTGCAGTTTGCGATTTACTTTTTATTTATAATCGTTGATTATCATGAAATCTAAGTTCATTTTAATTTGATTTCGCAGATGAATGTTAATAATCGTCTGATGATTGCTGAGGAGGTTTTCGGTCTTGTTGTTGAATTTTTTCATTTTTTTTTTCAACGAGGTTTGTAGTTTGCGATTAACTTTTTATTTATAATCGTTGATTGTCTTGAAATCTAAGTTCATTTTAATTTGATTTCGCAGATGAATGATGATAATCGTCTGATGATTGCTGAGGAGGCTTGCGGTCTTGTTGTTGAATTTTTTCATTTTTATTTTTTTCAATGAGGTTTGCAGTTTGCGATTTACTTTTTATTTATAATCGTTGATTGTCTTGAAATCTAAGTTCATTTTAATTTGATTTCGCAGATGAATGTTGATAATCGTCTGATGATTGCTGAGGAGGTTTTCGGTCTTGTTGTTGAATTTTTTTATTTTTATTATTTTCAATGAGGTTTGCAGTTTGCGATTTACTTTTTATTTATAATCGTTGATTATCATGAAATCTAAGTTTATTTTAATTTGATAACGCAGATGAATGTTGATAATCGTCAGATGATTGATGAGGAGGTTTTCGGTCTTGTTGTTGAATTTTTTTATTTTTATTTTTTTCAATGAGTTTTGCATTGTGCGATTTACTTTTTGTTTATAATCGTGGATTGTCTTAAAATCTAAGTTCATTTTAATTTGATTTCGCAGATGAATGTTGATAATCGTATGATGATTGCTGAGGAGGTTTTGCGGTCTTGTTGTTGAATTTTTTGATTTTTATTTTTTTCAATGAGCTTTGCATTTTGCGATTTACTGTTTATTTATAATCGTGGATTGTCTTGAAATCTAAGTTGATTTTAATTTGATTTCGCAGATGAATGTTAATAATCGTCTGATGATTGCTGATGAGGTTTTCGGTCTTGTTGTAGAATTTTTTCATTTTTATTTTTTTCAACAAGGTTGTAGTTTGCGATTTACTTTTTATTTATAATCGTTGATTGTCTTGAAATCTAAGTTCATTTTAATTTGATTTCGCAGATGAATGTTGATAATCGTCAGATGATTGCTGAGGTGGTTTGCGGTCTTGTTGTTGAATTTTTTTTGTTTTTCCAATGATGTTTGCAGTTTGCGATTTACTTTTTATTTATAATCGTTGATTATCATGAAATCTAATTTTATTTTAATTTGATTTCGCAGATGAATGTTGATAATCGTCAGATGATTGCTGAAGAGGTTTTCGGTCTTGTTGTTGAATTTTTTTATTTTTTTCAATGAGGTTTGCATTTTGCTATTTTTTTTTTTTTTATAATCGTGGATTGTCATGAAATCTAAGTTCATTTTAATTTGATTTCGCAGATGAATGTTGATAATCGTATGATGATTGTTGAGGAGGTTTTCGGTCTTGTTGAATTATTTCATTTTTTTTTTCAACGAGGTTTGCAGTTTGCGATTTACTTTTTAGTTATAATCGTTGATTGTCTTGAAATCTAAGTTCATTTTAATTTGATTTTGCAGATAAATGTTGATAATCGTCTGATGATTGCTGAGAAGGTTTGCGGTCTTGTTGTTGAATTTTTTTATTTTGATTTTTTTAATGAGTTTTGCAGTTTGCGATTTACTTCTTATTTATAATCGTTGATTATCTTGAAATCTAAGTTCATTTTAATTTGATTTCGCAGATGAATGTTAATAATCGTCTGATGATTGCTGAAATGGTTTTCGGTCTTGTTGTTGAAATTATTCATTTTTATTTTTTTCAACGAGGTTTGTAGTTTACGATTTATTTCTTATTTATAAACGTTGATTGTCTTGAAATCTAAGTTCATTTTAATTTGATTTCGCAGATGAATGTTGATAATCGTCTGATGATTACTGAGGAGGTTTGCGGTCTTGTTGTTGACTTTTTTTTTTTTTCAATGAGGTTTGCAGTTTGCGATTTACTTTTTATTTATAATCGTTGATTATCGTGAAATCTAAGTTCATTTTAATTTGATTTCGCAGACGAATGTTGATAATCGTCTGATGATTGCTGAGGAGGTTTGCGGTCTTGTTGTTGAATTTTTTTTTTTTTTTAGTGAGGTTTGCAGTTTGCGATTTACTTTTTATTTATAATCGTGGATTGTCTTGAAATCTAAGTTCAATTTAATTTGATTTCGCAGATGAATTTTGATAATCGTCTGATGATTGCTGAGGAGGTTTGCGGTGTTGTTGTTGAATTTTTTTATTTTTATTTTTTTCAATGAGGTTTGCAGTTTGCGATTTACTTTTTATTTATAATCGTTGATTATCGTGAAATCTAAGTTCATTTTAATTTGATTTCGCAGACGAATGTTGATAATCGTATGATGATTGCTGAGGAGGTTTGCGGTCTTGTTGTTGAATTTTTTTATTTTTATTTTTTTCAGTGAGGTTTGCAGTTTGCGATTAACTTTTTATTTATAATCATGGATTGTCTTGAAATCTAAGTTCATTTTAATTTGATTTCGCAGATGAATGTTGATAATCGTCAGATGATTGCTGATGAGGTTTTCGGTCTTGTTGTTGAATTTTTTTATTTTTATTTTTTTAATGAGTTTTGCAGTTTGCGATTTACTTCTTATTTATAATCGTTGATTATCTTGAAATCTAAGTTCATTTTAATTTGATTTCGCAGATGAATGTTAATAATCGTCTGATTATTGCTGAGAAGGTTTTCGGTCTTGTTGTTGAATGTTTTTATTTTTATTTTTTTCAATGAGGTTTGCATTTTACGATTTACTTTTTATTTATAATTGTGGATTGTCTTGAAATCTAAGTTCATTTTAATTTGATTTCGCGGATGAATGTTGATAATCGTCTGATGATTGCTGAGGAGGTTTGCGGTCTTGTTGTTGAATTTTTTTTTTTTTTTTTTTTTCAGGAGGTTTGCGGTTTGCGATTAACTTTTTATTTATAATCGTGGATTGTCTTGAAATCTAAGTTCATTTTAATTTGATTTCGCAGATGAATGTTGATAATCGTCAGATGATAGCTAATGAGGTTTTCGGTCTTGTTGTTGAATTTTTTTATTTTTATTTTTTTCAATGAGGTTTGCATTTTGCGATTTACATTTTGTTTATAATGGTGGATTGTCTTGAAATCTAAGTTCATTTTAATTTAATTTCGCAGATGAATGTTGATAACGTATGATGATTGCTGAGGAGGTTTTCGGTCTTGTTGAATTTTTTCATTTTTATTTTTTTCAATGAGGTTTGCAGTTTGCGATTTACTTTTTATTTATAATCGTGGATTGTCTTGAAATCTAAGTTCATTTTAATTTGATTTTGCAGATAAATGTTGATAATCGTCTGATGATTGCGGAGGAGGTTTGCGGTCTTGTTGTTGAATTTTTTTATTTTTATTTTTTTAATGAGTTTTGCAGTTTGCGATTTACTTCTTATTTATAATCGTTGATTATCTTGAAATCTAAGTTCATTTTAATTTGATTTCGCAGATGAATGTTAATAATCGTCTGATTATTGCTGAGAAGGTTTTCGGTCTTGTTGTTGAATTTTTTTGTTTTTATTTTTTTCAATGAGGTTTGCATTTTGCGATTTACTTTTTATTTATATTTGTGGATTGTCTTGAAATCTAAGTTCATTTTAATTTGATTTCGCGGATGAATGTTGATAATCGTCTGATGATTGCTGAAGAGGTTTGCGATCTTGTTGTTGAATTTTTTTAAAGGTCAGGGGTATTTGGTGAATTTTGAAAAAAGTGAGGGTATTTGGTGAATAAATTTATTTGTCAGGGGTATTTGGTGAAAAAACCGTTTTTTTATTTTTATTTTTTTTCAATGATTCAGGTGAAGATACGCTGTTATAATTGCAATGGGAAGGAGTTCTTAAACACAGCTGCCTTGGAGAAGCATAACGTTCAGGTTCATCGCTGCTACAAGTTCAAATGTGAAATCTGCAAGAATTCTTTCAGGTATGGGACTGGGCTCGATGAGCATAGAGCTCAGGTCCATATCTGAGGAATTTGGTGAGTTTGGTTACACTGACTTTCTATAATTGGGTTGTTTATTTCTCTGTTAGCGGCTTTGATTGGTGTATTGGTGAATTTTGGTTGTTGAGTTACTGGTAGTTGATTGTTGTTGTTGAGTTTATGGTTTGCTGGTGAATCAAATTGTAGTTGTGACTTGTTTCTATGGTGTGCTTTCTAGTTCTTTCTTGAAGACTTTGGATGACCTGAGATATTAGTGAAGTTCTTGGAGAGTTGTTCTAGTTGGTTTGTGTTATCTTATTATTGAAGTTCTTGGAGAGTTGTTCTAGTTGGTTTGTGTTATCTTATTATGATAGAACTAATTTATAATCAAATTTTTACCAAAATTTAACCAAAAACTCAAACTAATTTATTCGAATTATAAATAACATTCCAATACAACATTAAGCTAATATCGACCTTCTACCTACACAAAAAGAGTCATCCTTCTAATTCAAAATTGACTTAAAGTGCTTGTCTTCTTCACTACCAAGTTCCAACTAAAGTATTGCTTTTTTGTTCTTCTACACAAAGATAAATAATAATATTTTAACAAGCTAAGGATAAATTTTAGTATGTTGTAACTGTAAGAGATGAAATCATGTATTCAGTAATCAGTAGCAAACATAGAAGTTAATAGAACATAATATTAACGCTAATGTAAGAACTATATTTGAGGTGATTGGTGAAGCTATATAATCTACAACTTAAAATAAATACTTTATGTTATTGAAATTAGAAGCAACTTCAACTCAATACCTCTATCACGCTGGACTACTGGTATAATGCTTGATATCGTGTAATCTATATAATGCTTGAACTTTTTTCCACCCAAAATCTGATTCGAATTCTGATATTGTTGGTCTTTGTCTCTTTGAAGAAAATATTGTAATTGGGTAGAAATATATAGGGGTAAAAATTTAGTCGCTTGATAGTGGTTTAATGGAGGAGAACTTGAATTTATATCTTCCATTGATAGTATCCAATTTTCAAGTATTGGCCTTTTTTCTTCATATTGGTTGTTTGACAGAGTTTACTGGAAACTTGATGAAACGTGAAAATTATTGACAAATATAGAGATTCGGGAATAATGGAATATAGAAAGTTTCAATTTTTTATGGGAATTGCAAGAGTAATTAGAGAAACAAATTAGGGAAGAAAAAGCGTTCTGCACTTCTGCTGCCTTTCACTCGTCTGTTGCTTTCCTAGTTTACAGATTTTTTTGGGCCCCTAAGAATTTGATGCCCTATTCTACCGAACCGGTTGAACCGGCTATGAGCCGGTATAGACATATAGATGGTTGTATAGGCGTATAGTTGTGGGTCATACTCATGACAAATGACTTGGATGGTATACTGGTATATCCCCTTGGTATCTGCCCCCCTATATCCCTTTATTTCACATGCTAGTGCTTTGTTGTCACTTGTCACAATTAATATCATACACCACATTTGGCCCCACATCCCATTCACAATAATAAAGAGACCACCCCTTGAGAAAGTTTAAAAGTCAAAAAGAAAAGTAGGAGAGTCTTCACATGCTGGTTGATTAGTTGGATGTGTCATTTAGTGTTTCACATGGTTGCATGGGCGGATCCAACGTAAGTTCAACTAAACCCACGAAAATCTGCAGAAAAAGAAGAAATCAGCGAAAAAATAAAAAAATAAAACTCTATATAGGCTTCCCGCTCCGCGTAATGTTAATGTTTTGATGCTTGGTTTAGATCCTGTTCTTTTGGACTTATTTTCAGCAAAAATAAGTAAAAATAAGTTCAGCTCAGCAAAAATAAGTAAAAATAAGTTCAGTTTAGCAAAAATAAGTTCAGTTCAGCAAAAATAAGTTCAGTTCAGCAAAAATAAGTTCAGTCTTATCTAATGTTGTAATTATTATTTTTCTTTTCAATATTACTATTAATATTGCTATTATTATTTATTATTATTATTATTTATTTATATTTATTATTATTATTTATTATAATTATTTTTATTTATTAATTATTATTTATTATAATTATTTTTATTTATTAATTATTATTTATTATTATTTACTATTTATTATTTATTGTTTATTGTTTATTATTTATTATTTATTATTTATTATTTATTATAATTATTATTATTTATTATAGTTATTTATTATTTATTATTATTATTTATTATTTATTTTTATTATTATTTATTATTATTATTATTTATTACTTATTATTATTTATTATTTATTATTTATTAATATTTATTATTTATTATTTATTATTTATTTATTATTTTTGTTATTATTATTATTATTTATTATTTATTATTTATTATTTATTATTTATTATTTATTAATATTTATTATTTATTATTTATTTATTATTTTTGTTATTATTATTATTATTATTTATTATTTATTATTTATTATTTATTATTTATTATTATTATTATTATTATTATTATTATTTATTATATTATTTATTATTATTATTATTATTATTATTTATTATTATTATTATTTATTATTATTAATTATTTATTATTTATTATTTATTATTATTATTATTTATTATTATTATTTATTATTATTTATCATTATTTATTATTTAGTATTAATTATTAATTATTTATTATTTATTATTTATTATTAATTATTTATTATTATTTATTATTTATTATTTATTATTTATTATAATTATTGTTATTAATTATTTATTATTATTTATTATTATTTATTATTATTTATTATTTATTATTTATTATTTGTTATTTATTTTTATTATTATTATTTATTATTTATTATTATTATTTATTATTTATTATTATTATTATTTATTATTTATTTATTACTATTTATTATTTATTATTATTTATTATTATTTATTATTTATTATTTATTATTATTTATTATTATTTATTATTATTATTATTATTATAATTATTATTATTTATTTTTATTATTATTATTTATTATTTATTATTATTATTTATTATTTATTTATCACTATTTATTATTTATTATTATTTATTATTTATTATTATTATTATTATTATAATTATTATTATTTATTATTATTATTTATTATTATTTATTATTATTATTTATTATTATTATTAGTTTTTATTTTTATTTTTTATTATTTATTATTTATTATTATTCTTAGTTATTATTTCTTATTAATTATTATTTATTATTTTTATTTTTATTTTTATTTATTATTATATTATTTATTATTATTATTTATTATTTATTATTATTTTATTATTATTATTTATTATTATTATTATTGTTTATTATTTATTATTTATTATTTTTATTTATTATTATATTATTTTTTATTATTTTTTATTATTTTTTATTTATTATTATTTATTATTTATTATTTATTATTTGTTATTTATTTTTATTATTATTATTTATTATTTATTATTATTATTATTTATTATTTATTTATTACTATTTATTATTTATTATTATGTATTATTAGTTATTATTTATTATTTATTATTATTTATTATTATTATTATTATAATTATAATTATTTATTATTTATTTTTATTATTATTATTTATTATTTATTATTATTATTTTTTATTTATTTATCACTATTTATTATTTATTATTATTTATTATTATTTATTATTATTATTATTATTATTATTATTATTTATTATTATTTATTATTATTATTTATTATTTATTATTATTATTAGTTTTTATTTTTTATTATTATTATTTATTATTTATTATTATTCTTAGTTATTATTTCTTATTTATTATTATCTATTATTTATTATTATTTATTATTTATTATTTTTATTTATTATTATATTATTTATTATTATTATTTATTATTTATTATTATTTTTATTATTATTATTTATTATTATTTGTTATTATTATTTATTATTTGTTATTATTATTTATTATTATTATTTATTATCATTATTTATTTTTTATTATTATTTTTATTATTTATTATTATTATTATTATTATTATTTATTATTTATTATTATTATTTTATTATTATTTATTATTATTATTATTATTATTATTATTATTATTTATTATTTATTATTTATTATTTATTATTTATTATCTATTATTTATTATTTATTATTTATTATTTATTATTTACTATTTATTATTTATTATTTATTATTTATTATTTATTATTTATTATTATTATTTATTTATTATTATTATTATTATTATTATTATTATTATTATTATTTTTATATATTATTTATTATTTTTTATTATTATTTAGCAAAAATAAGTTCAGTTCAGCAAAAATAAGTAAAAATAAGTTCAATTCAGCAAAAGTAAGTTAAGTTCAGCAAAAATAAAATAAGTTCAGTTCAGTTCAACCAAAATAAGTTCAAAAGAACAGGGCCTTAGTGGTTTAGTGGGCTGCAAATCTACAACTCTTGTTGAATTCACGCGGGTTCGACTCCTAATGTGACTATCTCCGGAGTGTTTTTTGTTTCCTTCGTTTAATATTTTGGTTTTCTATCTGCAACTTTACTTCTTTGTTTTTTCTTTTTGATTCAGATACAATTACTTTTTAAATTTAATTTTAGTTTTCTTTTAGTTTAAACTTTTGTGGAACATTTTAAAATTCACCTCAAATAACCCCATTTTGACCCCTCCTCTTATAATAATATCAGTTTTTTCTTAATTATTCTGGATAATACGTAAGTTCGTGTACTATCTTATAAGAATTATGTGAACTCTTCAATTTCCTATATAAATATACAAAATATATTAGTGACACTGTGACTGTAAAAGAGATAAGAATTTAAATCATTATATATGAGAACCATCCCAAAACTTGAAAATAAACAATCTTAATTTTTATTTATCTTATATTTTTTCGAAGTACTCCGAACCCACGTGGGTCAAATCCTGGATCCGCCACTGCTGATGGTTGCTCTCTTTCTTCACTTTCTCTCTGGTACAAATACAATTAATCTCTTTTTTTTTCTCTCTTTACCGCCATTGAAAAATCTCAATTAAAATTCAATCAAGAACATGGATGATCAAACATCTCCAGGTATAATTTCTCTTCTCCTTTTTTTTAATTTTTTCCCATGCTCAATTTGATTGCTTGTTCGTTATTCAATTTGTAGGCTTTCTCAATTACCTGATTTTCAATCTTTATTTAAGCATTGATATTTACGTCTCATTCAACTTTATTTGAAGCTAGTTTGAGAATATTGATTCTTTGAGTATAGTTTGAGAGTTTTGCGCTGAAAAATTCTTTTTTAATATGATAATTTGCGAGAAACAACCTTTTGTAAACACTTTTTTTTTTGCGAGAAACAACCTTTTAATTTTTTTTGGCATTTTACAACCTTGACCAAAGTTTATTTTGCGAGGTCAGACCTCAAGGCTCTTTTCCGGCATTAATTTTCGTTTACAAGCGTTGATCAAGGCATTGAACACCTTTAAGTACAAGGATTGTACGTAGAAAACACCTTGATCCAAACCGGAAAAAGCCTTGAAGTCTAATCTCGTAAAAAAAAATTCAATTAAGGTTGTTTAATGTCAAAAAAAATTTAAGGTTGTTTCTCATAAATTTTACTTTTTAATAATATAATTTGAGAATTCGTTTGATTATTTGTTTTCCATGTTGGTTTTGTCTCAAAAACGACGATTAACTTAATCACCTATAACCTTAATATTATAACATTTTTAATAGGAGAGTTTAGGTTAAGGAGAAAACGAAACACCCTCTAATACTCCTAAGGGGCCGACCATAAATGAGGTTAGGACTCATTAGTTTTGTTCCATTTTTGCGTGTGACCTTGTTTGTAGGTTTAGGTTAATTAAGTTATGGGCCCTATATTATTGTCTCACTTATCACTTTTATTCTCTAGCAAGTAAGAATTATTTACTATAATAACTTAATTTAATATCTTTATAAAACTCCAATTTATATTTACTAATTGCTGGAAATTGTCTAAGGACTAGATTCCTTGAATAAGAACATAAACTTCTAGCAACTTTTCTATGTAAAACGAACATGTAATTTAAAATTAAAGAGCTTAGTGATTTTGAATTGTACTTGTATTTTCTTGTTGAATAGCTTTTTGCTTTTTCCTACTTTGAGTTATAAAACATAACATATCATACCATTAAAATAAGAAAAAGAAAAAGACGAATTTTGAATTGTACTTATCGTTGAGGGTACTTATTTGCTGAACTATTGAGTTATGTTCATTTTGTAAGTAATGGGAAGGAGACATGTTCATGTTCTTTCTAGTAAGTAGTTACACATACCATATCCTTTCACACCAGATCGATCCATGGCATCTTCATCATTGTTAATCTCACTGAATGGTCTAAAACAACAATCTAAATCATTTAGAAATTTACAATTTGCCATTGCGTTCATCTCATTGAAACAATTATTTGATGAAATATGTTTTTGATGAATAATTTTGTCTACGACTTTCTTTAATGATTGTACATTTCTAAATTCATTTAATGATTTGCTCCCCCTAAAAATTTTCTCTGTTTGAAAATACTTTTCAATTCTTTCCTCAATTTCTTTTCCAATCCAAAATAAATAAATAAGAAAAACCTTATCTAAATAAAAAAAGGGAAGCTCACAAGATTTTCGGTGAGGTAGTTTTGCTTTCTAGGATGTTGTTTGTTTAATATTTTTGCTTTTTTAGATGACCCATGTTGACTTTCACACTATTCACGTGTATGACTTTGATTATCTCTTGTGATGCATTTAAGGAAATACATAGTCATGTGAGATCTTGTTAGATTTATCTTAATGTATATTTTCAATATATCAACTTTTATATTTATTGTTTATTGATAATTAGAGATATTGGCCCTGTTTGGTAAATGGTTTTTTCATTGGCTTTTGGCTTTTGGCTTTTCAATTTGGTCAAACAGCCAAAAAAAGTGTTTGGTTATTGGCTTTTTGGTTGGCTGAAAAGCTGGCTTTTAAGCCAAAATAAAAAAAGGCTGGAGCAGCACTTTTTGGATTGGACTTTTGGCTTGTTGGCCACAAACTCTCTAATAAACGTACCAACAACCACAATTAATTTTCTTAAACACTTTTGCAAACAAATTATTGTACATATTCATTAAAAGCCAATACATCAAACAAGCCAACTAAACCACTAAAAGCAAAAGCGAACAATTATTCACAAACAACCCCATTATTCAAACTATTTCATTGACAAGTGTGCCTAAAGAAAGAAGTCAACTAAAAGGAAGTAAAAGAGTAAATTTGCAATCCAACAAACAAAAAAATGCCGTTGTTGGACATTAGCTGCATGATAACCTACGTGTACTTACAAAATTGTGGAACAAACGAGGGTTCTAGAAATTTAAGGGATTTTCATAAATTTCACATGTGCTGTTGTTATTTAGCTCATTGTACCTTTTAACTGTTATGTGACGGCCTTTCGCAATTCGCACTAACATAATAGTGGAACTAATTAACGAAGATTCTAGACGTATTTGATTGCGTAGTGATTTTGGAGTTTGGACATAGATACGATCATACGAATTAAGAAGGTATTGGAAAGCTCTTTCCATGGGTGACTTTCTAATGTTCTTCTTGGATTACTAAGTGAGAATATGCGTGTAAACATCTATAGCACTTGAATAACTCATTATCACTAGAAATTAGTACCGGAAGGTTGGTTAGTGTCTTTTCGATGTGTAAACACTTGTTGTTTTGTTTCATTCCTTTTCAATCTATACAGTTGACCTTCACACTTACTAGCATAGAACTTTAACCATTAATATCTGTAATTGTGAACATGTAAAAATTATAAATTTTATATATTTAGAAATATATGTCGAGATCAATCCAACAAGATCCCACTTGACCTTGTTTTTTCTTATGTACAAATCACAAAAGATGGTCAAAGTGAAGGACGTGAATATTGAATAGTGTCAAAATGCAAGTGTATAGATTAAAAGGAATAGAGGGACTATTACTTTTTATATTATGCGCATGGAGCTGGCGTAATGAAATTCCAACTTACTAATTTTGCTGCTTTTCAAATGTGAAGGAATTTGAGGCAAGGTGCATTGGACGTGCAGGTGCCAATGGTGAAGTTCGCCAAAATCTCTCACAAAGGTTCTTGCAAGGACGGTCACTTTTATGTGAAAGGTAATCCCTTTTATTTGCCCAATCTTGTTTACATCAGGTTTACTTTGGTGTGTTTTCTATAAGCTTATCAGCTCAGTTGGTCGAGCACTCTGTCATATGTACCTGGCATTTACACAGAGGATGTAGGTTCAACTCCTAAATAGGCTACTGGTTTCATATAGTACTTAAGCATTTATTATATTGGTTTAGTGTTGTCTTCCTTGTTAAATGATTCATTGATTCTCTCTGACTTGCACACTTGTCATCGCATAATATTGACCATCAATAACTTTATTATCCAATACTAAGAAGTTAGAAAATATTGATACTTTGAAATATACGTCAAAAAGGATTCAACAATGTCTTGAATGTTAACGTTAGGTTTTATACATCTAGTAGAAAAATATAGTCAAGAAGATACTATAAATAGTTCAAAAGTCAATATGAAGCATCTATTTAGAAACACATAGAATAAACATATGAACTTTTACATTATTTATACACTTCTATTGACAATCTAGTATGATTAAATAATTATAAGGTCAAACATACATGTGGGATCTTATTAGATTTGTCTTGGTATATATACTTTTAAAATATAAACTTTTTAAAAATTTGTACTTAACAATTGAAGATAATAATGACTAAAGTTGTGCATCGAGTAGGGGTGTCAATCTGGTCACTGAGTGGGTCTGGGTTGGCCCGAGGTAGGTTGGATGTGCTTGGGTATGATCGTATCGGATCAACCCTTTTCTCGGAATGGATCTAGGTTGGGTCGGGGCTACTTAGGTCGGATCTAGCCTAGCCAACGTATACTCGGGTGCGGCTTGGGTATGGTTCCGACAATTTCGGCTTGGCTCTGATCGGTTTTGGGTTGTGTTGGAACACAAGGTGACACTCAAGAAAGGGGGGGTTGAATTGAGTGGCTAAATCTAATTGATTTTCGCAAAAACACTCTTATGGCACAGTGCCGTGCACTGTGTTATTCACTCGTAAATTCTCCGATTAAAGTTTTTGCTCGAACGAAATTGTATCAAACAAGAAAACAATGAAATCAAATAATAAAACACTGGAATTTAACGTGGTTCAATCTCACCTCTGAGATCTACGTCCACACAAACTACTCTTTTATTATTTGAATCGTAAAATATCAAACTCTTGATACAATTCGATTCCCCCACTACTAACTCTAGTAGTGCTCCCCAACACTTAACCCTAAGTGTTGCTACTCTCCTATAATATAAGAATTACAGAAAGAAAGATTCCTCAAAGACGTGCTTCTTATTCAAGCAAATAGAGGATCGTTACAAGCTTTGTTTAGAAACCTTAACTTACTAGAACTCTGTGCCGTACACTGTGCTCTGGGAGATCGTTTTCAGCTCTCAAAATCTTTATCTCTCCAAATCTGAAAACGTGGTTTGCTCCAATGATTTCTATCCCTTATATAATTCAATCAGCTGAATAAAAATCCTTCTTCAAGATGTATTATCTTTTTGAACAATTTTTATTCCTAAAATAAAGGGATAAAATTCTTTTCCTTTTCAAAATCCAATTTTATCTTTTATAAAAAACTGATTTCCTTTACTCCTTGTAAGATAAGGATTCCTCCATATCTTATGCCAACTCTAAATCAGATTTTAAATCAGTTTTTATCTAAAACAAACTTTATAAAAATCGTTATCATTAAAAATCAGTTTTTCTCTTTTTACAAACAATCTTTTTAGAAAATCTTTTAAAGAAACGTTTTCTTTAAAATTATTTTTTTATTAAAACTCTTCTTTTTCTTTTTTTTTCGCATTTTATCTTTTATAAAATCTTGTTCTTAAAAATCAGATTTTTTTAAAACTCTTTTTTCCGAAAATATTTTTAAAGAAACGTTTTCTTTAAAATCAGTTTTTACAAAACTCTTTATCCGAAAATCTTTGTAAAAAATATTTTCCTTTCAAAACTACTTTTCGAAATTAAAAACTCCCCTTTTTATATTCTTTAAATATAGAAACATGAAATTAATATAATTACCTATTTTCTTAACTCTAAGAAAATAGTTAATCATCCTAATTTCATATTTCTAGTTTAGCACAAAGTTCCAATACGTTAATTACATTGCATAAACATGACTAAGAACATAACTAGACCTAAGCTTCCATATCTTCAAGTTCTTGATCTTTCATGAACATCCAATCTTGATAGCTTTCTTTGATCACTGTTACACACATACATGTTATAGCATAGAGTGTTTATCATCATCAAAATAACATTGACTTAGAGTCACAACAGGTTGCCCTGGGTCGGATTCTGAATGGGTTTGTCCGGATCAAGTTGGATTCAGATGAACTTGGGTCACATCAGGTCATGTTCGGATCTACTTGGGTCGACTCAAATCAGATTAGGGTGGAATTAGACCGGGCCATTATATGTTTGAGTCTGTCCGTTTGGGGTCATCGACGATGTCGGACGAGGTTCATGTCGGTGAACACACACACATGTGTGAGCAACAACGCGAGAAATATATAAATGATGATGAAAACTAATAATTATACTATATAGTTTAATCCATTACAATTATTAACTTAATAAATATTAATAAATAAAAAAGTTCACTAATAAGTTCACAACTTCATATATAACAAAATATATATTCATATATGAGACAAAATACATAGAGAGATTTATTAGTAACATTTTTTTAACCTTATATTTATAACAACATGAACTAACGTTATGAGGAAAACATATTATATTGATAATATCGGGTTGGTAATGTGTTGGGTTGACATGGCTCGGGTTATAATGGGTTGGGTCTTAATGGGTTTTTTCGGGTCTAATTGGATATGGGTTGACTTTGAGTCGGATGCATATTGGGTTCGGATTTTGCTTCTCAAGTCTAACTGGTTTGAGTTAAGTTTGGGTCGGTAACAGATTGGGTTGGGTTCTAATATGCTCGCGTATAATTGCGTTGGGTTGATTTCGGATCGGAATGGATCAGTTTGGGAACCTGATTATGTTGGATCGGAACATATCGGATGCCGACCGGATGCGGGTGGACCCGTGGGTCGGATCTGTTTTTGACACCCCTAGCATCGGAAGACATGAAAGTCCATATGTTGCAAATAAATTGGAAAGGAAGACATTGTGAATTCTCATGGCAGATATGGGTATGGTGGCTTGACTTGTGGAACCTTCAATGGGTTTTTCCATCCCACACTAAAGAGGCCTTCTTGCAATGGCGTTTCATAAAAAGTGCGCCTTTCTTTAAAAAAGTATGGTGTGTAATTTTTTTCATCATCATATGGTCCATCTGGAAAGAAAGGAATGCGAGAATTTTCTGTAACAAGATCTCTTCCCAAAAAGAAATTAGAGATCTAATCCTCTTGCGTCTAGGTTGGTGGATCAAAGGATGGAACGATCAATTCCCGTTCTCAGCAGGGGAAGTTGCTCGAAACCCTTGCTGTCTTAATTGGCATCCCACTGCAATTGCCGCCCCTCAAAGTCTACCCCATCTCGGATTTCCCTCAGCTCAATGGGATGCTCCTCCTCTTGGATGGGTTAAATGGAATGTAGATGCCTCTTTTGATAATCGTTTCAATCATGCGGCTGTGGGTGGAGTCCTTAGGAGTGATAATGCGCGTTTCATGGCTCTTTTTTCAAGTCCTATCCCTCAAATGGAGATTAACTCAGCCGAGATTTTCGCAATCCTTCGAGCAACTAAAATCTCCATCGGCAGCGATCGAATTAAAAGCCTCAACATCATCATTGAATCCGACTCAGCTAATGCTGTCAAATGGTGTTTGGAAGATTCTGGAGGACCATGGAACTTAGCCTTTCCTCTTAACTTCATTAGAAATGCCCGCAAAACTTGGCTCAATTTGAAAATTACTCATAAAGGAAGGGAGTCAAATCATGTGGCGGATTGTTTAGCGAAACAAGGCTTGAGAAGAGATGCCGAATTCCTAGCATGGCTGTAGCATTTGTTGGTGAAGCAGACTCAAGGCATCTATATGCCCAGCCATGTTATCTCATCTTGTCTAGTTCCCTTTAAAAAATTCATTGTTATGATTGTTGTCTTCTCCATCCGTCCTCCCTCTGTGGCACTCATTGTATGAAACCTTGCATGACTTAAAGTCTTTGAATAAATTCCTAAATAATTATCAAAAAAAAAAAAAAATTGGAAAGGAAGAAGTAAGATATTAATTATTATTTAGTCACAATAACAACATTTGAATTATTTTCCCTTTTTATCATGTAGTCACCATTGTAACACATAACTACTCCTTGTAGGCTTGTAACTAGTTTTTAGGCCCGGGCGATGTCCCGGTAATCATAATTTTCAGTTAATAGTAATTTACTTTGAAATTATAACACCAAACATTACTTGGTTTAGTGGTTAAGACTTTAATATACAAGCTTGAGGTTATGGGATCAAATCTCATACCATGCATTTTCTAATTTTTTATTGTGAGAAACGCCTTTTAATATATTAGTATAGATAGATATTTACCCATTTGACATAATAGTTACCTTTTTTTTCTTCTTATATAGTCACTGTAATTATCCCGGTGACCTTATTTCCAATGGTGGATTCGAGATTTTAGATATGGGGTACCATAGAATGATCAATTAATTAGACTCACAAAGAAAAGATACTCCCTTTGCTCCTAATTATTCGTTGTTCCATTACTTTTCCAGAGTCAAATAAAGCTTGTCAGTTTGATGATAAATTTTCACAAGGCTTTCTTTGTTTCTCATTAACAGCATCATTTTGGCATATCACACTATTTATATATTGATTTTAATCATATTTAATTACTAATATGTAAAAATAAATGTCATTATTTTAATTGATGCTGGGTTAATTTTAATTTATAATTTCAATATATCATTTTTTTGTAATTTTATGATATATCATTAATAATATTAATGGTCAAAATTATACATTAGTCTGTGTTTTTTTTGGTGTTTAGAGAGCCACAAGAGTGGAGATGAGAAGCGATACCGGGATCTTCTGAAATTGGAAGGGGAGCTCTAACCAACTGAGTTATCCCTCACTCTCATGCATTAGTGTGTTAGATTTTATCATAGTGGTGCATACATGATATATTGAGAAACAAAGAAACTATAGAAGAGATAAAAATTTATATGAGAATGAATACTACGAGGATGGAATGAAAAAATTGGTGAATGGTAATGAATTTGAATTTCTTGTTCTATTGGATGTTTATAATAATTTGTCGGGTTTTTTGTTAGAAAGGACCTAATAAAATACAAGTTTTGTAGGGAAGGACCTAATAAATTTTTTTTTGTCTAAAAGGACCTATTAAAATATTTCCGATTGTTAATAGGAATCAGTTTATGAATTTAAGGCCAAAAAACTCTAAATTTTTTTCAGAAATCGAAGGAAAATGTCTGCGAAATCATCTTCAAGCAATAAAATTCCTGTCAAATGTAGTTGTGGTGTCCCAATTGCAAAAAGTTAACGCCGGAATATGGTAATTTTGGCCTGAAATTCATAAACTGGTTCCTGTTAACAATCGAAAGTATTTTAATAGGTCCTTTTAGACAAAAAAATTTTTATTAGATCCTTTCCTACAAAACTTGTATTTTATTAGGTCCTTTCTGACAAAAAACCCTAATTTGTCAGTTTTGAAATTTGAAAAGAAATTAACTTTCAGACTAGGATTTTTTATAAAAATAGTTGATATAAGTCATAGACTATAGATATAGACTACAGACCAGGATTCTTTTACTCAAAATGTTGACACGTCCGAAGGGGGATTGAGCCTATGGCTATTTCTTTGTAAAAGAAGCTCTTCTCCAAGACATAGAAATCAAGGAGACAGAAGCAGTGATGTTGGAGGCTTGGAGCCTTGGAGGGCTAGAAATGTACGCTTGAAATAGCACTTTCTTGTTCTATTGGGGTGCCACGAGAAAAGGTTGGATATGAATTACGTTGCTGAATCACTATAATCAATCAGACACAAATTCAATACAAACTCACTTTGAGTTCCAATAAAGCCGGAGAATTCAAGCAGGTTGTAATTTTTGCTTTCCCCCTCAACTTTAATGGTTAAGAAAAATTACACTTTTATATGTATATGATGACTTTTGTTAGGTTTGATTTGAGATTATCCTTTGTTACACAAGTTTGATGAAGGTCGAACCACGCCTGGGATCGAGATGTGGTATCCAAGAAGAATAGTTCAGATGAGAATTCAGACTAGCAGCTGATGTCACGAAAAATTTATCATATACTTTCGGGTGTCAGAGTGGAAGTGGTATACCTAAAGCTTTTTTGTGCTTTCATTCTTTCATTTGAAATCGTCCAAGTGAGCAAAATGTACTAAAAAAAGAGAGTTACAAATAAGCAAATGAGCAAAAATTAGTCTTTGGTATACACAGGTGTATGATGTATGAATTCGCAGATCTCGACTTGTACGACATGAGTGATCAACTGAACACACATAATCCTCAATTATTTAGAGCCTTCATGCTACATTTTATTTTAGTACCAATTGATCTACATATTTTTCATTATTTGTTTAGTTGGATAACTAATTTTTCTATTATAATTTTTTATCAATTAGTATTGTATGAATAATAAATGTGAGCTAATGGAGTTTTAGCTAAAATGGGTCACTTATTAAGTTAGAAAGATGTTGCTTTTATAATGTGTTTGGTAAAAGTAGTTGTTGTGGTAGTTGTTAGCAGTCGTAATAGCAGTTAGTTGTTTTACTAGCGGTAGTGGTACATTATCAGTAGGTAGAGGTTATTAGCTGTCAAAGTAGTTGTTTAAAGTATAAGTGATTGGTAAAACTAGTGGTTGGGAAAAATAAACAACATCATGTATTATTTTGAATGTATCACTGTAATTTAATATTTCAATATAGTGGCTTATTGGGCATACTTTTAAAATACATATTAATCACATAAACATGATAATTACTAGTAAGTAATAGCAAGGGGAGGAGTTTAATCCTTTTAAATTTTACTTCATAGTGGTATATTATATAGGTTGTGCTTTATACTTAAATATTTATACTATCTTCAAATTTCTTATATAATTTGAAACATATTACTAATATAAAGAGGTTGACGGAAAAATTGAGCCGATACTTTGCCAATCTGAAACGTTAGTATATCTACCATTTGTTAAAAGCTTGTAAAACGTTGTCCTCTAAAACAAGTGCTACTTTTTCAAACACTTCTTTTATTTCTAAAATAGTGGTTTGACAAGGTTAAACCTTACCCACTACCTAAAAAGCTAGTGTCAAACATGCACTTAAACAAAAAGTAATTTTTTTTATCTTAAATAGATTTAAGTGTAAGTGATGAATTTTATATCAAAAAGTTACTCCATCTTATAATAATAATTTGAAAAATTTGTCAAAATATACCTAATAAAGCATGAAACTACCTAATAAAAAAATATTGGTGATTAATTTTTTTATGTCAACGGGTATCAATGGCCAGAATACGGGAATGACCAAAAAAATCTGGCGTTGACCAAAACACGTGCCCTCACTTGATTTTTTAACCCTTTTTTCCTCCTTTGTTCTTTTCATCTCCCCTTCGATTTTCACACTCTCTCTCCACCATCTCTTCTCCTTCTCTCTTCAAACTCCCATTAATTGATACAACCTCTACAATTACTTCAATTACTCCAATTTACTCTGCTGCAATCTACCAAAAAGCGAATGTAATTGAAGAACTTTGTCAGTTGCTCAGGTGAAGTAAATGTAATCCCTGAAATCGCATAATTTCTCTCTCAAGCAACTTCATCTTTAACTTCGAACAAAGTAGAGATAATTTTATAACCAAAGTTAGAAAATGGGTTAATACGGATTATAATGCCATATTTCATCAAAAAAAGCGTATTCTTGCTAGATTAAAGGGCATTCAGGATTTTCTTTCCAAAAAAAATTCAGTTTTTCTTAATAATTTGGAAAAGCAACTCCTTTTGAACTTTAATGAAATTATCAAAATCGAAAGAATTGAAAAGGCCTAACAGGCAGGTTGTGATTGGAGGAGATACAGTGATTGGAACTCTAAGGCTCTGTTCTTTTGGACTGAATAGGTTTGAACTCAACTGAACTGAAATGAATAGATCTGAACTGAACTGAAATGAATAGGTCTGAACTGAACTGAATTGAACTGAATTGAGTATTATTAATAATTACAATTAGAGTAATATTTTTATCATTATTGATAATGATAATAATTAATAATATTAATGATAATAGTAATAATATTAATACTAATACTAATAATATGCATAATAATATTCTTATGAATTGAGTAATATTAATAATAACAAGTAGAATAATAATGATATGACGTAACAATATTATAACTCTAATAGAATATTTTCCTCCAAGATTGCTATTCGCAAGTCAATATATACAAAACCAATAGCATGCTTCACGCCTAATACTGTAGAATAATAAGAGATGGCATTTGACTTCTAATTCTAAGGAACATAATATTGACTTGCCTAATTTACAAAATACAAAACTATATTTACATATATTTAACTATTATTAATAATATTAATGATAATTAACTATATTAATGACTTGCCTAAAATTACTCCTCACTTCCAAACAACCCACTAAGATTATTCCAATATATACTCTCACTCTCACTCTCACTCTCATTCTCACTCTCACTCTCACTGCTCCTCTCTCTAACGTCAGCTCCCTCTTCTCCTATCTCTCAAATTTGAAGACGTGCTCCTCTTTTCTGACGTTGAAGATTCGATCTCCTCCCCTCTAAAGGTAAGGTTTATCTATTTCTCAATCAATTTGTTGTGTATTTTCGTTTAATTTGCTCGTTTATTTGTTTTGTTCAATTTCAAAATCATCATAGCATCACGCTTGACATGGCATGGCATGTTGTTCGTTTGATAAAATTTTCACATTTATCCATGTGGGATGGGAAGGAAGTGCTCATGATATTACTGTATGGAGGGATGCTTTAACTAATTCAAAATACGTGTTTCCGCATCCACCACTAGGTAAATGTATATATTTTCCTTCCATAACTTAATAATCATGGATTCTAATGTAATTGTTGTTGCAATGTATAGGAAAATATTATTTTGGTGGATTTTGGATACCCGAATACTGTTGGATACATGTCTCCGGTTCGCTTGATTAGATACCACATACCGGAATATAAGAAGAGTCCACCTAAAGGAATGCTAGAACATTTCAACTATCGACATTCATCACTGAGAATGTCCATTGAATGCGCATTTGGTCACTTAAAGAAAAGGTGAAAAGTGCTTCATAATATGCCACAAATGTCATAAAAGTATCATATGTCTATTATTGTTGCCACTTGCACACTTCATAATTTCATAAAAATGCACAAGTTTGGAATACCAATTGTGCAACATGAAGCAAATGTTTGTGGAAGTGTTGATGTAGGGATGTTTGATGACCATTGAAAAGCTTCCATGTTTGAAAGACGAAAAGCCTTAGCAAGGCTAATTTGGAGAGATGTTAAACTGAATGATGCACATGAAGCTGGTGGTGAAGATAATAATGAAGATGAGGTGGAAGAAAATGACGAGGTTGGAGATCATATGGAAGAAGATTATTAGGAAATTTAGAATACTCCTTTTGTTTCTTTTAATTGCTACATTTTCCTTAAATGTTCTTTTTTTTAATTGCTACATTGTTTAAACTTATTTATTTGGAGTTCTTCACCCACCAAAAAAGTAATACTCCCTCCGTTTCCGAAAGTTCTTCCTACTTTAACCAATTTTCTCTCACAAAACTATTCAAAATAGGAACTACAAAATAAATCGGATGGAGTATTACTTTTCTATCTTTCGCTTCTTTCACCAAAATTTACTCTTTTTATCACTTGTCCCCTTTTTTGATATTCAATGGGTCAAAAAATACCCTCCAAAACGCTTAAAAGTGACATTGCCAAAAATCTTATTAATAATAAATAATAATAATAATAATAATAATAATAATAATAATAATAATAATAAAGATAATAATAATAATAATAATAATAATAATAATAATAATAATAGTAGTAATAATAATAATAGTAATAATAATAATAGTAATAGTAATAATAATAATAATAATAATAATAATAATAATAATAATAATAATAATAATAATAATAATAATAATAATAATTGTTTAGTCACTTAACCAACAAGTAGCTACTGGTTTAGCTTTCTTGTCCAGCAAGTAAATTAGTTTCCCTTAGATGTTCTTCACTTGGAGACTTGTGCAACAACGTCTGAATCGGTCCTGTCCGAGCCTGAGCCTCGTTCCCGAACCTGCAAAAAGGGACCCACCCTGGAGGTTTGGGTGTTGGTTCCCCCTCCGAAGCTTAAGTCAGATATCAGAAGTTGGAAGGAAAAAGTAGAGTTAGAGAGAGAAAGTGAGAGAGTATTTCTACAGAGTAAGTTTGCACGGTTTGCATTGAATGATCTTTCTCCTGATTTCAGGGGTATTTATAGTGATTGTAGTATGGCAGCTATCCTTAAAAATTGCCCTAGAATAGTGGCATCTGATTGGCTAAGCAATCAGACCATGACACTTGGCAGGATAGGATTTGTGAGGGTTTATCAACCAATCACCTGCAACCACCTTTAAGGATTTTGGGCTCTGACTTAACCCTTGGGCCAGAATGGTTAGTCTTTTCTCCCAACTGGGTACAACCCAATGATTAAATCTTTTTCCCTTTATTTTTCCTGAGAGGACACGTGTATGGCCCTGATGGACCCAAGTGTCTCTAAAGGAGCCGTAGATATTTTAGGCTACAACATTTGCCCCTAAAAGAGTTTATACTGTTGGCCTATCTGACAGTTAAGACTCTTTTACCCGAGGTGGTTAATTCAAATCCATAAAAAGAGGCATGGCGCGCCCTTTTCTGGGCTTTACCGGTCATAGTCGACCGTTTTAAACTTTTTCCGGTCATTCTTAACCGGCTCAGCGGGTTTCTTACCCTCCTATATATATGCTTGGTGTGCCTTCATTTAATCATTTCACACCTTGAGATAATTTTTCTAGAGAGAGAAGCTCTGCATTTTTCTAGAGAGAGAGAGTGATCGTCCAATCTCAGTCTTCTTCACCGAATCGTCCAAGCGTTTCGTCAGGTATCATTTCTTTCTTCTTTTTTTTTTCTTTCCTTTATTCTTTATTTTTTCTTAGAAAATCAATAAAATGGAATCTTATTCTTCGTCAAATAATCCTAGCCGACCAAGAGCTTGTCTTGACCCTAGAACCGAGAGTACTTCTTCTTCGGCGCATTCTAGAGTTGGGCCTCTTCTGGCCGAATATATATTTTTTTATGGTTTTGGCCGAAAAAGTCAGACGACCCAGTCTTTACCTGTGCAGGGTAATCTGGCGCGCGTCAAGCAAACGGCTCGTCTAAGACGAAGGGTAATACTCCCAACAAATAGTTCCGACATGGAGGAATCTACTGGACGAGTTCCAGATGAGACGAGGGAGGCCCAAAGTGCTCAACCTTTGGACGGGCCCCCTTCCCCTGACCGCAGTTTTGAAGATCCTCAAATAAACCCTGAGGCCAGTCCTTCTGGCAGGGACGTCAATATGGAGGAAGCCGGTGAGGACAATAATGGGAGTGAATCCGGTACTGCCGAGGAGTCAGACGAACCCTCTACTACCTCGTCTGAGATTAGGAGACGCTTAGGTCCCCTTTACGACCCCGCATTTATTTTAGTTTATCGTAAATGGTTAGAGAAGATAGGGCCTGACCCTAGCTATTTATCCACTTACATGCCCATGCCGGGCTTCTCTTTCGTCATCCCAAATAAGGAGGCCACAATTCCGAGTGCTCCCAAAATGCACTTCGCCGTCTACAACCTAGCCTTGAACGCTGGATTAAGGTTCCCCCTCCACGATTTTATAGAACAAGTGCTAAGGTATTACAACATCGGTCATAACCAGCTGGCGCCTAATGCTTGGCACAACGTTCTGACTTTCATAGCCGTCTGTGAGCTGCGCGGCCTGGCTCTTTCTCTCCAAGCCTTCACCCACATTCGTTATGCGACCAAGGTTCCCGGGGCCGTGGACGGAACGTGGCTGAGCATCTGCAACCGCCCCGGCTTTCTCACTGCTTGGGGTAAGCCGTCAAAGATGCACGAATGGAAATCGGACTTCATCTTCCTACGAGCGGCCAACGACTACGCCACTGAGGGCTATCGATTTTATAATCGAGCCGTCACGAATACTGGACGAAAGCAGTCCTGCCTAGAGTTGGAGGACCAATACGACGAAGAGGTAGTGGAGTACTTTAGAATAAAAGAGTATTCCAGGCCAGGTCAGTCATCCTTTAAAGGGCCAGCGAACTGAATACCCTTTAAAGAAATGTTTTATAATGATGACTTCTTGGTCGCCGCCAGCTTGCGGTTGGCCGAAGATAAAGGTATACATTCAAAATCTCTCAAGTAAATTGCCTCGTTCATAACCATATTACACTAACACTTTTACTCCTTGTTGCAGATCCAGTCAGAGCACGTCTCAAACATTCTTGGACGGGAGATATCAGTATGTCCAAGTTTACTGATAACCTGTGGAAGGAGTTCGCCAAGAGCAGTGCTGAGAAGAGGGCTGAAACCCTGGTAATAGCTTTTCTACGTTATACCCTTATGTTTCTTCAATTTCTACGTTGTACCCCAAACTTTTCAAAATTCCACACGGTACCCTTAAACTTACCTTTTTTAATGCGTAATGCCCCTACTGCTAATTATTCGTCATGAATTTCGTTTACTTTTTATAATCCAGTGGAACTAATCTAATTTGTAAATATACTCTCTAATGGTTAAACTATGTATAAGTTAAATTAGTTCCACTAAATTTAAAAAAATAAACGAAATTAATAACGCATAAATAGCTACTGGGGTATTGTCCATTTAAAAACATAAGTTTAAGGGTACTGTATAATTTAAAAAAGGTTGGGGTACAACGTAGAAACTGAAAAAACACAAGGGTACAACATAGAAAAACCCTATATTTTTTTTCTTTTTTTTTTGACGAGGATCGTTCTGACTCGTCAAGGATTGATTTCCAATCCTTGGACGAGAATCACCCGAAGAAGGAAGGCGTCCATGTTTGGACGGCCACCTTCCTTGGGCTATTCTCGTCTGAGATGTTGAATAACCCTGGACGAGGACCATTTGGTTCGTCTAGGTTGTTTTCCAATCCTTGGACGAGAATCACCCAGAGAAGGAAGGCGTCCATGTTTGGACGGCCACCTTTCTTGGGCCCTTCTCGTTTGAGTGACTTTAAGTGGCCTTGGACGAGTATCATTAGTGGTTCGTCCTGATTGATTTCCAGTCCCTGGACGAAAATCACCCGAAGAAGGGGGGCGTCCAGGTTTGGACGTCCACCTTTCTTGGGCCATTCTCGTCTGAGATGACTCTGAAATTTTGGACGACTTCTTGCTTTGCACAACTCTTGTCTGGTCATAAAAAGAAACTTTGGACGAGGGTCCCTTGGGAAGGTGGCCGTCCAAACATGGACGCCTTCCTTCTTCGGGTGATTCTCGTACGAAGCTCAATAGTTTGATTATATACTTTGTTCTTTGGACGATCCAAATAATAACTTGTTTATTTTTGCAGAAAAATGCCCCTACCAACAAGCCCCCGCCTGGGAAGTCTTCTTCGTCCAAGAAGAGGCCTACAGCGGCCGTGGACCAGCCTCCAGTAAAAAAGTCTAAGGGCTTTACAAGGAAGAAGACGGAGAAGACTACTCCGGCTGGCAAAGGAGTTTGAGAGAAAGCCATGCTTCCCCCAAAGGACAAGGTCCTGAAGGAGGAGCCGTCCGCTGCTGCCCCGGCCGTGGGGGTGAAGAGTTCTGATCCTGCTGGTCAGTTAAATGTATCGCCTGCAGATCCAGCTGAAATCAGACCAGAGTCGGCCTTGGCTCTGGTTATTCCGGAGCCGGAGACGGCTACTGACAACTACCCGGGCTTCAGCGGCTCGGTGGCGAAGCTGGTCTCACAGATGCCGCAATCCGTTAGGGCGGCATCCTTATCGTCGGGTGAGTCGTATTATCCAAATAGAGTTAGGACGTTGCGGGTTGGCGGACGGTCCATGAGTCCGTCCAACAGACAAGCCATAGTCTTTCCCATCAAGAGAACTGACTCCTCCCCTCTTTCAGATAAGGGCAAAGGACCAGCTTTATCCACAACTACTCCCACAATAGACTCGAAAGAGGAGTCTTCTGCCGCTTTTGCCAAAATGTCAAAAGTTGAGCGAGATCGGCTCAAGCAGGAGCTGTTCAAATGTTACCCTGAATCCTACATAAAAGGGTTGAGGGGGCATCAGCTGGGCATGTGGGCTACATGTCACAACTTGCTGCTGAGGTATAATCTGCTGCCGCTTTTGTTTTATACTTGAACAAAATTTTTCCTTTTATAACTCGTCTAATGACTTGCTTTGTTTTCGTTGATCTAGCTTCTGGCTCGCAGTATATTGACAGAGGAGTGGGCGAGGGAGCTTAGGAAAGAAAATAAGCAACTCGTCCACCTGGCTACGACGGCTGGCGACAAGGCCATCCATGACATTGAGATGGCTAATACTCTCCACCGCCAATCACTGGAGGCCTTGGAGGAGAGATCAGCAGTCCTGGAATCCGACAATAAGAACTATCTTGTTACTATCAACAAGCTGTACAAGGAACAAGAAAAACTGAAATTGGCCTTGGACACCATCTCAGCTGAGTTGAAGGGCGAAAGAGATACTGCTCTACTGGCCGCGGTTCAACTTAGGAGGGAAAATATCCTCCTAAGGGCGAAAAATGCCCGTCTGCAAAAGGAAGCGGCCCAGGCCTTTGACAACGCCAAAGAAGGCTTGAATCAAGTCATTGAGACGTCCAAAGACTGGGCCGTCAAGGCTTTTGAGATGCTGGTCGAGCCTAGTGAGGTCCCTAGCTTTGTCCGGCGTCTGGAATTTCAAGAGAGTGTTCACCGTGCACTGGTGTCTGCTGAAGAACCTCCTGAATTCTCTGAGTCGGACGAAGAGGGTGTGGACGAGGAAGAAGCCCTTGAGGACGACCAAGAAACTCCCAAAGAAGGAGATGCCTAGTTTTAGGTTTATTTTCCTAAGTTTCTTGGCTTGTTTGCCGCCGTATTTTTATCTCCTCTAGCTTTATACTTAAGTTGTATGTTTTGTCAAGTACATAATGAAATGACCTTTTGCCAATTGCTTGTTTTTTCTCTTATTGCACTTGAATTTTCATCAAGTATAACTGAGACTCGTCCATCTCTTCTTGGACGTCTTCACAACTTACTGAAACAGCAAGTATCAAGTACAGATGAGACTCGTCCTGATTTTTAGACGGCCTGCAAACTTGGTTAAGGAACGAGTATCATCCTTGTCTTTGGACGATCGCAAAACAATCCAAAATGTAGCCAAGTATAAGATGAGACTCGTCCTGACTTTTGGACGGTCTACAAACTTGGTTAAGGAAAGAGTATCATCCTTGTCTTTGGACGATCGCAAAACATTCCAAAATGTAGCCAAGTAAAAATGAGACTCGTCCTGACTTTTGGACGGTCTGCAAACTTGGACGAGTCTTGCCCCAAGAAGGAAAGCGGCCAATATATTGCGGTTTATGGACGAGCCACGCTTTAGCCGGCTTTCTTGAGGGAGCAACACTCGTCTTGAAGTAACGAACCCTTACTAGGGCTTTTATTGCTTAGGTCGTCCTGACCTTTGGACGACTTTGACTTCCCTGAAAAGAGGCCAAGGATAACTGTGGCTCGTCCTACAGACTTGACTCGTCCTACAGACTTGACTCGTCCTAGTAAATTTCATGGTGGATAGCGTTATCCCCCCCCTTCTTGGGCTTATCTCATCCTTGTATTATGGACGAGCCTTGCACCAAGAAGGAGAACGGCCAACATTGACCAAGCCTAATGAAATTGTTTCGGACGAGCCTTAGATTTTTGGACGAACCATGCTTTAGCCGTCTTGGGCTTAGCCTGAGCCTCGTTCCCGAACCTGCAAAAAGGGACCCACCCTGGAGGTTTGGGTGGTGGTTCCCCCTCCGAAGCTTAAGTCAGATATCAGGAGTTGAAAGGAAAAAGTAGAGTTAGAGAGAGAAAGTGAGAGAGTATTTCTACAGAGTAAGTTTGCACTGTTTGCATTGAATGATCTTTCTTCTGATTTCAGGGGTATTTATAGTGATTGTAGTATGACAGCTATCCTTAAAAATTGCCCTAGAATAGTGGCATCTGATTGGCTAAGCAATCAGACCATGACACTTGGTAGGATAGGATTTGTGAGGGTTTATCAACCAATCACCTGCAGCCACCTTTAAGGATTTTGGGCTCTGACTTAACCCTTGGGCCAGAAAGGTGAGTCTTTTCTCCCAACTGGGTACAACCCAATGATTAAATCTTTTTCCCTTTATTTTTCCTGAGAGGACACGTGTACGACCCTGATGGACCCAAGTGTCTCTAAAGGAGCCGTAGATATTTTAGGCTACAACAACAACAACAACAACAACAACAACAATAATAATAATAATAATAATAATAATAATAATAATAATAATAATAATAATAATAATAATAATAATAATAATAATAATAATAATAATAATAATAATAATAAGTTGTAGTCTGAACTGAACTAAACTGAACTGAATAAGTCTGAACTGAACTGAAATGAATTTCCATTTATTCAGTCCAAAAGAACAGAGCCTAAATATTTTCACATTATCTTCAAGGTTAAAAGAGGAAGGTCTAAGATTTTGACTTTAAAGAACAGTGATGGAAACTAGTTAATAGAAGATAATTAAATTAAACAAATGGTTGTTAATCACTTTATTAATTTCTTTACTCTTAAGCAGTTTCAGTCCAGTTGTGATAATAATGAATGGAATGACAAAGGTCTTAGTAGAATTGCAGTAGATGTCATTGGGAAGGATTGTAGGGATAAGGAGGTTTGGTCAGGTATTAAAGTTATGCACCCTACCAAATGCCCAGGCCTGATGGCATTTAGCCAATTTTCTTCCAGAAATATTAGGGGTAGTAGGAAATTCGATTTCGGACATAATCAAGAATTGTTTATGTACTTCTACCCTACCTAATTCTATTAATGAGTCCTATATTTCTTTAGTTTCTAAGGTGGAAAACCCTAGTGATATTAAAGATTTGCGTCCTATACGGCTTTGTAACACTATTTTCAAGATCTTGACGAAAATTATGGCTAATAGGATTAAGCCCTTCTTAAACGAAATCATTAATCCTGTTCAGTCCAGTTTTGTCCCCGGTAGAAATATTATGGATAACATCTTGGTCATAAAGGAAATTGCTAACACGTCCAAAAGAGCTAACAAAAATAAGAGAATTATGGCTTTTAAGATAAATCTTACCAAAGTGTATGATAGTCTTGAATGGGGATTTATCAAAAACACTCTTGATTTTTTTAATTTTCCCATCCATATGGTTAAGCTAATCATGAATTGCATTTGTACTCCAAAAATTTCGGTTTTATGGAATGGGGAGATTACCCAACAATTTCCCCCCTCTAGGGGAATTAGGCAGGGTGATCCCTTGTCTTCGTATATATTTGTGCTATGCTAGGAAAGACTTTCACCTTTAATTGTAGCTGAAGTTAATCATAAAAACTGGTTACCTATTAAAATAGCACAAGACATAGAAATATCACACATATTTTATGTTGATGATGTTTTTATGTTTGGAAAAGCTTCAGTAGGAAATGTCCAGAATATTTTACAAGTCATGCATGATTTTGGGAAACTTTCTGGGTTGTTCATGAATGTGCAAAAGTCTAAGTTAGTTTTCCCAAGTAAGACACCTCCTTCGTTTAGGCATTTAATTAACAAGGAAGCCAACATGTCAAGCATAACTTCCTTTGGTAAGTATTTGGGGGTAACTATTCACCCTAATAAACTGAAAAATAGTGATTATCAGGAAATGTTAAGGAAGACTAATGATAGAATTAGTAGTTGGCAAGCAAAACTCATAATTATTGCTGGTAGGAAAACACTAATCAAATATGTCCTTAATACGTTTCCACTGTACTCCATGCAATCTTCCTTGCTTCCTTATTCAGTTTTGAATGAGATTGAAGGAAATTGCAAAAAAATTCTCTAGAATGCAGTTGATAGATCGCACTATATTCCTAGAATGGGATGGAACAAGGTTACGGAACCAATCAATTTGGGAACCTTACGTTTATGGCAAAGCTGGGGTAGAGTATCTTATGAAAAGAAAATAAACTTTGGGTTCAAATTGTTACGTCAAAATATTTAAGTAAATCTTCTTTTTAAAATTGCAATCCAAAGCAAGGGAATTCACCTCTTTGGAGGGACATTTTGAATAGAGGCCTGGTGCATAGGGTAGGAGATGGGGCTAGCATTTCTCTTTTGTTCCATATTTGGGTGGGGGATAAAGAATTGTACAAATGCAATATTAGCCCTATTCCTTCCTATATGGAGCATTGGAGAGTGCAAAAGATCATAAAAAATGGAGTGTGGGATGTAAAATGCTTGGCTAGTATTCTCCCTATAGACATCCTTAACCTAATTAATCCAATCAATGCCTATCTCTTCCTCGTGTAATGATCAACTTGCTTGGGGGTTAAAGAATTCTGGAATTTTTGATATCAAAAGTGCATATAGAGTTGCTGCTCCTCCTAAGTTTTATTTTGCATATGTCCACATAAATTGGAATATAATTTGGAAGCTACAAGTCCCTTACAAGTATAGAATGTTGGTATGGCATTTAATTCATGAAATCCTCCCGGTTGAAAGTGTTCTTGCCAGAAAAATAAAAAATCTTGATCCAAAATGCTCCCGATGTAATTCTGCAATGGAAGATCACCTCCACTTATTTAGAGATTGTTATGCTTCTAGAGTAATTTGGGTCATGGTTTTGGATACCAATAAGGATATTCAACTTCCAAACCTATCTCTTTTCTTTAACTTGAATTGGAACGAGTAGATGGAGCTCAATATAGGGAACAACACTGAGTGGGCTATGGTCTTTGGCATTACCATATGGCACTTATGGAAAAGTCGAAATGAAACGGTGTTTGAGCGTAAGATGAGACATTCAAGGTATGTTTTTAACAGTTTAACGACAGACTTGGTGGCCAATTCTTATGCTTTTCAGGATAAAGGGAAAGGACAAATGGCAGGAGCTAAGATAGCGCAATGGAAGCTGCCTGAAGCAGGATTCCACAAGCTGAACACAGATGCAAGTTGGAAATTGGTTGACAAAGCTAGTGGCGGAGGAGTCATAAGAAAAGAGGATGGGAGCTGGTTTCTGGGTTTCTCGATAAAAACTAAAGCCAAGGACCCTGCACATGCTGAATTGATAGCGGTCAAGAAAGGTCTGGAAATAGCTAAGGACTTTGGAATTCAGAAACTCCAAATCGAGATGGATGCAGCTATGATTCACAAAATGCTGAAGGAGGTGGAGGACTACAGTTTGCACCAACTTGGAATGATAATTCAGGAGGTAGCTGGTTACGTTAGAAACAACTTTGAAGCGCAGTTTTTACATGTAAACCGAGAGGCTAACATGGTTGCTCACAAACTAGCTAAATTAGGGATGAAAATGCAGGAGATGATAAAGACTCACATTCTAATTCCGAATTGTGTGTAGGATGATATGAAGAAAGACCTTCTAGGGGTCACAGTTCTTGAAGAATAGTAGTAATGCTGGTGGTTGTAAGTTTAAGTATTTTAATTAACTCTAGTAAGTGCTTAAAAACTGATGGTATTTTGGGTAGTTTGGTTGGTAGGTATTTTGGACTTAGCTATATGCTAAGGTTGAATGTAAGGATGCTTAATCTAATATAACTATTTCCTTTGGTTGTTAAAAAAAAAACTTCATCTTTCTCCCTATTTTTTTACTCTCTTTGACTTATTCTTTCTTCTTTTGTGATGGATAAAGATAAGCAAGAGCTGGCACTGGGACCAATTACACTATAATCTAAAAGGCCATGTGAAGTTATTTTTCAAACTTTCTTTAGTTTAGTGATAAAAGCGTCTCAAAAATCTCCAAATTCTTCAGGAACTCAAATTTATACCCATTTTTTTCGCATAATTTAGGGTTTGATATGGTTGATGATTATAGTGAATTAGGGTGATTCTCTTTTTCTTAACCACATTAACTCTTTGGCTTTGATTTATGTATTGATTTGATTATATTAGGTAGGAATTGTTTAGTTCAATACAAAAGAGTATTGTTGTCTATTGAATATATTAAATCTCTCTTTTTTTTTGTTAATTGATTGGGTTCAAATATTTTGGAACTTTCAGGTTCAACCACTACTACCAAAGTGGGAATATGAAATACTAGATACAGAACGGTTAAATATGTTGAGCATTTCATAGGATTATATAGAACGGTTTTCTTTCACAAACATTATGTAAGTGAGACAATATGAAACGCATGTATTAGATAACTGTTTATTGTTTTTTATAAAAAAAAACTAAGTTAATAAATTTAATAAGAAATTAAAAATACAAGGAAAAATTGTCAAGAATAAGCCAACCTTTGCGCAGTCCGCTAAAAATAAGCCAAGTTTTTTATTATCCTGGAATAAGCTAACTTTGATATCATTTAAATTTTTAACAAGACAAATGACTTGTTACCAGTTTAACAGGTCAATTTTTTTTTTGCAATAATCTAAAAAGAAAAAAAAATCACCACCACAACCACCCTAACCCATAATCACCCCTCTCTTACCACGACGCATCACCCTCGCTCAGCCCAACGTCACCCAACAACCACTGCCCAAGTCACTTAAACCTCAACCACCAGCCACTTAATTTTGTACTGTACTTATTATGATGATACCAATTACCACTTGGTTTGCATATTTTGTTAGTCCCCGAGATGAACATGGAATTTCTCCTAAACTTCTAAAGCTAAGATGCTTTTGAAAGATCCCAGAAAATGAAGCAAAGTAATCCTATTACCTGTGCAATTTCCACATTAGGAAAGCGATCTTTAAACCTCAGAGCAACCTCCTTACTAAGAGGAGCACCACCAGAAGCAAGTAATTGAAGTGAACTCAGATCAAATTTCTTCGTCATTCTCCGGTTCTGAAACACTGCAATTAACACAATGAAGTTCCGGTGAGTCAATTTCAATCACTTTCTCTTTACTCGTTATCTCCAAGACTTCAACCACCACTATCCCTCCCACTAACCTGAACCTCCCCTCACCTAAAATCATTACTCATGAAACCACCACTCACCAAAATGACTCACGAATCGTATTGATTGCAGGCTTACAACATGGTTCTTCGATTGCGAATTTAGAATCTTGAAGGTTATGATTTCAATTTTGGGATTTAAAATCAAGGTTTTGATTTCGAATCTGGAATTGTGATGTTTTGAATACGGGTTTCCTTATGGTTGTGGTGGTGAATTTGAATTTGGATTTTTTTTTGTTGACAATGGTGATTGATGGTGGAAATGGTGTTGTCGGTGGTGGTTTTGGAGTAGCGGTGAGAATAAAGTGATGTGGTGTTGGTTATGATGGAAGGTGATAAAGAGAGGGGGGGGCGGAGGATGAAACTAGGGAGAGATGAGGGTGGTGGACTGGTGGGTTATAGGGAGAGAGAAAAGGGAAATTTTTTTGTTTTGGTTTTTTTGAAACATTTGAAAATCTAACCAATAAAAGCATAACAGGTAGCACATTTTACCGATTTAAGAGGTTAGTAACAGGTCACTTATCAACTCAACCTATCAAAAGTTTATGTAAGAACAAAGTAAGCTTATTCCAGGATAATCAAAAGATTGACTTATTTTAAGCGGACCGCGCAAAGGTTGACTTATTGTTGACAATTTTTCCAAAATACAAAGCAACCAACTGTTCTCTATAGTTTCTCAACATAAATCATGTAATTCTTTATAGATTTTGAAAATCCCATTCTCCTTATAAAATAAACGGTTTGGGTTGTCCTTTGTCCAGATCCTATTCAATGACACAACAAATCTACATGTGCACCTCCTTTCACATGACTCCAAACAGTTGATTGATTAAACATCCTACTTTCAGAAAGACTAGAGGGAGCTTACTGAAAACACATAACCAACACCCTAATTCCCTCCGCCTCGCGCACGTCGCTGCCACCAGCTACTCCTCATTTCTCCTCTTCCTTCAATTCGTGCGCGAGTTGTTCTCCTCTCTCTCTCTCTCTCTCCTTTGTTTTATTTTTTTTTCTTTACTTTATTCTTGCTTTCATTTTTTTTATCAATATATATTATTGTTATTGTTTTAATTTATATTATAGTTTAACTATTGTTAAACTCGTGTTTATAGTATATTAGGAAAAATTGACAATAGAGGTCTCAACTTTGGGTGATAATTTTTAAAAGGTCTGAACTATTGATTAACCTGTGTAGGTCCCAACTTTAGGGGGTCTTAACTTTTAGCGGGCCTTAGTGACTTGAAACTGGCTTAATAGGTCATAACTTGTAAAACTTGGGTCACACCAAAAGGGTTAATTGAGGGAGGAAAGTAGGAACTAGGTGAGATTTTTAAAAAAATTGTCAGTTTTAAGTCACCGAGGCCCGCTAAAAGTTAAGACCCGCTAAAGTTGGGACCTACACAGGTTAATCAATAGTTCAAACCTTTTAAAAATTATCGCCCAAAGTTCATACCTCTGTTGTCAATTTTTATTAAAATTAATACTTTAACAAAGTGTCTTGCATACGGCCGGCCACACCTATAAGTACAGGTGTGGCCACGCGCGCACGGGCATATCAACCCGTCATCCCATTTCCAAAAGGTCATATCTCACTTGTTTCTCATCGTAATCGAGTTTTTGACCAAGCGTTGGAAAGCTATCGAGCCAAATCTTCATATCCAACTTGAATATTCCCAAGATATTAAGTGCTTGTTTGGTTGCAATGGGAATTATTTTCCCATAGGAATTTACAATTTGTGGGAATTTAAATCCCTTATGAAATTCCTAAGAATTAGTCTAAGTTGTTTGGTAGTCATAAGGGAAGTTGTAATTCATAGGAATTTATGTAGGAACTATGAGTGACTAGGGGGAGGGTAGGTAAATCAATTCCTACATTTTGTGGGAATTTCAAAATCCCATGAATTTTCATTTTCCCTATTTTCCCCACTTCTTGTCAACCAAGCAACTAGCCAAATAAGAAAAATATGGGAATTTTCATTGCCTACATAATTTATTGTATACCAAACAACCACTAAGTGTACTGTGAGATATGACCTTTTGAAGTTGACCCTTATGCACAAACTCTTATAAACAAATTGAGTTACTCTTATAAACAAATGGAGTTACTTGTGAGAATATGTGGCTACTCTTAACATCAAAAGGGTGTTACTCTTACAAATAACTAGTTTACTTTTATAACAAAATAGAACACTGATCAGTTTACTCTTATGAAGGGAATGAGGTAACTCATATGAATAAATGGGTTTACTTTTATGAACAATTGGGGTTACTCGTATGATTAAATGGGTCGTCGTATGATTAAATGATGTTACTATTGTGAACCGTGAACGAATGAGGGTACTCATATGAATAAATAAGGTTACTTTTGTGAACAATTGAGATTAGTTGTATGACTAAATAGGGTGGTCGTATGATTAAGTGAGGTTACTCGTATGAATAAATGGAGGTTACTTTTGTGAACAATTGGGTTACTCATATGATTAAATAGAGTTATCGTATGATTAAATGAGGTTACCCTTATGAACGAATGAGATTACTCGTATGAAGAAATGAGGTTACTTTGTTAACAATTGGGGTTACTCGTATGATTATATCACTAGTAGAAAAACATTGATTTGCGTCTCCTAAATTACGTCGCACAACAGGTAAATCGACGCAGAAATGGAGGAGCGCATCATTTACGTCGGCATCGACGCAAATCATGCTTTATTCATCGAATGTGTAACACATTCGACGAAAAAAATTAAAGCAAATGGCTGCGAGATTCATGTGCGTCGGACCCCCAGTCAATGCGTCGAAGATAAGTTAAATGCGATGCAAATGGCTGTATCCAACGATTTGCGTCGGATCTTTAAGCCAATCCGACGTAAATGGGTTTCAGGCCTTATCCATGCGTGTCACGAATTATTGCATCAGGGAATATGGATCAGATTTACTTCAGACCTTTTTGTCCGTGCGGCGCACATAGGCCATGAGGCCCACTTCCCCTTTTTATTTTCAAACCCAATAATTAGGTTTTTTTCTCACTCTTTCACTTCTTCTCTGCAACCGTTTTCTCTCTCTCTCTCTGTCTCCAATTGCTTCAATGGTATCTCTTCAATCCCCTGTTTCAACATCATGATTCCAAGCAAGAACTGGAGTTTCGAACCCTCCTCTCATGTTTGCTCTCTTTTTCTCTCTCATTTTCCTGCAATAATTCCAATACTTTTAAATTTGGATTGATTCTGAACCCCGTCTTTACACAACTATAAATGCGCAACCAAAGTTTTTGTTGGATTAAAACCCCGACGATGACAAAACCAGCGTTGTTTCTCAAATTTGGGTTTCTCAATTCAAAGCCCAATTGAAAAAAAAATCCAATATGGGTTTCTCAAACCTCGTATTTTCATCTCGTGGTCTTCACCATCTGCATCTTTCTTGCGGCGGAACATCTCGCTGGTGATTTTCACGTCTCGTCGGTGTCTCGACAAGAGTTGATGGAGATTTGAGAGCGGCGACAAGAATGGAGATTTAGATTAGGGTTTGATTCTTAACACATCACTTCAGATTTGAGGTTATGTTTTATGTTTTTCTCCCAAATTTGTATTGTTAATTGCTCTAGATTTTAGTTCTTTTTGGATCTATGTATTGCAAGTTGTAAATTTGTAATTATAATTTTTTTTATCATAATTTAGTGTAAAGTGGTTCCTTTAATGGTTGGTAATGAATTTTTAGGTTTTTAATTTTGTTAGATCTGATTTTTTTGGGTTCTAATTTTTTAATTTAGTTTTTTGTGTTATATCTAGTTTGTAATGGGTTATTACTTGATAGGAGGGTGCGAAACTCCAGTTCTTACGTGGAAACTCTAGTTTTCTCTCTCTCTCTCTCCCCAATTTGTTCAATGAGTGTCACGAGTTATTGCATCAGCACCCAATTCTTTAATTTTGTATTATTACTGTCATTTGCGTCGCATATAGCCCCGAATGCGACGCAAATGTCTCCTGCCAATGACCAGTATGCTGATTGTCGTTGTCATGTGCGTCGGACTTTCCCATGCTCCGACGCAAATGGTTCACGAATTGCGTCGTCTCCTCGTCCGACGCAGATCTTATAAGGGACATTTGCGTCGAGACCTGTGGCGTTGGACATTGGTCTCAGGTCCGACGCAAATCAATGATTTTGTACTAGTGTATGGAGTCGTTGTGTGATTGATTGAGGTTACTTTTATGAATAATTGAGGTTACTCATATGAATAAATGAGGTTACTTTTGTGAACAATACAATTAGGGTTACTCATACGATTAAATAGGGTTGTCATATGATTAAGGGATGTTACTTCTATGAAGAAATGGGGTTACTTTGGTGAACAATTGGGGTTACTCGTATGATTAGATATAGGGTCGTGGTATGATTAAGTGAGGTTACTCGTATGAATAAATGGACTTACTTTTGCGAACAATTGAGCTTATCCGTATGATTAAATAGTTTCGTTGTATGATTAAGTGAGGTTACTCATATGAAAAAATGGGTTTACTTTTATGAACAATTGGGGTTACTCCTATAATTAAATAGGGTCGTCTTATGATTAAACGAGGTTACTCGTATGAATAAATGGGTTTACTCGTATGAATAAATGAGGTTACTTTTGTGAACAGTTGGAGTTAGGGGTGTGCACCGGTCTAGGACCGAACCGAAACCGGTTGGACCGGCGGACCAGCAGTTTTGGACCGATTGGACCGCAATTTGTATTTTTTGCTTAGCTTTAAACATATTTATGAATTCAATACATTAAAATCTAATAATTCTAAAAGCAATAATTCGTAATGCAATAAAGATGAGATTTTAGCTCCCTAACTTTTAACTTTTAAGTATTTTTTAACCCTTAAACCTATTTTTACTATAAAAAAACAGGAATTTCGGAAATTTTCGGATTTGGATCGGATCGGACCGGAAACCTGAAATCCCCGATTTTCATGGACCGGAGACCGGACTTGAAATTCCGAATTCTGGTCCCGGTCCAAAACTACACACCCTTAGTGGGGGTTACTCGTATTATTAGATAGCAGCATCTTATGATTAAATGAGGTTAATCTTATAAACAAATGAGCTTAATCGTACGAATAAATAAGGTCATAAATGAAGATTGCTTTTGTGAACAATTGGAATTACTCGTATGCATAGATAAGGTTACTCGTATTGATAAAGGAGGTTACTTTTTTGTAAAAAATTGGGGTTACTGTTATGAATAAATGAGGTTACTCATAAGACTAAAATAGGTTATTCATAAGATTAAACAAGTTTATTCCAAAAACTAAATGAGGTTACTGGCAAAAAATAAATGGGGTTACTCATATAATATTTTATGGTTACGTGTAACAATAGAAGGGGTTACTATTATAAACAAAATGGGGTTACTTATGTGAACAAAATGGGTTACTTATATGATTAAACAAGGTTACTCTAAAAACTAAACGGTTACTGCAAAAAATAAATGGCACTACTCATATAATATTTTGAGGTGTCATTGATATGAACAAATAAGGTTACTCATAAAGTCATATGAACAAATGAGGTTACTCATATGAACAAATGTAGTTACTGGTATGAATAAATAATGTTATTGATATGAACAAATAAGGTTACTCATATGAACAAATGAGGCTACTTTAGCCTTACATATCAATCATACTAAATTGTGTAACAAAAGTATATAAATCATGTAAAAGTTAATATATACTACAAGTAATTATGATTAAGTGAGGTTACTCGTATGAATAAATAAGGTTACTTTTTTCAGCAGTAGGGGTTACTCGTATGACTAAATAGCATCATCATATGATTGAATGAAGTTACTCTTATGATCGAATGAGGTTACTCGTATGAATAAATGGTGTTAATTTTGTGAATAATTGGGGTTACTCGTATGATTATATAGGGTTGTCGTATGATCAATTGAGGTTACTCTTATGAACGAATGACATTACTCATATGAACAAATGCGAGGTTACTTTTGTAAACAATTAGGATTACTCGTATGATTAAATCACTAGTAGAAAAAACATCATAGGATCTGGTCAAAATCGGGCTTTTTACATATCCGATTTTGGTCCGGATCCGGTGGGCACGGAGCGGCTATTATTGATCAACTGATCCGGTCCAAAAGCGGATCAGCTGATTACTAACTGATCCGGTTGCATCACAAAACCGAATCAGTTAGGTGAGTAAACTGATCCATTTTTGTGATGCAACCTGATCAGTTAAGGTAAATCCACAAGTATAAAAATTCAGGTTTCCACCACGGCCTAGCTCTACTAAAAACTTATAAGAGCAATTGGTAGTCAACGAAAACATTCAAATAATAAATTAAAACAAAACAAAACAAAACATAAATTAAGGGAACAATTACAGACAACAATAAATTATCAAAAACACGAAATGAATTAAAGAAAATAATAAAAATTAAAAAGAAAATAAATACTGACAAAAATCAACAATTAATTACAATGTGGTGGAACGAAAAAACAAACAATAATCAACAATAAATTAAAAAAAATCAGATATTACAAAAGCTCGAAAAAATTCCAAACCAACGAAAAATCAAACATTAATCAAATCACAAAATGAATTACAAAAATCAGTAATATAATCAATAAAAACGAAAAAAAATCGGATATTACAAAAGGAAATGTAATTTTTTTTAAAAAAATCAAACCCTGGATCTAATGGCTCAAATCTCCAATAGCTCGAAAAAAATTTCAAACCCTAGATCTAATGGCTCGAATCTCCAATAGCTTGAAAAAAATTTCAAACCCTATATTTTGGGTTTGAATTTGAGTCGCGGTTGATGTCGAAGCCGCAACGTGGTGGTGACGACTGTGCGACGAGCATGAACGGCTAAAGGTGGTTGTGCGACCGTGCATTGGGAGGATGAGAGAAGAGAGGTTGGTGGCAATTGAGAGGCGATGGAGATGGTGGAGGCGCAAGCTTCCTTTGTGTTGGTGGCGTCGGTAACAGTTTGACGGGTTAGGAGAGAGAAAGGAGGGGAGTTAGGGTTTGCTGCAATTTTGAGAGAAGGGAGGGAAGTTAGGCTTTGCTGTAATTTCGTGGTCGATGGGTTATGAGAGGTAGGATGGAGGAGGGAGGAGGAGATCAGGGAGAGAGGCGAATTAGGGTTTGTTGGGGGGCAGGTTTGAGAGGAGTGTGAGGAGGGAGGAGGAGATCAGAAGAGGAGTGAGGGGATGAGAAGAGGGCGTGAGCTAGGGAGTGAGGGAGTAAGGGTTTGAGGCATGTTATAAACTGAGAACGAAATGGGCCGCGATTTATATAACATTATCAAGCCCAACTAATCCGGTTCCTCATATGGACCGGATCAGTTTGATGTTTGACAATTTTCGCTCCAAAAACCAATAAAAACTGATCCGATTTTCAAAGAATCGGATCAGTTTACTTGTAACAGATCCAGTTTTTAAATAACCAAATCAGTTAACTTGTGACGTATAAGGTTTTTTCCACTAGTGAATAGAGTTGTCGCATGATTAAGTGAGGTTACTCGTATGAATAGATAAAGTTACTTTTGTGAACAGTTGGGGTTACTCGTATGATTAAATGAGGTTACTAATATGAATAAATGGGGTTACTCATAAGACTCAACGAAGTTATTCATAAGATTAAACGAGGTTATTCATAGATTAAAAGACATTACTTGTATATGACTAAACGAGAAAATGAGAAACTAACAATTTACTCTTACAAATGAATGAGGTTACTCAATTGAAAAATTGCGGTTACTTTTGTAAACAATTGGGGCTACTCCGTACAAAGAAATGAGGTTACTAGTATGAATAAATAGGGTTACTCATAAGCTTAAACGAGGTTTACTCACTTTTAGATCTGTTAATTACTACTACTACTTTAATTCTACCCAAAATCTCATGTTTTTTCCTCTCTTCCATAAACATTTCACACCCACACTTCGCTTCTTTCCTCCAAATCTTACACAAGCTTTTCTTTCTTCTACTAGAAGTTATGATGGATATCATGTACTTCATATGTTCTTTTTCTATTGCAACAATGGGATTTTTACACTATTCACTCACCACCCTTTCACTATCAATATGTGGTTTTTACGTAGGAAAAAAATATAGTCATGTGGGGTCTTGTTATATTCGTCTCAATTTATACTTTCAAAATATCAAATTTGTATAATTTTTACTAAAAAGTAATTAAAGATATTAATAGTTGAACTTGTGCATTGACAAGCGTGAAAACTCAATTGTTGCAATAGAAAAAGAATGGAGAAAGTATTAATTAGGATTAGTCTGAATCCGGGTGTACAAAAAATCTAAGCCACTATTGGCAATATCATCTATCATATTGTGTATCTTAACTTTTGATTGCTTGCTTTCTTGCAGGAATTTGGGATGTCGTAGTCACATGCTTCTTCATTGATACAACTCATAACATCGTAGAGTACATAGAAATTATATGGAAAATCCTCAAAGATGGAGGAGTAAGACGCGAGCTTTATTCTGCTCTCTCCTCCAAAACTCTATTACAAATCACAAAGAACTTGGACCTTCCTCCATTGTTGAGAGCTTCAAAGAAATAAAATAAAGATAGAAGATATAGAGTTATGGAGGAGAGAGAAAAAGAAGATAGAAGAAAAATGCAGCCATAAGAAAGCATCGGTCGTCGAGAAAGCGAGAAAGACAAATATTTCATTACCTATGATTGGTAAAGATGGTTATTGGATTTAGTTGTATATTAATCCATGTTTAATATTTATAACATGTGGTAAGGTAAAGAAGGATTCTTGGAATTAATCGGAGTATTATTCCATACTTTATTATTTATTATTCTTTCACAATCGCGAATTTGTGATGGACTAAGTGGAGAGCTATGTCTTAGTGACATTGTTTATTGTTGATTTTATTCAACATATTGGATTAAAGGACTAATGATTATAAAATTAGTTATCCTGTGATTAATCAAAGATAAAATATATTTTTTGATTGTTGGTTAATATTTAATCAATTAATCACTTAAAGTGAAAGAGAATGAGCAGTAAAACTCTAGATTAGTGCAAGTGTAATACCCCTCATGATTGCTTTAAAAGTAATTTAACAGACTGCTTATACCAACAAGATGCAACTTTCTTTTACGAAGCTCATTTCTTAACTTACTCCAAAGTTAAGCGTGCTTGAATGAGAGCATTGGGATCGGCGACCTCTTGAGAAGTTTCTTAGGGTGCGCATGAGTAAGGACAAAACGCGTCGGAAGAACTTGTGTTGGTCTGTAAGGACATTTGTTGGCCCTAAATGCACATTGGTGACGATATAATCAACTCTGTCACGGTTCGGGGATGCTTACAATTATAAGGTTGTGCACCGGTCCAAAATCGGACCGGACTGGCCAGGTATGACCAGAACCGGACTGGATAATCCCGGTCCGATTTTGGACCAGATTTTGTGATTTTTGCAAATTTTCGTTTTTTTTTTCCTTTTTGCAAAAACGAAATCAGGGAGACTTACAATTCACAAATAACAATACAATTCACGAAGATGACGAAATCAGGGAGACTTACAATTTATAAATTTATTCATGAATTATTTGAACAAGTTTTTATTTATTTATTATACTGTTATTTATTCATGAACTTACAATTCACTGTCAAATTAGAAAAAGAGAAGAACTCAAATTTCAGTTATGACAACTCAAAAGTCACAACTCACAAGCAAATGAAAAGATCTCGAAATTTTAGTAAAAAAGAGACTTAAAATACTCAAAGACCGTCGATAAACACGAAGGGGACTGGCGGAATGATGATTGGGCGGTGCAGTGGGCGTTTGGTGGCAATGAAGTGGGCCTGCGGTGGCGGCGTGATTGGCTGTGGTGTGGTGGCTGGTGGGAGAAGAGAAGAGAAGAGAAGAGAATAGAAGAGTGAGAGAGAGAAGAACCTTAATTTTTGTGGCTGTCTTAGATTCTTAGTTGGGTTGGAACTCTGGAAGTTTAATGAAAACTTTTTTACAAAAAAAGCATTTTTTTTAAATGTAACAGATTTCTCCGGTCCGGACCGGAAAAATCCGGTTTTAGACCGGACTGGAAAATCGGATTCCAAAATTTTGAGGATCGGGGACCAGACCGGCAGCCACAGGTCTGATTCCAGTTTTTTGCTGGTCTGGTCCGAAACTGCACACCCATACTTATAAATGGTGTCAGAGCAACCTTACGATCGCATGCTAATCTTATGGATAATTAATCCAAGGTTAGTCACCTTGTGGGGGACGATTCCGGAGCTATATCATCGGTTGCGGTCGAATATGTGATTAGTTTCCAGGTTGAGGCAACCCCAAAGGCCGTTGGGCCGAATATATGGAATCTCCATACGCAACGAGGATGTTGCTCTCCTCAAGTGAGGGGTATAACCCTCATGATTGCCTTAAAAGAGAATTAGCAAGCTACTTATTCCAACAAGATACATCGCGCATGAGTGAGGACAAAACGTGTCGGAAGAACTTGTGTTGGTTTGTGAGGACAGTCGTTGTTGGCCCTAGATACGCATTGGTGACAATAGAGTCGACTTCGTCAGGGGCCCGGGCATTACAACACGTCTGGAGTATTAAACACTGGGAATTGGAGTACATGGTGGTAACTCTTGGCATTTCGAGGACCGCTAGATCAACTTATTTCTCTTTTTATATAATTTTATCGATATCGATTGGTTTTGGGGACATGGATCGCGCTTGTTGCCTCATCTTCTTAGAAGACTGGTTTTGGTTTGGATAACTCGTTCATTGCTTATTCAACCTAATTAATTAATCAAGTTGTTCTCAGTGTCATGTTTTATCCTAGTATTACTTATTTTGCCTCCAGTGCATGGCTTTTATCATTCTGTAGTATCATTCTAGGTTTTTTTTTTTACTCTTCTTGGACTTTGTATACTCGGATTTGCTAATTCCGTACTTTATATGTTGACTTTGTACTTTGTATGTACGACCCATCATTAATTAAATCATTTATATATATATATATATATATATATATCGTTGACAATCAGACATACAAATATTACATTCAGACCCAGGACGAGATGTACGCAAATCACGTTTGACCCATGGCCCAAACGTAATAAGGGTACTTCACGCCAAGGCCTAGACGCAATCAGGGCACGGTCCATGAGGTTGAAGTATGATGGTTGGTATATATACTTCACTTTTGATTTGTTTTTAATAGTTTTTATGATAGCTTTTAGGCTAGTTTAGGCTAAATTTCTTCCTTTTCTTTCTTTTTGTGCATTTTCCCTCTTTGTGCTCTTTCTTTGGGTATTTGTTTTTATTTCAGGATTTGGGAATACGCTTGGAGGATCTATGCACAAACCCGAGGCAAAGCATTGAAGAAATGGAGCACCAAGGGGCTCGAAAGAGGATAAGAAAGAGAGGAGGGTGGTGACCCGAGGGCCCGAGTTCACTGACCCGTCGGGGTCATCCCAGCCAGCACTCACAGCTCATTCCTATCAATGGACCTGCCCGGGTCTGCTAACCCGATGGCTCAGGTTCACAGACCCGCCAAGGTCATATATGTTGAGCATCCGGTTATTATCCTGATCAGTGGACCCGTCCGGGTCTGGTGACCCGAGGTCCATGGTCAAGTCACCCGAGCACTCGGGTCGGGCCACCCACCCGGGTCGGGTTATTTTCCGGAAACGCTTTCGAGTTTGATGCTTTTGTACGGGGGCTTTTATGTAATTAACTCTGTTTTATTTTTAGGACTATATAAGAAGGACTCCTCTTATTTTAGGTTAAGCAATTTTATTTTTCAGATTAGAGAGATTAATTATTGTTAGCATACAAACTTTAGAACCCTAGGAGAGAGAAAGTTGAGGTTGGAAGCTTTTGAACTCCATTTTCACCATTTATGTAAGCTTAAAAGTTGGTAATTTCTTATTTTCTTTACTTAATCTTGTTTATTGTGATTGCTTTGTTGCTTAGATCTTGTTTATTACTTGTTGATCTTCCTTCTTCCTCTTTCTTCCATAGTTATGGTGATAAAATTATCTCAAAATTTGTGTTGCTTTATTTTTATGACGTGTGAGTAGTTCTATTACTAGGGAAAGGGATGTAACCTTCATTTACTATTTAGATCCTAAATCTAGGTTAGGGGTTAACTTTTGGGATTGATCTTGTTGATCAAACTTGCTTTACTTGGTTTATTGGGTGTTTGATCACCACTTGACTTGCATATTTGAAATTTCTAGTGAAGGGTTGAGAGATGAAGCTAGGAATAAACTAAGTTTGGTTGCTAGATTAGGATCTCCATGAAAATAGGTATTTCCTAGTTTAGGGAAGCTTGATTAATCATGTTGTGCTTGATTTGGCTAGATTAGTTACTCATGCCATGAGAATAGGTCATGAGTGACTACTAAAGCTCCTCTAATTAGCTCGAGAGAGTAATTAGAGTTTCTATTTGCATGATTTTTCCCCTTGTGATCCCCCGTTTTTTTCCCCTTAGCTTTGATGATTGGATCCTTAGATTGAGTGTTGGTGAATCCCCCTAATCCCCTAGTTCCTTTACCCTTGTTTTATCTCCTTTACTTGCTTGTTGATTTACTTTGCAAATTTCCTAATTTATTTAGATTTTAGAATCATTGCTAAACTTTCTAAAAACCCAAAAATTGATTTAGTTCATTGTAATTAGCTAATTAACTCTTGATTTAACCCTACTTCTTTGTGGATTCGACCCTATACTTACACTGTATTGGGTAATTTAGGTTATATTTGGCGAGTATACAATGACCCGTCAAAGTACAATGATTATGTTCGATCCATCTTGCGGACATAATCCTCGTGCGTGTGCCTCTTGTCCATAGTGGAACCATCCTCATGCGTCTTGATTTATTAAAAATCAATAATTACTATATTCTATATATACTTGGCATTTAAATAAATATATATGGAATGTATGAAATTTTACGACCATGAATATATAATATACTATCATATTATTTTATTCAATACCAATATATTATTATGTCATTTCTAACAGGTAGAAGAACGTGAGCACGAGTTACCAATCTTACTTCCATTGTACGCGTGGTCTTCCTTATAGAGAGAGATTAATGAATTTGGATCTAGCTTATTGACAGAATCTCACTAGAGCATATTTGTTTATGAAGGACCAAGGGAATGTCGTTGTGCATACGCTAGTTTCATCGGCAGATTAGTGGATCTAATGGTGGCACTAAGAGAGTTATTCGTGAGATGTTGTTTTTATATATATGGTGTGATAATTATTTTGTATTTCTGGTCAACCATTATGTTCATAAGTTTTGAATCAAAAAAAATTTATGTTCATAAGTTAAGCACAATATCAATTGATAGAAAAAAATAAACACGTATATATAAGACGAAAAAAGATATCGTTTAACAGAAGAATATGTAGTCGTACAATGATTATGTTCATATACAACCAATAGAAACAAGATAATTACTCATGTGGGGGTGGGGAATCAGGGGAAGCATCTCATCATAAAGATCCTCATCCAACTCCTCTACCGTCTCCCAATCCTCCTCACGCACCATGTTTAGCTGAGTTTGAGGTTTCGGTGCGGCTTAATGGCAATCCCGATGTTCACGCCTGGTGGACATAGTCACACCACGTGAGTAGGGACGACGAACTTTTGAATCATGCCCTGTAATTGCTTCATAATCAGCCCTCGGCAAGGATTTACCACCAGCACGAGAAATGATATTTAATGCAAAGGTGAAGTAAAGTTAATTACACGACCATGTATTCATATTATTCGCAACAATCTTGAATTCAATTGCGATAAATATGAATTTTATAATTAAATGCAATTATCACATTCTTGTATTTATTTATTATGTCATATTTCTTAATTAAGATGAACATGAAAGTAATGAATTTGTAATATTTAAATGATAACATAAATTAATATGCATTATTACAATATTTCAATGACACGGATTGAAATTTTGAATTTAATCAATTGTTAAATAACATTATTTGAATAATAACATGAATTTATTACAACGACATTTTTTTATTTACTTTAGATAAATAATACTTGCACAAACAAGAATAAGACGCAACTAAATTACATCTAGATCTAGGTAGGGACACATGAAGATTGAGCTCACCCTTGGTTGAAACACAATCTATTTGCTTCTCAACATAGGTGTCGACGCATGGAGCTAAGTTAAGTTGCTTCCCAGTCATGCGTCTCCACCCAGGTTGAGAAGCAATTTCCGTGCATATGTGACTTTCCCGTAAAACAAAAAAAGATTATCGGCGGCGCAGAAAAGGCGGGTTGTCTTTAGTAGCGGTGCAACATGGGACCTGAACTAACAATCAGTGAGATGTTTGGAGTTAATGGTGGAGGTTTTTGGTGGTGATGTCATCAGGAAAAATTTTCGGGTTTTTTTGGGATTAAATGGTCACGTGACTACCACGTGACATAGTCAACGCCGGAATTTGTGGCAACCCCGAGAATCCGGTAAAATGTCCTCATTCGCAACAAAAAAAATGGTAAAATATACTTTTTCACAACAATTTTTTTAGAGTATTGTTTCACAAAAAAAACCTTATTTATAAGATACTCCCTCCGGTCTTTATTAGTTTACCCCTTTCTATGGGGCACATTTGCCGATACACTAATTTAAACCTTAATATCTCTAATTATCAATAAGCAAAAATTACAAAAAGTTGATATTTGGATACTACACATTGAGATGAATCTAACAAGATCTCACATGACTATATTTTTCCTTAAGTACAAATCACAAGAGATAGTCAAAGTCATGTATGTGAATAGTGTCAAAAGTCAAAAGGGGTAAACTAATAAAAACCGGAGGGAGTACTTTATAACAAAAAAATCCTAGTAAATATTGATTTGTTTTAGGATTGTGTATTTAACAACTTTTCTTTAAAAAGTCAAAGTTACGGTGTTTAGGATGTAACTAGTTATTAGGCCCGGGCTACGCCCCGGGTAAGGAAAATTTTCATTTATTAATATTATACTTTAAGATGATAACACTAAATGTTATTTTCAATGCAAGACTTTAAATATTTGTTTGCGAAGCCCGAGATCAAACCCTATACTACGCAATTTATAATTTTTTTTTATTATCATGGATTGCGTAGATGCTTGTTTAAGTACGCCTTTTAATATATTAGTATAGATTAGCAAATTTCACTAGGAAAGGAGGTTGTAACCCTAACTCTCCATATTCCAAATCCGTAGAAATTCGCGCGGTTACAAGGAAATTGCATCTCTCTCTACAGATTACAGATTACAGATTACAGGTTCATAATTCATTAATTCCAGTTTTGTTTTCCATCTTCAGTTTAGTATTTCCTGCTCAATTCAAGTAAAGAAATTGAAGAATTTCTTCGACAATTCCATAAAATTAAAGGTTTATTTAGGACTAATTTTACAATTGTGAGTTTTAAGATTTCAATTTTGCAGTTCACCATTAGATATTTGAGTAAGAATTCAACAAAATCCAGATTTTGGGGATTCAGTGGGTTGGATACGGCACTGGAAAATGGTGCTGGTATTAGCAATAGGGGATTTACATATCCCTCATAGAGCACCAGATCTCCCTGCCAAGTTCAAGTCCATGCTTGTTCCTGGCAAGATTCAACACATCATCTGCACTGGTAATCTCTGTTCCAAAGTATGCTTCTTTCTCTCTCCTCTGACTTTTTTTTTTAGTATTGCTTCCTTGCTCATCATTTTTATACTTCTCTTTGTGATATGGGTTTTTAGATTATTTCAGTTTGTTTGATTTTTCTGGGTGATGATCATGGAGTTGTTTTGAGTTGTTTTTGTTTGTGCTTGTATACGACCTGGGCTACAATGTCTGGAATTACAAAATTAACCAGAAAAAAAGTG
>CANSZD010001937.1:0-225437 GCA_947648045.1 Beta corolliflora | reverse complement strand
AGGCTCCTCCCACATCTTGGGCATATACACTAAACTTTCATTTCCCTCTTTGCTAGCGTGGCCATAGTGGGAAGGCCTTCTCTTCACCGCTCTCCAAAGCAGGTTTTTAACCTTTGGTGGCACTTGTGCTCTCCATATCTTCTTCCACACCTCCTGTGACTTCGACCTCGATGAAGTTCTAGCATCACCACTTATTTTTTGAACTTCCCTATGATAAGCACTTCTAACTGTAAATATGCCGAAACAAAGTCCTTAAACTCTCACAAGGAGGAAAAAAAAAATGCATGGATAGATGTAACCCAATATATGAGTAGAATAATTTTTCATTAGAGAGAGTAGAGGTTTATTGTAAACAAAACCGGAGAAAATGGGGCTTGCACGCCTGCTAAAAGGGTGGTGGTAGGATGGTAGACCAGCCCTTACCCTTGGATCAGAACAAAGAAAACTAGGGTTTTTAGAGAGAACATAAAGAGGAAACAGAGCTATAAGTAGAACTCTGGAAGAAGATTTCCATAAGCAGATAAATATAATCTCAGTTTTCGACATTTCCCGCTCAGATTTCAAAATCCCAACTTTCAAAACAAAATTTCCATTTTCACCTTCCCCTATTTTCCCTCTCCACGCTACACCCTCCTTCACCCCACTCTCTCTCTCCTGCTCTGCACTCAACAAAGCTACGGTATCTCTCTAACTTTTTTAATCTCTCTAAATATATTTATCTGAATTATTCGTCTTTTTAGTCACTAAATCTCCTGAATTATTGTGTTTAATCTGCAATGTTTCAAACATAGATATTTCGACTTGAATCTTTGGTGTTATTATTATACTCAGAAAAAACATTTAGAACAAGCAGAAGCATATAGTACAAAAGTTTTAATTTTTTTAGGAATCTGATAAACAAGTTGATTTTTTTTTCTTTATTTTGTAGGTTTTTTTTTTCTTGTCTTAATTATGAAGAAAAAGTACTAATTCTGAAGAAGAAGAAGGCCAGTATAATTGTGAAGAAGATGAAGGCCAGTTTACTGGTAATATGCTTGAACAACCAAAAAGAAACTGTTTTAATAATCTAAAACCAAAGTCAAAGAAGTCAAAATTAAATTCTGAAGAAGAAGATGATGAATGTCGTTTTACCGGTGAACCAATTTCTGTTCTTGAGGCTAAACAACAATGGCCGCATCGTTATTTATCCAAGGTAACTTTTTTTTTTCTTTCTTTCTCGACGTAACATTTTCTGGAAACAGAAGCAAAAGTTATAGATCTGTTCTTTTGAACATTTGTGTTTCTGGTTGTAATTTCAGGGTAAATGGGCAAATAGACCGGCATATGCTAAGTAAGTACTGCTAAAAATAGAACAAAAAACTGTTTTTGCTTTGTTCTGTAGATTGAATTTTGTGTTGTTGATTACTTGCATTTATGCTATGTAGAGGTTGGGAGAGTGACGAAATTATGCAAGCTTGTCGACATTTCAACGAAGCTTTGGTTGATGGAGTGACTGTTAGACTTCTTGATGATGTTTACATTCAGGTCTGGATACTTATAATAATGTATAATCTACTTATAATGATGATTTTGTAGTGTTTTTTTTTTGAAGTTTGATTTTATAGTGTTTTAAGCAAGATTGTATGATGCAAGGGTTTATTTGTGTTAGATAATGTAAACTCCATGGTCCTATTGTATTCCATTCATCAATATTGATAGGGGTTACAATGATAGTCCTAATTTTATTAGGAAACTATTATAATAATAGTCCATAATCATATTAGGGAACTAACAAGATTTGTAAAGATATTATTTTACAAAAGTATATCCTAAATCTGGGAAAAGAATATTCTATGTATATTCTCTATCAATTTGTTTTTTTAACCATAATTTAATTTCTATATGGATCAATACACATGATAGGATGATAGTGAGATATGTGTTGAGATAAGTGGTGAGTTGATTCGACATTGACTCTGTAAAAACTTGAGTCAAGCCATCGTATGTACATGAAGTTGATTTCGAGTGCCCTTATAGTTAATGAACTTGTTGCCTATTGATAAGAGTTGATAACCTCTAAGCTATTTCCAGATATCAACAAGTCATCCACATAAATGAGAATAAGGGTAATATGTGAGTGAGATGTTTTGTGAAGATGCTCTAATTAGGTTTGGATTGGGTGAAACCAAAGGTACATAGGGTTTTAGGGAGCTTTGAGAACCATTATTTGGGGGCTTGTTTTAAGCCATAAAGAGAATTATGTAGCTTGCAAACTAGGGAGAAAAGGTGTCACACCATGGATTGTGATTTAACAGAATTATGCTCCCATGTCCAAATATAACCTTCAAGCGGTTTCATGTAAACATTCTCAAACAAGTCACCATGTAGAAAATCATTTATTACATTCATTTGAAAAGCATACCAGTCTTCTATGGCAACTACGACCGACACTGTTCTAACACAGGTCATCTTTGCAACTGGTGCAAAGGTCTTAGCATAGTCCACTCCATATTTTTGTATGTTTTCTAGGACAACAAACCTTGATTTGTGTCTCTCAATACTTCTATCAGGCTTGTATTTGGTTTTGTACAGTACAACCATTTGCACCCTATGGAAACTTTGGCATGAGGCAAAGTAGTAACCTCCCATGTGCCATTGGTTTCTAGTGCACTCAGTTCTTGATTCAAGCATGTAGGATCATGAGAGTGTTCAAGAATAGACAGGATGCAATAGAAGGTAGGCTCAACAGTAGTAGGCTAGTAGCAACCAAAGTTGTCACATGAGCTACATTAGGTGGGTGTTAACCTAGGACTACAAAGTCATGTAACCAATGGGGTGTGTTGTGAGGTCTAGAAGATCTTCTCACCACTAGGGGTGGTGCATTGTGTAGTGGTGAGAAATTATGAGGTGTAGAAGGTGTTGTAGTGGAGGAGAGAGCTTTGTGAGGGAATAGGAGAGGCATCAATAGGTATGTGAGTAGAATTTTGTGGATTGGTGTGTCTTGGCAGGGTTTGTGGTGTTTTGTAAGGCTGATTTTGTGGTGGTTCTAGTTCTAGATCATCATTGATTAATTCAAGGGTATCTAAGTTGGGTGTCAAGGTGTTGTGACTTGTGAGGTTCAGGGTTAAGGATGGGTTGGAGTCTACAGCTTTGGTTTGTTATGGGAATATGTGTTCTCTTAACACAAAATCTCTGGAGACAAACATATCCATATTTAGCATATTGAACAGTCTATAGCCTTTTTGAGTTGCTCGATATCCAAGGAATACACAAGGGACACCTCTAGGAGAAAACTTGTCATCTTGTATGTGGTATTTGATGCAAAGGCCAAGCAACCAAACACTTAAACATGAATGTACTTAGGTTTTTTGTTGTGAAGAACCTCATTTGGAGTTTTGTTGTGCAAGATTTTAGCTGGGAGCCTCTTTAATTATGTGAGCACAAGTCATACAAGATGGATACAAGGAACAATGGCGTGTAAAGTAAGCCTAGATTCAAGTTGTTTCCATTTGTTAAAGCAAACCTAGATTCAAGTTGACATTTTAGCCTCTGGAATTGGTGTTTTCAGCACTTCTCTTTGAGATTTCTCCTTGTAATCTTTTAGCTATTTATCCATTTTTTAAAGCCTTAGTTTTGAAAAGCGCCCCTAGGCGCTAGGCGAGTAGAGGTATTAAAAAAATCGCTCCTCAAACTCAGGCAAGGTGAATCACGTTAGGCGAGGAGAGGTGTACGCTTCTTGCTGCCTTTGAGGGCGCGAGGTGCAGCTGGCCGCTTTAAGTAGAGAGGAAAATCACACCCCCTTTTTTGGATGATTAGGGAAGAGAAAAGAGAATGAGAAGATTCGAGAAGAAAGATTTAGTTATTGAGAAGAAAGATTGAGAAATTTTCTAGGAGGGAAGATTTAGGAAGAAAGATTCAGACTTTGAGAGGGATTTTTTCGAAAGGTCACTAGCTTAATGAGAGAAGGAGTGCTTCATTTCAGTTCACATTTATGATACCATGATAATTTGAATGATAAGAATGAAATGATTCAAATGCAAAGAAATAATAAGCGTTGAGAGACAGAGAGAAAACCATTAATTGTGAGAGAAATTGTATTGCATAGTGTCACCCTTCATTACATCCTTACATCAGTATATAAAGGCTAGAATAAGAAAAAGAAAAGGAGGGCATCTCAGGAGATCACCCAATTACAGTAGAGCATAGTATCAGCGTAGTTTTAAGGAGAATAATTAACCTTTCATGACAATGATGAGCTGTGCCTATGAGCTGTCAATAATAGAAATAAGAAGAAAACATAATTTCCAATTCAGTTTATTATTCTCATTACATATGTTGAGGGCTTCACAGTTTCACACAATATCGTGTTTTTCAGGCTGAGGAAGGAACACCTGATTATATTGCCAAAATAGTGGAATTCTTTGAGACTGTTGATAAGCAACAATATATTACAGCTCAATGGTTTTATAGAGCTGAGGACACTGTGAGTCTTCATATCTCTATTTGGGTCATTCTTTCATATTAGTAAGTTTTTGCTAATATTCTCGGGTGGCCTTCCTTTTCAGGTAATTAAAGTACACGCTGAACTTATTGATAATCGACGAGTATTCTTTTCGGATGTCAAAAATGATAATCCATTGGGCTGCATTGTTCGTAAAGTGAACATCGCTGCCAACCCTTCTAATGTATGATGAATATATGTATGTTAGTCTGTTTTTTGTTCTCTCTTCTTTTTAGTCGTCTGATTCTTCAAACTCTCATTAGGTTGGCGTGGAGAAGTCTCATGAACTGTTTTGTGATTTGAGTTATAAATTGCCTTATTTGACTTTTTGCAAATCTGGTGCCTGGTATGTATTATAGTGTTGTGAATTTCATCGGATTTAAGTTTTAAGGTTTATTTCATTCTTTGTAATGTATGTTAAACAATTCTTAATGGTTTAGATGGGCAAAATGAAGGAGGTGGTAGTGATACATCATCAACTATTTCAAGTGATCATAGTTCCAATGAGGCCACTGATGATGTTACTAGTAATGGTGTAGTAGAAACAAAGACAACGCAAGAAGTTGTGGAACCTAAGAATGAAATGAGGTTACTGGATCTATATTCTGGTTGTGGAGCCATGTCCACCGGTCTTTGTCTAGGTGCCTCTCTATCGGGAATAAAACTTGTAAATGTAAGCCTATTATCAGGTTTTCACAGTTGATGTTTTAAATGATTTACCTAATGTGGGACTGAAGCTGACTAATCTCTTCGTAAATGTTATCTAGAAATGGGCAGTAGATATGAACCAAGATGCTTGTGAATCTCTGAAGAAGAATCATCCTGAAACTGAGGTGAAATCGGATTTCTTGTTTACCATTGCAAAGAGTTGAGTGGAAACAATACATGACTAAATTCATTTTACAGGTGAGGAACGAGAAGGCTGAGGATTTCTTAGCCTTGTTGAAAGAATGGAAAAGGTTGTGCAATGATTTATTATTGTCAGCAGCTTCACCCTCACCAGAGGTGGTATGTTCTGAAGAAGAAGATATTGATGATGACTCTCCACTTTCCCCTGGAGAGTTTGAAGTAGAGACTTTACTTGACATTTGCTTTGGGGATCCTAATTATGTGAGAAAACGTGGCCTTTACTTTAAGGTATTTTCTCCATAGCTCTATTCTACTGTTTATTATATGCTTGTGGAGTGATATTGCAAGAGCTTAATTTTGGTTGCCAAAAATCTGTTGGGCAACAACTTTATGTTATAAGAATTCAAATGCATAAACATCATCAATGAAATATCATTTTAAATTCTTTCATATAAAATTTCACTTCTCCACTAATTGGTATCCCAATATTCTATATGTCAAAGGTACGTTGGAAGGGATATGGACCTGAAGAAGACACTTGGGAGCCAATTGATGGCTTAAGGTAGATAATAACTCTTTCATTTTAGGTAGGCTTTTTGGCATTAATACTTGCTTGTTTTTTGATCTAATTTTTTCTTCATGAAACAGTGGCTCTGAAGATCGGATAAAGGAGTTTGTTGCAAAAGGATACAAAGCAAACTTTTTGCCTCTTCCCGTAAATATTTCTTCTCCTTGAATCATATACTCTATTGAATAATCTAATATCTTTTTGCATATTTCATTGCTTCTATTACATTTACATGGTATAGGGGGATGCTGATTTCATTTGTGGAGGACCTCCTTGTCAAGGAGTCAGTGGTTTTAATCGCTTTAGAGACAAAATGGATCCTTTAAAAGATTCAAAGAACCATCAGCTTGTGGTTTTCATGGATATAGTAGACTTCTTAAGGCCAAAGTATGTTCTCATGGAAAATGTCGTAGATTTAATGAAATTTGCTGGAGGTTTTTTGGGGCGATATGCTGTTGGAAGACTCGTTGGTATGAACTTCCAGACACGCATGGGGATTATGGCAGCAGGATCGTATGGCCTTCCACAATTTCGACTGCGAGTGTTTCTATGGGGAGCGCACATTTCAAAGGTTATTCCTTCTGGCTGTTTATGAAGGTTTTTAATGAAATTTACACCCCTCTCCACTCGAGCAGTGAGGCCAAACATGGAGTTTACACACAAAGAGCAAAATGAATTTATCCCTAACCTAGTTTCATGTTATGTTACAGAAACTACCACAATATCCTCTTCCAACTCATGAAGTTGTTACAAGAGGCGGGATTCCTAATGAGTTTGAGGTAAGACATGCTTTCCAATACATAGTACATGGAGAAACTTCTTTAGATGCTGAAAAAATAATACTATATGATGTAACGATTGCAGGCTGTTTATGTTTCACATGAAAAAAAGAGCTGCCCTTCCCTGGCGAAGGCTCTATCACTGGAGGATGCGATTTCAGATTTACCTTCTGTATGTCTTTGTTGGATGTTTTTACTGGTGTTGCATTATGAAAATGCTTGGTTTGATTTAATTTGTGTGCTGCTCACCTATATAGGTTACAAATTATGAAGAACAAGATGAGAGGCCCTATGAAGGAGCTCCTATTTCGGAATTTCAGCAATACATTAGACTAAAAAGAGAAGGTGAGTTTTTTGTTACTGGAGATGGCAGACCATTATAGCTGCTTCATCCGTAGATAATATCTTGATGGATTGGATTTTGTAATCTTGTCTTCCAGATATGATATCTTTTAATGGGTCAGCTGAAGTTGCATTAGATTGTGCTCTTTATGATCATCGACCTTTGCAATTGAACAAAGATGACTATCAAAGAGTGTGTCAGATTCCAAAAAAGAAGGTTCAGAAGCATATTTTCTTTCAGAATTAATCTTAATATTCAATCTTCTTTTGCCTCTTCTTGTTCTCATGCCTACGATCCTCGCTGTTGAACCAGGGAGCAAATTTTAGAAACTTGCCTGGGGTGCTAGTAGACTCTAAGAACAAGGTCTACTTGGATCCTTCTATGGAAAGAGTGTTCCTTCCCTCAAAGAAGCCTTTGGTATATACATCTTTTCTATGCCTTCCTACATGTTTTTAATCTGCTTGATCAATGACATGATTTTATGATGATTTAGGTGCCTGATTATGCTCTAAAATTTGTTCGAGGCACTTCTTCCAAGTAGGTCTACACTTTCTATCTCTTTCTGCAGCTTATTTTGTTGACCGGTTTCATTCTTACCATGATTTTCTACATTACAATGCTTTCTTCCAGGCCATTTGGTAGGTTGTGGTGGGATGAGACCGTTTCCACAGTCGTCACCAGGGCAGAACCTCACAACCAGGTTATTTTTAATTCTTTTCAATGGTACAATGACACTTTGATGCTCTCGTCTTAAGGTTTTGATCTGCGGTTTCAGACTTTACTGCACCCAGAGCAGGATAGAGTGCTCACAATTCGAGAAAACGCAAGGTTACAGGGCTTTCTTGATTGCTACAAGCTCTATGGCTCTGTTAAAGAGAGGTGAGATTCGAAAGAGTATAATTTTGAAACTTTCTTGCAAGACTATCTCTGCTCAACCCTATTCTTCTAGTTTTTTAAAGATCTGTAGGACATACATTTTCTAGTCCTTATTTGATTTCTGCAGTTTCATTGAATTGAATATTTACACAAACTATTCTAGAAAGTAGAATTTAAGTTAATGGCGGTATGTATATGTTCCTAATGCTGTAATGCATGTTTCGTATGCATTATATAGGTATATACAAGTGGGCAATGCTGTAGCAATACCAGTGGCTACCGCTCTCGGATATGCATTTGGCCTAGCATGTCAAAGACTTGCTGATGATAAGCCAGTGACAACACTTCCTTTCAAGTTTCCTAGTTGTCTTGCTCGTAACGAAGAATGAGATGTATGATTTTTTATTCAAAACTCTAATCTGAGGAAAATTTCATGTTCGGCACTAGATATTGGTCTCTTATCCTTTGTGAAAGAAGCTATATTCTGCACTTGTAAAATTCTTTTTATACAAGAGCAATTGTTAGTATATGAAGTGCTTACAGATAACAGTTTCATAATTCTATGCTTACAGAAACTATATTATGTCTCGTAGCACACTCAAAACACGATCAGCTGTTTCTTGGCCAAACATCCTAGGCAAAGTAGAGCCAATATCAGTCTCAATGCTCTTACTCTTAAACATACTATCCCTCTTCTTCAAACGAGCCTTCTCCTCATCTTGAATACCTTGTTTTTCCCCTAAAATGCACAAATCCAACCAAATTTCCAAGACCTTTTTCGCTGCAGAACTCACATCATCCTTTAAAATCTCCTCCAATCTCTCTCCTCCACTCGAGGAAGTGTCAATACGGAGCACAACAGCTGTAGGAGAAAAGACCGACCGAATGTAGAGGGAGGGAGAAACATAAGGTTGAGCCTCGGAGATTTTGTCGAGGAGCTGCCTTTGGTTCTCAAGACCTGAATCTTCATAAAATGTTTTGAGGTAGTGAGGGTGAAGAATAAGGTCCTTTCGAGGAGGTAAATCCAGGATGAAAACTAGAGATGTGGGAGTGTTTTGGATGAACTCGATCACCAAGTGTGGTGCATCAGTTGAGTTATTCATGTACGATGATAGGCTTGTTATGTTTAGAGCTCCTCCTGTTGGTAGTTCACAGTGTAGCCAGGAACCTAATATGAAGTCAATCTGCAGAAATTTGCACTTTAATTTCATGGAAACGAGGATGTGAAGGTAGTAGTATAGCACAATTTTACAGGTCTAAGGTCATACAAAAATTACTACTATAACATAATTGAGCACATGGAGTAGATCATGCGAATATTTCTTTTAACTGTGTGTTTTTAAGGAAATGTATCATTATCATCGATCACCCCGTTAGATTAACCACACTCAATGTTACACATAATTTACTTTGACCATCGTTATACTTATGGACATATATGGAAAAATATAATCGTTGAAAAATATAGCTATGGAAAATATACATTTATTATTAGCTGTTAAAGTTCAGCGTTAAAAGTCAAACTGTATAGATTAAATTAAAAACACCTTAATATAAAAGTAGTAAAATAACAAACTTGATAAAATTTACCGGAGAGGACGGGGCACCAGAGCGAAGAAAAAGGGAAGCATGGGCAGTGTCAGTTTGGTTATGGAAGTACTGGATATCCTGTGGGAGAGTACATGGAAGTAGCAAGGAATCCAGGCGATTCTCCACCGTTGATATTAAATCCACCATCAGATTTTTGATGGCAGGTGATGCGTATGGGAACTCCTTAAATCTTGGCCGTCCGTTATCCATTTGGGAAGCTGCTCCACAACAACGAGCAAGAGTTGAAGTAGGAAATCTAAAATTGGGAAGTAAAGGAAGAGAAGAATGGGAAATTGTTAGTGGTGATTGTGATATTTTTGAAGAGAGAGAGAGGGGAAGCTGTGAGCAAGTGAGAGCCATACGTTACTTCTCACAATATTTGACTTAAATCAGTAATACTAAAGAAAGTTATAATTGGATCGGACCATTCTTTTTCTGCTCTTATGGTTTGGTCATTTGGTGTGTTTCTTGTTCATCATTTGTTTTGGGCTACAAAGTTGACAGTGCAAAATTTTGACACCCATTAGGATCACCATTATGTTACTACCCATTACGGCCCGTTTGGTAGTCGTTAATATATAGTGGTAATGAGAATGAATTTCAAGTGTAATGTTATAAGGGAGACACCCTTAAAATCTCCACGGGGAGGCAATTTTAACCCCCCAAGTTTGTGTTTTTATCTGCATGGGGAAGCAATCTCACCCCTAAGCTTGTGTTTTTTTCTCCAAGGGGAAGCAATTTTCATTACCACTTACTAGGTAGTATTGGATGGGAATGAAAATATAAGAACAAAAAATAGACACTTTAGGATAAATTAACATTATTATGGGAATGAACAATGATTTTCTTCACAAATTTACATACAAATTCATTCCCATTACAACTATTTATTACCAAATACCAAATGGGTCGTTAGTGTACTTTTTAAGTCCGTGTATCTTTTGATAATTACTTACTCTATTTTTTTATTACGTCATTTCATTTTTGGCACTATTTATCAACCAACTTTATTAAGCTATATCGTATCATTATATAAGAAAACTATAGTCAAGTGGGGTTTTGTTAGATTTGTCTTAATGCAATGATTTTAATTATTAAATTTCTATCATTTTATCTATACGCAATTAGAGATATTGTCGTTCAAAGAAGTGTCTCGATAAAAGTGTAAAACGAAATGGTGAATTTAAAAATATGGAGGAAGTATTTTATTAGGGTTGGACATGTATATTAATAATTTTATACACGAGTTTTTTTTGTAGCGAATTGTGTTTGAGTAAAATTCTCAATTGATGATGAAAACTTTATTCTAGTACCCAAATATGAATACAAGAAGTTTCTTTGAGGACAAAGGAGATACATAGACAATATATAGGATTGTAGATTATAAAAACGTGATTAAATAATGTATTTAATATTTCCTCCGTAACAAAATAGATGTTACACTTTCTAAATATGGTTGTAACAAAATAGATATTACACTTCCTTTTTAGGCAACTCTCTATCTCTCTCCTATCACATGGGACCTCTTTTTTCTTTCTCTCTATCTCTCTCCTCTTAAAAAATTGCCTACAAAAGTGTGTTTTTGTAACACCCCGACAATTCTCTATTTTATAAAATATCTTTTTCCCACAAAACATAGAGAATCACCAAAGTATTATCGCCCGTGTGATAACGTATCGGCTTACTCAGAATTTTGCAGCGGAAAATAAATAAAGAACTTGAAACATAATTAAACTTAGTCAACCACAAAGTCAACTCCAAAATCAAACCAAAGTCAAACCAACATAAAAGTCAAACTAATAAAAAACATAACTAAACCAAAAGTATTAAAGTATTAAAAATAGGCTAAAACACAAGCTCTCCAAACTGATTCCCAGAAACCCAATGGAAGCATCATCTTCAAAATTGGAATGATCGATGCTTTATTGATCCTAAATGAATGTTCACCAAATGGGTCATTACAGGATCAATAAGGCACAACCATGATCGACACACAGAAAATCACGTAATCAGCAAAGCTGAGTACTTACATAATAAATAAAACACATAACCTAACATGATACTAATAAGTATTAAATCAGAGATAGATAATAACATAATAAAATATCAGACTCACTAGACTGAACTTGACTCCACAAAACCAATAGATTATTTTATTAATAAATTGAATAGACAATGGATAGAGTTGTCCAACCAAACCATATCTTCAATTTAGAAGACGAAGTACGGGCGCGACTCCGTACTCCCGCGACCAACGATATCGAGGTACTAATTAAATACAATAGGACACGGTGATCAATTCGGTCCCAAGAAAAGTCATTGGCTACCACCATGTACTCCAACTCATACTAGTCCAAATACTTCAGACGTGCACAAGTCTAAAACTTATTGCTATTCACTTTTCACTTTAAGTATTAATATATTGATTGAATGTTGAGACTCACAACAATAAGACAGCCAACATAAAAATCATGAATACACAAAGACTCCAATTTTTATCTTAAGATTAAATACTGTGATCATACAACTCAATTGACCCAGAATTAATCCCATTTATTTCAATAACCAACCAACCTTTATTTGTTGACTTAAATCGACAACCAACCAACCTGTCAATAGGTAAATATCCAACATTACTAAACAAGGCCCACGATCCTTATAAAGTAAATAATATAATAAATTCAAGTGAACAACATGATACACATCATGATCTAATAAACAATACATTTATTAATCCCTCGTGTGAATTAATAAAATAAACGTTCCCAATCGACATGCTTGCATCAATCATCCATACAAACATATAATACTTCATAATAAGCAACATGCTTCCACAACAGTATAAAACATTCAAATTCACTTTAATATAAGCCACATATGAACTATAAAAAGTTCCATACACATGATACTATATCAATCCTAATCTTAAGACATGATATTAGTCTAAAAACACATAGGCATGTACGTACCTTGTGTAAACAATATGAGAGCCCACTTTCTCAACCTTATAAATCACTCACAGTAAAGTCTCCGCCTACCAATTATCAAAACATCCAAGTATTAACACTCTAATAAAATTACAGTACAGTAACTTTAAAATACATGAAACTCTCTTAAAAAGTATTTTAAAACTTTTTTAAACACTAAAAACTTCAACCTTTAGTGTTCCTTAATATAGTACTACCAAAATAATCATTTTAAACCCCTAAAAATCATTACTTTAGTATTAAAATCCACCATAAGTACAATAATAAAAATTCCAGCAAGGTATAACTTCTTTAAAACTCTTTTAAACTCACTTTAACATACTTCTAAATATTAAAGTACTCAATTTTCATAAACTATAATATAGTACTATAGTTTTCACTCTTAAAAACACTAAAAATCCATGCTTTCAAGCCTAATAACCCAATTTAAACATATATATTAAATCTGAAATTTATTTACTCTACTTGAACTAATTATATAATCTGAAATTAATATTAAGATAGCTAAGGATACAAACTTTAATTATTAGACCACTAAAATAATATTTAAAACATCAAAACTAATTATAAAAATAATATAGAGGAAAAAGAGAGAAATAAACCAAAGAGGAGGAAAACAAAGGCGCCGAGGAGGACGGCTGGTCGGCGGCGCTGCTGGCTGGTGGTTGCCGATGGCGGCAGCGGCAGAGAAGAAAAGAAAGAGAGAGAGAGAAAGAAAGAAAAACGGGTGGAGAGAAGAGAAAGAAAAAGTGAACCGTGTGAGGGGGAGAGAGGAGAGAAAATTAAGACTTTGTTTAATGTGGCAAAATTTGTGAGGTAGGAGGGTATTTATAGGGTCCAATAGATTAATGGGCTTGCTTGGTTAGTTTAATGAAAGATGATCATACGAAAAGGCTACAAAAGTTTGGGCTCTTCTAACCCAATATTAAAATCATTTGTACTACTACTCAACTTATTTAAATTCATTGTTGACACTCAAAGTCCACCTTTAAAATAATTTAAATACTTTGACTATTTAAAACATTAAATAATCATTGACTTTAAAATAGTCCATATTCCAGAATTTAATTATTTAAATACCAAAAATACTTATAAATAAACTTTAGATATATTTATAAAATTCATAAAATTATGGGGGGATTACAGTTTTTAAAAGTGTAACATTTATTTTGTTACGGAGGAAGTAAATAACTTTATCTCCGTATGAAGTCCTATCTTCAACAGTCTCCTTATAGCATTTTTGAAAACCAGTATTTTGTTTTTGGAGAATTGGAGAAATTGAAATTGATTTCAAGTGAATTCTATTGAAAATTAAGCAATGCTAAAATGACATGATTTCAAATTTCATTTAAGATAATGTCATTTGAAATCTAATTTAAGTTACTTTGTCTCTTCTCATCCCTCTCTTGAACACTCTCTTTTTGTCCTTTCTTTTTCTTTCCATTCATCAGTGATTTAGTTGGTAAATTTTAAATCTGCAACTCGTTTTTTTTAGCATTGACCTCCATGTCTAAGCATGAATTCACTGAATATAAGCTAGAATAGAGAGATTTAACGAAAGTGACATTTATCGAGGAATTGTTGATTTTTGAGATAAAATTTGGACTAATAAAGTATTGTATAAGGTAATTTTAAAAATAAACTTTGGCCCTATTTGGTAAAGAGATGTTTGAGGCAAAACTAATTTGAGCTCGTATTAGAGATTTGACCAGTTTCATCCACCTCATTCAAAAGTAGGGATGTCAACGGGTCGGACTTGGACCGGATTATGCATAATCCGACTCCAACCCTACAAGAAGTCGGATATTAAATCTGAGTCTGACTCCGACATCCGACTTCGAAAATCCGAGTCCGATGGACTTAAAATCCTAACACCCGACTCCGACTCCGAGCTGACTTAAAATCTTAACATCCGACTCCGTTCCGATCTGACTTTTTCTTTTCTCCCCATTTTTTTAATACAAATAATCTAATTATTACTATTTTTTTAATAATCATATGGAAATCATATATAGTACAAATAATCCAAACATTACTATTATTTTTAACAATCATTTCTTCAATGGAAAAATCTTAAATAATACAATTGCCTTAAAGTCCTAGTCAGATTATTCATACATAATACATTAATATAAATTAAAAAAAAAGGATTAATTGCCTTAAAGTCAGGGTCAGATTCGGATGTTGGATTTTTTATGGGATCCGACTCCGACCCTCCTCCGACTCGGATTCGGACTTTTTAAACGGAGTCGGATTCGGATTATTTTTTTGACAGTGTCAACTCGGATTTTTTCATCCGGATCCGGCCTGAATTGCCATCCCTAAGATTCAAAAGACTCTATTTCATCTAGTATACAAATATGCAACCATTTCTTTATTCAGTTCTTTCTATTCAAGTATACAATTCATTGCAATTTTCTAAGCAACAGTTAGGTTTTATTTTATTCAACTTATTTTGATTAATCTGAACTTTTAAGCAACAGTTAGGTTCTAGTTTATTGTATTGCCTAGTATAATTAATCCTTTCTATTCAACATATTTTATCTTATCTGACTGTATTTTATCGTGTCCGAACTATTTTATCTTTTCTAAACTTATTTTATAATATCTGAATTTACTTTATCTGAAATTTTTTTTTTAAGTTGAGCGATCCATAACCTTAATACTCTCCTTCAATCACTAAGAAGTCTGGATAGTAATAAAATACCAAAGTACTTATATAATATTCGGGTTTTTCACCAAATACCCCTGACAAAAAAAAATATTCACCAAATACCTTTTCAAAATTCACCAGATACCCCTGACCTTTAAAAAAATTCACTAGATACCCTTTTGTTGACGGACATTAGTCCTCCGTTAGCGTTTATTTACAAGTTTGCCCTAAGTCAACCTAATTAGCCCTAAGTCAACCTAATCAACCCTAACTAACCCTAACCCACACTCTCTCCCCAAACAACCCCAGCCCCCACCCCCAACAACCCCAACCCCACCAGCCCCAACCCACCACCCACCAACAACCTCGGCCCCCACCACCCCCAACCCCAACCCCCCCCCCCCTTCCCCAGTCCCTCCCCTCCGACATCAATTCTCTCTCCACCGGCTTTACTTGGTACTCATTGATCGTGATTCCGGTCACATTCGTGCGTGAATGCGCGGCGATTGTGCGCATAGGCCCGCCAACACCGCAACCAACGTCGAGGATTTTCTTCCCCTGGACCAACTTTAATCGGATCTACGACCATTTGGTGGGATTTGGCGGTTAACTCCCAGAGAAATTTCGATTGTTGAGAAAAGTGTGCTTGGCGAGAGTGAGGGAGGGGGAGGCACGAGGGAGGTCGAGGGGAGGGGGCCTGCGCGTGGGGGCCGCCGGGGGAGGCCGGTGGGGTTTAGGATTGGGTGGGGGCGGTGGGGTTGGGTTGGGTTAGGGTTAATTAAGGTTTTTAGAGTTATTAGGGTTAACTTAGGATTTTTAGAGTTAATTAGGGTTAATTAGATCTACTTAGGGTTTTTTAGGATCAATTAAGGTTAATGACTAACGGAGTTAACCGGCGTTAGTCATTAAGGGCATTTTGTGTCATTTTTTTAAAAGTCGTGGTATCCGGTGAGTTTTTTTAAAAAGTCGGGGGTATCCAGTGAATTTTGAAAAAAAGTGAGGGTATTTGGTGAATAAATTTTTTTGTCGAGGGTATTTGATGAAAAAAACGTATAATATTAGGTGTACACCTTTATTATTTCTTACGGTTATTTCACCAAATACCCCCGACAAATAAATTTATTCACCAAATACCCCAACTTTTTTCAAAATTCACCGATACCCCGACCTTTAAAAAAAATTCACCGAGATACCCTCGACCTTTTAAAAAATTACCCAAAATGCCCTTAATGACTAACTGCGGTTAACTCCGTTAGTCATTAACCCTAATTAACCCTAAAAAAACCCTAATTAACCCTAAAAACCCTAAAAATCCTAAGTCAACTCAATTAACCTAAGTCAACCCAACTCTCTCTCTCTCTAACCCACCCCCAACCCCACCAACCCCCACCCACCCCTAGCCCCCCCATAACCCACACCCCACCGCCCACCCCTCCCCCTTCCCCGCAGCTCCTCTCCCCCCTTCCCCGCCCGCAGCCTCCCACGCAGCCTCCCCCTTCCCCGCCCGAGCTCCCACGCAAAGAACCCCCCCCCTCCCACGCAAAGAACCCCCCTCCCACGCAGCCACCGCTCCCCCTCCCCCTCACTGATGATAATTGTAGACATGTTATTATATCAGCCTTGTCGCCTGATATGAGCCTGAGTTCGAAGGGGGGGGAGCTATTTCTTCAATACATTTTCAGGGGTAATTGGTGTATAAATTTATTTGTCAGGGGTATTTGGTGAAATAACCGTATTTCTTATATATACTTCATATATTATATACATTTTCAGCACATTTAAGGGGATGAGCTTTCATCAACTCCCAGCACAGGTAATTTCTTCAAAAATAGCCAAAGATATCCAACAGAAACTTGCTACTCAGTACACGAATACATACATCTTAAACCAAAAGGCTGTCTACTATGCTTACATAAACCTTGTTTAACTTTGTTCAAATCACTTTTTAACTTATAGTTGAACCAAATTTATTACTTCGTAGTCGAATTCTTCAGCGAATCTTCATCACCTTTCGTGGACATTGAGTCCCATTTAATCCCAAATTAGAATTATTGTCCCCTTGAAAATCATAACATCTCCCTCTTTTCTTACCCTCCTCAATTCCACCAACCTCTTTCAACCATACACCAAATAATTTCAAACCTTCTTTTTCATCATCATCATCATTCTCATTAACATCATCAAAGTCACCTTCGCTAACTAACCCATCTTTTGGGGACCCACGCGGAAGATTGTCCACTATCTCCTGCCGTAGGATTTGGTTGATCTGATCAGGGCCCACTTTCAAATGGGCCGAAAGAAAGCCCATTAGATCTTCACATTGCTTCTTGGTTTGAGCTAGCTCCGAGCTCAACATCTCATTATCTCGTCTCAGTTTCTCGTTCTCCCCCGATAAATCTGCGATCTCAACACTTCCCGGTGATGACGTGGATGTGGACCCCGCCTCATCACCGGACACTGACTGAGAACCACCGACGCCGGAGATTTTTCCGGTAAGCGTCGTTTTCCGCCGACGAATGTCAGAGAGAAGATCTTGCTGGTCTTTCTTGAAGTTGTCGTTAGCAAATTCCCATTTGTCCGGCACAATTTTGCGAAATCCCTGAATTTGTTTCATGGAAAGAAAAAAGTATTGGTCAATACCATTGAAATATCAGTAAGAGCAAAAGAGAGAATTTTCAATTTCTATATGACAAGTAATTTATGAAGTCATTTTCATGGTTAGATACTTAGATTCTCTTCAAGTGGGCGCCGTTGTAGTGGAAAATAAGAGCAAACTTTCCAAGAAATATATATTTCCTCGGTTTCTTTTTACTTCCAATCCTTTGACTTCATGTTCGTCAATGCATATTTTCAACCATTAATAATTTTAATTACCGATAATTAAAAACTATAGAAAATAACATTCAAAAAATATAAAAAATAGACATGAATCTAATAAAATCCTACATGAATATATTTTGTCTATAATTATAAATTACCAAAGATAAACTAAGTAGAATTGGTGAATAGTGTAAAAGTCAAATCATTGCAAATAAAAAAAAACGAATGAACTAATTTTTTTGTTTTTTGGATTACACACTTCCTCTATTTTTCAATAAATAAAACATAGAACAAACAAAGGAAAACCAAAGAACTTGGAGCATGACCATTCATGATATGAAAAAACATGTCATTTCTCTATCTCATTTTTAAAAAGTTGATCATACTTCATAACCCATACCGAGACATACACCCAACTCATGACTAGAAAAAATATCATCATCCCAAAATCAAAACTCAAGTATATAAAATTTAACGAAAAGATAAATGCCTCTTGACACATTGTGAAAACAGTGACTAATTTAATCCATTCGGTAAGATTTTCGGGTTAGTTTTTACAATCGTATGTTGTAGTTTGAGATTCAAAGAGAAACAAAGGAAAGAAAAGAGAAGAGACGACTAAGTTGCTGTAAGATGTCTAAGGATAATGTTAGGTTAAAGTGAGATGTAATGGCTTGTTACAAGAATGTAGGCTCAGGTTCATCTATTTTTATGTTAAAATTAAACCGCATATTCTTATAATTTATGATCTAAGCAAATCTAATGATTTTTGTTTGCCATATTATAAGAGATATTCATGGTCAATATAATTTTTTGTACACCATGTGTGCCTTATATTTTAAAACAGAGAGAGCAAATATCATAGTATAAAAATATTATTACTTTTTGCGTTCTTTATTAGTTGCAACATTTGAGTTTTCAAGCATACTGATGCACAACTTTAGCCATTAATATTTTTAATTAACTTTTAGCAAAAGTTATATATCAAAAGTTATATATCAAAAGTATATACCAAACAAATCTAACAAAACCTCACATGACCATATTGTAGTATTATTTTTTTATATATAAAAATTACAATTTATTAATAGAGTTGTGTGTAAATAGTGTAAAAATCCAATTGTTACAATTAGTAAAAAAAAAAACCGAGGAAGTAGTGACGATTTTAATATCTATCATACTCCCTCTAAAACAATCATGCATGACAGAGACATCTTTAATGAGAGACCATGAGAGAGAAAGTATCTAGTAGCATCTTTAAATTTTGGCCAATGATCTTTTATCCCTATCCTTTCTGAGATAAACATGTGCTTCCTATACTACAACATGGTTCAAATCCTAATTGTAGAAAAATGTAGCATGACAATGGCCAAATATATTAATTTGATATCTAGACGACTAGATGTCTGCTATAAGAGTTTGGAAACCTTTATGTAACTGTACGTGAAGAGAGTTACACCATTCCTCTATTTCACACTTAGGGGAGTTTGGTTTAAATAGAGGAAAGGAAAGGGAATGAAATCAAGTAGAGGAGAGGAATGATGACAATGGTTGTTGCTTTTATTTGGTGTTTGGTTCAACAATGGAAAAAAATCACTTGTAAGAGAATGGAAAGGATTTTGTTACTCCTCTAATTTAGAGGGTAATATTTTGGAAGTTTAGATTACCCTCAAGTAATGGTAATGATTAACCCACTACCCAAACCAAACAAGAAGTAATGAAATTAGATTATTGAATCCGTTTTCAAGCCCCAAAAAAGTTCAACCAAACAAGGCCTTAGATTAGATATTCATAATTTTTCGAACTTATGACTTTGTTAGGTACGAGTATATGTGAACTAGGGAATTTATCATTTCCAACCAAGTTAACAAAGTCGATGAACAACTAATACTATATCTTCAAACTTTGCAACTCCAAAGTCATAAATTCTTAGTATGACATCCTTTATTCCTTTAAAAACGTTATGAAGAGCCATCCATGACCTTTAATATCTTCAAGACTTCAACTCTTTGATGGTAAAATTTGGAATCCAAAAAAATTTCCATGATGATATCTATTTTTATATACTCAAAATATTACAATTTTTAAGCAACAAATTGAACACTATGGATAGAGAATAGAATTCTCGTCTGAATATACTCCCTCCGTCTTTTTTGTAATTGCTACATTCTATTTGTACGTACTATTCACATAAAAATAAAATATTAGGCCTCCTAATACTAGTAGGACCGTGTATTTTTGCTATATACATGATCAATAGCATAGCACACCAATCAGAGAGTTCCACAAATCTAATAATTACCATAAAATATTATCACATGCTACTCCATCAGATTCATTTCAATGTATATTCTCAATCAATCATATACTCCCTCCGTTTTTTTAAATGTAAAATATTAACTTTGGGCACTATTCATCCAATACACTTTGACCACTAATTGTTATTTATACATAAGAAAAAATATAGTCAAGTGAGATCTTGTTTGATTCGTCACGGTATACACTTTCCAAATATATATTTTTTATAATTTTTACTTTTATACAATTAGAGATATTATCGGTCAAAGTTGTGCCTCGGCAAATGTAAAAAGTCCAACGTTACATCTAAAAAAACGGAGGGAGTATAAATTTATAGTAACGAGTAATTAAAGATATTAATAGTCAAAAAAGCGTTTTGAATAGTGAGAATAGTGAAAAAAGAGGAGTATGGAAGAGATGATAAAGTTGAAAAAACTCACATATGTATTAAGCTGGCGAACGAAACTAGAGAAATTGTTGTGCTTGAAGTATTTGGGAAGCAAATCTTTGGCAAATTCAGCAGTTTTCCACACTACAAACGTAATACCTTTCTCTCCCCATGAAATCACATCATCTGTACTCTTATCATCCACCATCTTATATGTCTTCGTCAAAAATGGCGCAGGAATTGACCTTTGCCCCATTTTTCTACACAATTCTAATCTTCACCTCCTAATTACTGAAATAACTAATTAAATTAAAAAATACCCTGTTTAACTTTCTTTCAAATTTATTTCCTAAAAATTGCTTTGAAAAAAAAGATCGAAAATTGAGTTTTAGAAGGAGGAAGAACAACTAAAGAGCAAAAGAGCAGTTAAAAATTCCCATCCCCAACAATAAAACCCAGAAAGAAAAGACCCAGAATACATGATATATTTTTATTAAAAAAAGAAAAAGAAAAAAGAGATCCTCTGTTATTCTCAGTTTTCTTTTGATTTAGAAGAAGATGAATGAACAAGAAGAATAAAATGGTTTATGGGTTTGAAAGATCATGATGATAAATTTTCATAGAAGAGTGAAAATGTGGAAGAATTGCGTAGACTTATAAAACAACAATGACGAAAGTGACATGCCAAAACAGGGTGTTCTAGAAAGCTTCAGAAACTTTATTTTCTTTCTTTATGTTATTTTTTGGTAAAGTCATGTTTGGAAGATAATACTGTGCGAGTAATTAGTAAGTTTCCCACTTTTGTCGCCTTTGAAAATTGATACTATATGTTAATTGTGGGAGAAAAAGATAGAGAGAGAGAAAAAAAAAAGATGATTAATGGCAAGTTGAAGTTGGCAACTACTACGACTACTTAGATAAGGCTGTGTCATGTTGACGTTTCTAAGGAAGAAGATTAGCATTACGTTTTGGGTTTTTGTTTGAGGTAATTATAGTACTAACATTTCTTTTTAGGAATGTTATAGTCAATTTAGATTTGCGTTAAGAATATACAAGTTGTATATAGTTAGATGCGTTGATTTTCTTCATTTAGAAGTTGGCGTAGCCTAATGTTGAATAATTTTTTACGTTAGCTTAATTTATGTTTATTTTTGACATTATATGTTTAGCGTATAGATCTAACTCGTTTTTTTTGGGATGATCAGTAAAGGTTGAATTCTCTTCATTTTGGGAAATGATATGTGCAGCCTTTAGGGGTAAAAAAAGTTAAAAATGAAAATATTAAGTAATAAATAAACATTTAATTATATAAATTAATGTGTAATTATGTCATAAAATCCTAAATTACTACTCTTGCCGTCTATATTAGTTGTCATGTTTGGGAAATGAAAATAAATAAGGGAGCATAATTTATTATGTTGTTTCGAGTTCATACATTATACACCTGTAGGTGTACTAGCGCATGGTATACCCAAGACTAATTTTTACTCATTTATAACTCTTTTTTTATTAATTTTGCTCATTTTGATCATTTGAAATGAGTAATGAGCAAAAAAATAGCTTTGGGTGTATGATAAAATTTGTATGTTGTTTCCCACCTATTACTTCCTCTATTTTTATTACTTACATTGTTTCTCATTTTTATCAGTTCTCTATTACTTTCATCATTTCCATTTTTAGTGGAACATTTAATACTTTTTTTGTTTATTATTAGAAACTTGACAACTATTTTGAGGCATCAAAAAAAGGATAATTGACAACTAAAATGAGACAGCATCAAAAAAAGGATAATTGACAACTAAAATGAGACAGTGGGAGTACGTACGATTATACGATACTCCCTCCGTCCTATATAGATATGAACACTTGTTGGGACACGTAGTTTAAGCTGAAAAATTATAATCTGGTTATCAAATATTTTATTAAAAAGTCAATGTGAAAGTAGTTGGGTGAGGTAGAACCATGCCAAAAATGAAAGTACTCATACTAATATGGGACAAAGAAAAAAGGAAAGTGTTCAACCTATTCTGAAAGGGAGGGATTATGTATTTAATGCTTGTATGCAACCCTTATGTCAACACCCATTAGTTTTGATTTACTATGATTTTTCTTAGTCTGACATTAACTTTGACTTTGATTTTTTTATTTGTGATTTTCACATCTTGTCAAATTTGATTGAATGTATATTAAAACTCTTTTTTTCTGAATTAAATCAAAGTAAAGGCCGCCAATAGGCGGGTCTAACCGGACCCATACATGGACTGACCCGTAAAAAGGCTGGCCCGGCAGGACCATTGGATGACAGAGTCTAAACCGCAACGGAATCGGATAATCAAATGGGTTCACGTGGGCCAAAATGACGAGTTAGGAAACCGGCCCTATCCTAGCTCTGAACCGGGTTGTGAACCGCACCAAGCCATGAACCGGACGCAAAACGTACGCAACCCTGAACCGACCCGTGAAACCAGTCGAGAAAATGCATAAAAATACTTTATCCTCGGCCCAGTTATCAAAAACACTAGTATATATGGACGGTATCGAAAATTATTTATTGTAAATATGCTAGTGGATATACAATTAAAATTTAAAAATCAAAACGTATTTTCATTTACGCAAAAAAGAAAACACCAGTGGGCCAAACCTGAACAGGCCCAGCCTGGCCCGAGCCCTGAATCGAATAGGGCCCGAACCGGTTCAGGTTTAAGAAATCCCAACCCTAAACCTGAACCGGACCGATCACCTGACTGGTCAAGTTCAAGTTCACGCCGAGCTAAACCGGTCCGGTCTACGAACCGGCCCAGGCCGACCCGTGGTCGTGTCTAAATCAAAGTAAGTTGCAAATACTTATGTGCTCTTGAGTTATGCCTCTGTTAGTAATTCGTTCATTAGTTCAAACGTACCAAATTCACATATTTCAAAGAAATTTCATTAAATTAAATTTATATATGCAATTGATTCTTATAAATTTTGAAAATTTTAAATAAGCTAAATGAGCGACTAAAACTCTCCCTTTTTTGCTTAATAACACATTGAATACTATATAATAACTTTGATAAATTAGGAACATTCCTTGAGAGAAGGATTTTCTAACTTCCTCCTTGTACCATTTCAAAAAAAAAAAACACTGAATATATAACAGGGCCCAAGCCTTTTGTATACCCCCATTCCCCCTCCCATTCCCTTTCATTGTCTCTCATCTCTTTCAGCCTTTTGCATTCTCCCTTCCCTCCATCTTCCCAATCATGTACTCACCTACCATTAAAGCACCACCAACCTTCCTTCTACCACCATTGAAACTTGATGGACAATTGTTATGGCCGCCATTAATTCAGTAGGAACAAGGAAAGTCGGAGGTCCAAACTCACCGGAATCGGAACCTAACCGGCAAAGGTTAATATTTTATAATTCATTTGTCCCAGAAATATCTGAGCACTTGTTGGCACACGTAGTTTAAGGTGAAAAAATATAGTGTGGTTGTCAAATGTTATTTTATTAAAAAAAGTTGATATGATAGAAGTTGGTGGTTTTTTTTTATTGGATGAGAGAGAAAGTTGGGTAACTTTTTTATTGATAAATGTATAGTATGAACTAAAAGAGTGTAATAAATAATATAATAATATTGGTACCATGTTAAAAATAAAAGTGTTCAAACTAATTTGGGACAAATATAAAAGGAAAGTGTTGTGAGACGAAGAAAGTATCTTTTTAAAACCCCTCGGGCGTCTGTGATGGCCGACCCAACCTTATGGTCAGGCATTTGACATGTCCGCCCAGCCATAAGTTGAAACAAAAGTTGCAGGCGCTTGGTGGAGTTGGTTGCACCTCTGGTGGAAATGTGGTGGTGGTTGCAGCTCTGGTGGTGATTTGGTGGTAGTTCCAACTCTGGCAGTGATGTGGTGGTTATAGCTTTGGTGGTGGCAGCGGCCCCGGTGGTGGTAGGATGCAATTGAGGGTGAGTGTGTGGGTGGGGTGGGAGAAATGAGAGAGGGAAAGGGAAAAAAAAAAAGAAAGGGGAAGGGGGGAAAGGGGGAAAGGAAAGGTATATAATATGCCGAGAGTTAGAACTATTTTTTTAGATTACTAAGATGAATAACCTCTGTCTGGGCTATCATCACATAGGGCCCGAGGTCCAAGTACTTGGAAGGAGGGGGAAATTTTAGGAGGAATCATACTCCAAGTGTACTCACTTGATGGGATTTGAATCCTTGATTTTAAGGTCATGAGTTAACTACACCAAGTGAGCCAAGCCAAACTTGTTAGGGCATTAGATAATGCTAAAAAAAATTAGGGTGAATAAATAGCAATACTCTAAGTAAATTAATTTAAATAAAACACATCTTTTATACACTTCCAAACTCTGATTGAGATGTGGTAGCTCAGTGGAGTACCACCCCGAATTCCAAGGCATTGCCCAGTGGTTCGAATCCTCATCCCAATAATATGTTAGGGTATTTACTTCTGGGATGTTTAGCCTTGTACCCAGCCCCTGAGTTGTTGTGCCTTACAGGCTAATAGCCTAGTAGGGATTGGTTTTCGGACCAATTATCTTTCCTAATTATATAAAAAAAAACGCTTCCAAACTCTCTTTATCACATTTGCAACGCACGCCCTTGATGAGTTTTTTTTTTTGACAGATGCCCTTGATGAGTTGATGTTGATAGAAGTGGAAGACGGAATATAATAAAATCAAAAAATACGGTACAAAATTGATTGGTGAGGTAAAGAGGTGGGAAAAGGGCTTCACTATATTTAATAATTTAAGTAAAATCTATAAAATGTCAAATGCGGGGTACTAGAAGAGTCAGTCTAGTCCTATCATCAACTTGCTTTTGTATTCATATGAAAGAAGGTTCTCATAACATTTAGAAAGTGTTGAGAAATGGGAAAAGAGCTAGATCTATGCCGCGTGTACAATCTGGACGGTACGTAATCAATTATTGAATTCTAACTGATATACAAAAGCATTCGTTACTCCACCTAACCAATTCCACATTTCTTTATGTTTTTCTTATGTTACACTTTAAATCCGAAGATTTTGCTCTCCAAGAATTTCTTTCGGCTACGATAATGACACCAAATTTCTTTAACTTTTCTAGATCAGGTTATCATTACCTCATGACCTTGCATGGCCTTAGCACGGACGGTTTCATATACTCCATCCGTTTTTCTTTAATTGCTACTCCCTTCGTTTTTTTGATATAACATATTGACTTTTGACACTATTCATCCAATACACTTTGACCACTAATTGTTATTTATACATAAGAAAAAAAATATAGTCATATGGGATCTTGTTTGATTCGTCACGGTATATACTTTCCAAAATTAGATATATTATCGGTCAATGTTTTACCTCGACAAATGTGAAAAGTCCAATGTTACATCTAAAAAAAACAGAGGGAGTATATTGTTGTAAGTACAACAATTTAGGCAATGTCACTTTCAAGCTTTTTAGATGGTACTTTTGGGTGAAAAAAGAGAAAAACAAATATAGTAGTATTACTTTATGGTGGGAAAGTGGAAAAGTAGTACTTTTGGGTGGAAAAAGAGAAAAACAAATATAATAGTATTACTTTATAGTGGGCCAAGTACCTCAAATAAGGAAAGTTTGAACAATGTAGCAAAAAAGAAACAACCACATAAGGAAAATGTAGCAATTCAAAAAAAAAACGGAGGGAGTAGTTTTCAAGATTATACGATTTACCTAAACATCTTATGATGAAAGCCATTTTATCTTGAACTGCCTAAGTGTCACATGTAATTTTAAAAATAATTTTAACTTAAAGAGATCACATAATTTTTTATAGATATGATCAAGAAATTATATTTTAAAATGATTTCAATAAAAAGAAATTATATTATACGTAAACTGCTAGGATACTTGCATTGGATATTTAGATATTATGATGTTCAACTTAAGAAATCTCGACGGATTTTGTATGGGTGCTATCCATTAAGTACCCACAAATTACGTATAAATCGTTATCACCTATGATAAAGAATCCGTCCAAAAGATAGTGTGGCATCGTTCCTTCAACCCAACCTGGTTTAGTCATTTGAGCCGGTAAGACCCTTGTGAGTTGTGACCCTGTGTCCCTGTCCACTGGGGGCTCAAGTACGTAATATCTTATGTAAAAGTTGTATTGTCCTCCAAAGGAATTTAAAAGTCACTATAAATACCCATCATTCAGACACCACTTGAACAATACTTTTAGAGCTAACGGTATTTTGTGTTGACTTAAGTCGGAGTGGCATTCCTCGGATAAACCCCCGAGGTTATTAGCTTACATTTTCTATTTGCAGACCATTTAGCGCATCCAACCGGCTTGACAACTCCTACCCTAACTTATTTCATACCAGAACATGTTTGTTTTTTTGCAAAAAAATAATAATAATAATCTTGAGCTTTAATAGGTTCTAAAAATAAGTTTATATAAATTCAAACAAGTTGCAATTTCAAATAAATCAAATCAATTTAATCGAAAACTTCAGTAGAGCAATGATTAAAGGATTTCAATAAACCACATCTACTCACATTCATCAACATTAAGGCAAAGAAGTACATCAATTGATGAGAAATAAAAATCACGTGATAATCAATTTTTCAGTCAGATTAGATAATTAGCTTACAACTTTACAATTAACGTTAGTTGAACAAAATGCTTCATGAGGTCGTTTTGTTAAAATGCCCTAAACTTATATTTTATTGTAACTTTATTTTTGTAACTCATTGAAATTTAGTTGAACTTTTTTTTTACCACAAATTATATAAACCTGTTTTTTTATTTCTAAAATGAGTTCAACATGAGTACACTATATAGAAGTAGTTTTTCTGGTAAGACATGCTACTTTTTCTCAAAATGTAATATAGTATAATATAAGATTTTTTTTATTTTTACCATCTTTTCTATCACTGATTTTGAGTATAACCACGTTTTAAATTTGTCTTTGAATTTTACCATCTTTTATAATCTAAACTAGTTATTAGGCCTGGACTACACTCCGGGTAAGGAAAATTTTCATTTATTAATATTATACTTTAAGATGATAACACTAAATGTTATTTGGTCTAGTGGTTAAGATTTTAATTAGTATATGTTCTTGATGTCTCGGGATCAAACCCTATACTACGCAATTTCTAATTTTTTCTATTGTTGTAGATTGCTTGGAGTAAAACTCCCTTAGGGAGAGCGCCATGTGGCACCGTTTCTTGTTTAGGCTTATACTTTAAGATGATAACACTTAATGTTATTTGGTCTAGTGGTTAAGACTTTAGTATATGTTCTTGAGGTCTCGAGATCAAACCATATACTACGCAATTTCTAATTTTTTCTATTGTTGTAGATTGCATGGAATAAAACTCCCTTAGGGAGAGTGTCACGTGGCACCGTTTCTTATTTAGGCACGCCTTTTGATATATTAGTATAGATGTGTCAACGTTACTACCAGATGATAGATTATGCCCAACATGTCGTCCAAGTGCGACCATTAATTAGCGAGTTTTATATGTTTTTCCCTTTTACTATCCAAATGTGCCAAGGTTACCACCAGAGGACAGATTCTACCCAACATTTCTTCCAAGTGCGGTCATTAATAACAAAATAATATAGGATATTTGCTCAGTATGAATTCTTCCTCATAGAAACTTCCAACCACAAAACCCTAGCCACCCTTCACAGTAATCCGCCGCAGCAGGCTCGCTGGTGGCCGCAGGTCGCCGGCGAGCCTGCTGCTTGTTCGCTTCGTGTTCGCCAGTCGTTTAGTTGTCGTGCCCAGTTCTCCCCCTCCCCCTTTTCATTTTCCCTCCCCTGTTTTTGTGCGTTCCCTTCCCTTTCTCCCGACGTGTCCCTTTCCTTAAGTGCGTCGTTTCATTCCCTGTCGGCGGGTTCCAGGTTTGTGCTCGAGTCTTCTTTGTTTTAGTAGGTTTGGTCTTCCCCGTTCAGTTTCTTTCGAATTTGGTTTAGTCGTTTTCCCCCCTCCTCTGTAGTTGCGTCGGGCTTCCCGCTCCCCCTCCCCCTGGTTGTGCGTCGGGCTTCCTCTCCACCTCCCCTGGTTTTCACTAGTTGGGCCTCCCCTTCCACTCCCCTGCTTTCGCTTGTTGTGTGTTGGGCCTCTCCTCCCCCTCCCCTGGTTTTGCGTAGCTAGTTGGGCTTCCCCTTCCCCTCCCCTGTTTATGTTATTTTGTCGAGTCCCCTTCCCCCTTAGTTGGTCAAGTTTTGGTTTTCGGGCATCCATTTCCCTAACCCCCTGGTTGTTAGTGCTCCCTTCCCGAGCTATGTTAGCTATAACTATGCTGGTTATTTTCTTAGTCTATGTGGTAAGTCGTCAAATAGTTGATGTCAATTGTTATTGTCGAGTTGGTAAGGTTGTTATTCGTAGGTGGTTATGGCAATTCCAAAATGTTTGCCAGTTGCATAAGGAATGGTGGTTTAATATTGTAGTCGTAGAATATGTAGTTCTTTTAGAATCTATGATGAAGGAACATGTGACTCAAGAGGATGAGAAGTGTGATGAGCATGGTCGAGGCGATGAAAATTATCCCTAGTTCAGACATGTGTTTTCCGGTTTCAAAAGCCAGAGGTGTGTTCGAGAGCTCAAATTGTTGAGCTCTCTTTTTAGCTTGGCAATGATCTTAATGATCCTTGCCTTGAAAAATTCAAATCTGTAGGCGGCACCCCAGTTTCATCTGGTGGATTTCAGCAAGCCCCGTTTCTCCTACCTAACACAGAAACCTGAAATACTCTCCCGAGAGACTCATGAGTCACCTAGGAACGTGACTCTTCAACAGATCATGAGCCAAGAATCCCAAGCGTCAGAAGTTCGTTGGGGTTGCTCATGCGGCGAGATGCGAATCTTGCATTTGGTTGTTCGTTGTCCGGATCGTGAACGACATTCTACCACTTCCATCAGTCATCAGAGGTTTGACTCCACCAGAACAATCATCGACCAACGACGCCCTCCTTAGGCGACTCTTTATCGGTTTTGCTTGTTTTTGTTTTTTAGGGCATGTAAGAGCTCATAAAGCTCCTTTAGGTTTTCCTTTGTTTTATGTTTAGTTGTATTAGCAATAGGATGCACGTTTTCTCGATGTTAAAAAAAAAAAATAGTTGGAATTTTTTTTCTTTAAACATCTAACTATCAGACCTTGAGCCTGATCTTAGTCACTTCCTTCTAATAATACGAAAAGGGTTATTACTTATTACTAGGAGGGAGCCATTGCCATCAGCCCATCCTAATAAACTTCATTATATACTGGTTGGAGTACTTGACAAGCGGTTAAGATGTCTTTGATTGATGATAGCTTGATAAGAAAGTTTACATCTCAAATTGGTGGAGAGTATGTCATGTCTCAACTCTCACGTTATTGGGTGGCGATGTCGTCGTCTTCAGGTATGCATGCTGTATTTAAGATTTAATTTAGGTAGTTGGTGTGCATAATATATCTTTTACCCTCTTTCGGGATATTCATATGTTAATTAGGGTGTTTTTGCACATTATTTGGTACCTAGCATGCTTTAAATATTAAACTAGTTATTAAGCCCGGACTATGTCCCGGGTAAGAAAAAATTTCATTTATTAATATTGTACTTTAAAATGATAACACTAAATACAACTTGGTCTAGTGGTTAAAAATTTAGTATATGAACTTCAGGTCACAAGATCAAAACCTATACTATGTAATTTCTAATTTTTTTTATTGTACATGGATAACATGAACTAAAACTCCCTAGGGAGAGCGTCACGTGGCACAGTTCCTTGTTTAGGAATGTCTTTTAATATATTTATATAGATACATTTAAATTTGTTTTCTTCTCATCAAATCTCAGTAATAATATATTTAAATTTGTTTTATATATTGATTAGATTCGTCTCGACATATATTTCTATATATCAATTTTTTATAAATTTTTACTAGTACATAACTAAATGTATTAATAATCAAAGTTTTGCGTTGGCAAACATAAAAGTCAAATTGTGTAGATTAAGTCAAAATAGAGGTAGTTATCATGTAACCACGTCAAAAGCATCGTTTTACTCTTCTTTATCTATGTTGGTTGTACCCATTAGGCAATAGTGTTATGGCTCTACACTGGCAGGGGCAAAGGTATGTTCGGCTTAGTGGGGTCAGTTAACCCCACATAAATCTGAAAAATTTGAATTTTTTCCTTATATAATTTTAGATTTTTGTAAATTTTATGGTAAAATTAATTGTTTGAACCTTCTAAAAAGTAGTAATTTTATTTTGACCCCCAGGTAATACATATTCTGGATCCGCCACTGTACACTGGGAGTCATCTTCATCTATCTAGTTAAACTTCTCTTCATGGCTAACTTTTTGATGATTTCAGATTTAAGAAACACAAAATCTAAACAAAAAGAAAATGAAAAAAAAGTTGGTAATCACATGCACACTGACACACCCAACAAACCTTATGTGTTTTGAAGAGCTTTCTAAACTATAGTGCATGCCCTACACATCCATAGCTTTCGAGAAACATTTGACACTAGCTCAAACAGTGAAACAGGTATGCAACTTTTTGTAATTCACGGATATAAAATTCTTCCACCCAAATTAAATTTCTTAGCTTATCTATATAGAGGAAAGTTAATCACTCATGCAAATCCCAAGTCTCTACGTATCGACATATTAATGGTTAATTAGAACCTTATCATTATGATTACTTTCTTCTACTTTTTGAACTATACGACCATCGAGCAGCATCAATTGTGTTCCAGGTGGTGTCTGTGCAATCCCAATAAATATGAAAGCAAATTGGAAAATAAGTTTCAATTTTAAGTTGACAAAAAGCTCAAGGGTAGTTGGGATTTGGAAGCTAGAATAGAAAAGTCAAGATAAGTGCCAATTTTCTCCCAATATATTGTTGGAAACTTGGAATGGTCAGTGTTCTATACTGGCTTTTCTTCCATTACCCCCTTTTTTTTTTTTTTGGAAAACACATTATGGGACAAAAGCAGAAGAGGATTCTCAACACTTAAATACGTGTTTTTAGAAAAATAGTTGTTAGACAGATACTATTATTCTTAGTTTTGGGTAGCATCAAATTATTGGATTAGAAAAGGACAAAAAATATTTTTTAGTAAAGCTATTTTTATAAGTTGCCTCAAAAATTATCTCTACTTAAAAAACTATACCTACTCACTTTTAAAATACTTGTTATACTTCCTAAAAATGGAAATGTTACAATATTTGTTACTACCTCTGTTTCTCTAAATCTACCCCCATTTGGCTTTTACTTTTGTCAATATAAAACTTTGACCATTAATATTTTTAATTACGAACAAGTATAGATTATAAAAAAATTGATATATAAAAATTATATGTTGAGGCAGAATCAATAAGATTACACATGACTTTGTTTTTTTTTGAGGTAGTATAGATCACAAATGATAATCAAAGTGAAGTACGTGAATAATATCAAAGTACAAAGTAAGTAGATTAATAAGAAAAGAAGGTAGTGCATACTACTTTTGGACACTTTTGCACATTTAAAAGTACAAATCGCTTAGTTAATTAGATGTTGATATATGTGGATAGAACTTTTTTTTTTTTTGTTTTAAAAGGGTGTTGGATTTCTGAGTGCACGTGGCTGACCAACATATGTAGGCAGAGGAATTATATCCAGCGTAAATAACAAATTGAGCTTTAAATAGTGTCATCAAGATTCAAGAATACCAAAACACAGGCACCAGCATTAAGCAGGCCCATCGCAAAAAAAATAATCACGCCATGTCGCCATACACTCCCAAAGACGTAAACAATAGGCACAAACATTTGTTCAGATAGGTAAGACGGGCTGACTGATATCCCCATTGCTGCTGTTAACAGTTAAGTGAGTCAGTCGAACACGCGTTAGGTTTCGCATGACATGATTCAAAATCAATTCGAGTTTCTATTAAGCAAGCCAATTCAATTTGAGCCGGGCTTTAAACGAGTCAAAGTCGAGTTGATTGCGAGCAACATGTTCGATTTCACTCTCAAACAAATATATAGTGGGGAGATGAAAATTGAAAGGGATTGAGAAGTGGCTAGTGGCACAAATGAAATTGAAGAGTAGATCTTGTCACTTTTGAATATCACCTTTCAAAAATATTTGCAACCTTCTCTTCCCCGTACCGAATGCTTCTTCTTCACTATCTTTATGAATTTAGGGTCTGTTCTCTTCGGCATAAAACAACTGAACTAAACTAAACTAACTTATAACTAATTAATAGTAATGATTATCATTTAGGAACTGAATTGAATTGAACTGAACTGAACATAAATTGGGGAGAACAAGCCCTTAGAGCATGCCCACTCATGGTTTTTTTGGGCATCAATTTAAGTCATGAACCTTGCTCAAAAAAAACATGGGGTTGCATCCATGGTTTTTTTATGCTTGTATTTGGGTCATGCTATGACTCAATCCATGGTTGGTCATCCTATGACCCAAACTATGGTTGGTCATCTTATGACTCAAGCCAACCATTTGTGGACATGTGGCAGTGCGTCATAAAGGTTATTTTTTGTAATTCAAATTTTGTAATCTGAATAACTTAAAAAATACAAATTAAAAAAAATAATTTTTTTTTACCAATGGTCCTATCTTTTTGAGATCTATAAATAGACATCCATTTTGCTATATTTTGACACACTTTTAAAATTAATTATTTTCTCTCTACATTGTATGCACATGAATAATTGTTTTTGGAAGCTTTTATTATTGAATAATTTTTTTAATCAAAATTAATTACTACAAAATGAATTTATTTAGGGTCGTTAATATACAAAATAATTTATTTATAATCTTGTATGATATTATAAATATCAAAAGGTATAAATATATATTGATGTAGGAGAGAGAAAATGGGATGAAGTATAGTAAAAAGTGGGATAGAGGAGGATGATGTTCTTTTTTTTTTGGGTCATGAGTGGGGTGCATTTATCAAAATGGGTCATAAGACATGGTAAACTTTGGTAAGATGAGAGAGAAAGTTGATGAGAAAGAGGGATGACATGTTTTTTTGGGGCATGAGTGGCTATGCTCTTAATGTCTCTCTTGGTTCATGTCAAAGCCTATCGATGCAACATAAGACATAGGACGCGTTTATGAATTTAATGTCTCTCTTGGTTCATGTCAAAGCCCCATTCATGCAACATAAGACATAAGACACGGCAAAAGAATATAGGACAAGATTAACTTTGTTATATTGGTCTACTCGTTTTCTTTTCGTGAAGTTACTCTTAACTCACAGTTACCAAGTACAAAATATAAGCATAATATGTGAAATGCTCAAATTACTGCTAGGAGAAAATTTGTCTCTTTTTCTTTGATAAGAAGGATAAATTCACCATTAATTTTAATTAGTCCTCTTTGAAGTAAAAATATTGAAAATTTGTTATATAACTATATAAGCATAAAGAAAGGAGTAAATTATTGAGTTGCTCATAAGTTTATCAAGTTAAAATGAGCTAAATCTACTATATTGGTTAAGGTTTGGAGTCGAATCTAATTTCAACTTGAGCTTAGTTTATAAAGAGTCCGCCAAGTTTAAGATGTTCATGAGTTTCAGGTAACCATGCTCGATTCATGTAAAGAACCCAATTCTTTTTATGGACTATCTTACATATACATTGATTGTAATGGTGTTCCCAAAGTACAACCTTATAATACGAGATGGACCAAGAACTAATTTTGTGGCATTACTGATTATTGGCCCACACAATCCCATTAACAAGCCAACCCTAGCATTTTTATTTCTCATCTCTCCTCTTTTAGAAAACTCAGCCCTCCGCTTGCTGGTGACTTGGGTTAGGCTTTTCCTACCACAGGTTGCCGGCGAGCCCTCACTCCCCCCTTTTTGCTTCCTCCGACACCTCTAAGGCCGCCGGAGTTGGTCGTCGATGAAGTTTAGATGAGGTTTTTAGTAGTTTGTTGTCATTATTCTTTTTTTTGGTTTTGTTTTCAATAATTCTCTCCGTTAGTTTGATGGCTTTCTTCCCTCATCTTTTGTGGGTTTTTTTCTCCCATCATGTATGTGTTACTTTCTCTTATCTAGAGGTGATCATAGGCCGGACCGGGCTTTGGCAAAAAAAAGTGGCCCGTTTCGGACTAAAGCCTCAGATCGGGTCGGACCAAGCCTCAGGCCAAAATTCACACGCCAAACCCCGCTGACTCGGGTCGGGCAAAAAATTAGCCTGGTTTTTCATATTTAAGTTGCCTGTGTCCCGGTTTTTTTGCCTAAAAAATTAGGCTGGCTGGGTCCGACCGCGAACCGAAGAATCGTGCCCAAAACCCACCCATTTTTAAGTTGGGCCGGGCCCATGTTGATCACCTCTACTCCCATCTTTTTTGGGTTTTTTTTTCTCCCATCATGTATGAGTTACTTTCTCCCATCTTTAGTGGGTTATTTTCTCCCATTTGTTGTTGGGCTGTCTTCTCTTATTCCAGTGGAGAGCTCAAATGGCTGGTTGGATAGAAGATCTAGGGCTTCGAAATTATTTTTTCTCCTTTGATGCTATATAGAAGGTGGTTGCAGTTGGAAAATATGCATGGACATCGAACAAAAATCACGATGTGAATCTACAGCCGGGACTCGGGAGGAAGCGATGCCATTAGTGAAGTAGGAGCTAAAAAATTTATTGATGTTTTAGATATGATATATTGTTCTTTTAAGTACCGTTTGGCTCATTAACAATATTATCTCTTGCCTGTTGGCAATAAAAAAATAAGGAACTAATTTTGTGATTATAGAAGTTATGAACCATATTGTCCATATACGCCCTCGCAAATTCTAATATGTGTATGGCAGTGAGACGAAGACTCAGATTCCACAATTGGGTTTGGGCTGATACAGGTAATACTAGTCCTTTACGAAATGCAATGATTAATGATTAGACTTGAGAGCCACTATAGAATAAGTATCTTCCTTCCTCATGCAAACTCGCACAACAAATGCGCTTTACAGGTAGAAAAGCTAGCTGTTAATTTGAACTTGAATCACCAAAACCTTAATTCCATTTCCTCACTTTAAAACTTTTTACGTAACAATTCAAACTCAAACATTTTTTTCCTCTACTTTTCAAGTTTTCAATCACACTTAAAACACACGCACAAGAAAGGAAAATGCAACCATTTGAATAAAAACATGCACCAAAGAACAAAAGATACGCAAAATTTACCAAAATTGGGGTCACATTAAGTGCTCTAACGGGTGAGATTTAAATTTATAACATTGTTAAGGTGCATAAAAGTAATTTGTCAATTTGTCTCTCCTATCTCTCTTTTTCCTTTTTTTCTGAAGGGGCAGGGGGGAACTCGGAACTGGTAAGGATGTGTTTGGGTTAAAAGAAATATGCACAAACTAATTAACCCCTGTGATAGATTAAGCAGCAGATTAGAGAAGTATGATGTCAATCACCATGATTGCTTCACTGAACAAGCAACCACTTGTGCCCAATGTCTCAACCTTGTCTTAATTGTCTGTGGATCATCACCTGCATATAATCATATCATAATCCATCATTATCAACATTCTGATTAACTTAACTTTGAGAAGACTAGTAGTTTTCTAGAATAGACTTGCCATATACTACATATAGTCCACACAACCATTACAATAGGTGCAAAATCAATGCTGGTGACAGTACAACACTACAACATTATGGAGATTATGGGTTGGATGTCTACTTGCTCAAACAATTAATAATATAATTCTGCAACCAATCTAATTAAGGTGCGTTTTATTTACCTGAATTTTTTTTAACTTATTAGTTTGCAAGTCATAATTACTTATTGAAGCTAATTTGACCTTATCTAAACTTATTTTTAAGAAAAAGTATGCACCCTAATTAGCATGCATGTAGAAAGAAGTAAAATTGTATATTTGTCAATTACCATGTTTGATAATTGACTTGACTATTACGTATTTCCTCCGTACATATTGATAAAATATATAAGAAGAGAATGCTATCAAAGCAATTTTTATTACTACATACTAACTAAATAATAACCATAACCCTAATCAATAGGATGAATTAAATGATAACACTACACGACACATGAATCGCAATAGATTTCCAAGTTACTACCTTTATAAGAGCCTAAGAGATTTTTTTTTTCAGCCTATACATACTACTTTAAGAGATATTCACGATCAAAATAAAAATTTCAAATTTAGGCATACCTTTTACTACAAAACCAAGGGAGCATTCACCTCATTCACTATCTAAGTAAAACCTTGAATATGATTATGTCGTTTTGAGAGTGTATCGTTGGGAGGAATACATTTTACCATGCAAAAATAATTTTCCAAATGGTGCAAAATAGTTCTCCAGAAAATAGATAAAAATTGCTTCTTTATATAAATGAATGCCACATTTTTCTTTCTATTACTTCGGTCCCTTGTTCCCTCATATATTTTCCCCTAAAAAATCTATTTTCATGCATGAAATCATTCTCCATTAAGTGCTTTTTCCTCCAACTAAACTAGGCCTTAATAAATTATCTAACTACTGGTAATAGAATTTGCAATTGTACAAAAAAAATCCTTAGGGGAAAATAAAAGCTTTCTATAGTGCAAAAAAATGCCGTAAAATCCCCATTCAAATATCTTTTTTGCTAGTTAATATATGTATATGAGGATCAATGTTGGCCTAGTGGTTGTGACTTGTGAGGCCCTCATTCCACACTTGTGAAACGGATTCGATTACATTTTGTATAGTGGGGATCCTCCTTGCAATAAAATTCTCCTTACCAAAGAAAAACAAATCTATTTATACGGAAGCACGCTTTTGTTGATACCTTAGGGGTTAAATATAATGTTAGTCATGACTATGAAAATTGCAACAAAACCTTATTTTCAGCTAATACAATACAAAATGCAACCACTACAAATGTTGCATTTTCTTGTTATTGTCGAAAGCCATCTAGCGGGTGTAGTAATAGTTCATTTTACTACAGAGTTCGAACAAAGTTGTAATTTCCAAAATTCACTGAAAAATAAAATTGTATTTTCGAAGTAGCTAATTAGCATAAAAACAAGACCAAGAAAATAAAACAATGCAAATACCAAGCGTAATTAGAAAACCAAGTATTTAAATTTTTGTTAAGTGGAATTTAAACAGCCAACTTCATTCTGAAAAAAATTTGAAAGAGCTTCCTTCATTTTACGCAGGACTTTAATTTTGGAGCGTACAATAAACTGGGACATTTATGAAATGGATTAAATTCGAATATTCAAATTTACTTGTAGCATATATTTACTCATATAAATTATAATCAGGAAGTAACGGATTAATCACATTATACGCATTACTATAACATGATTGTGATCTTCAAAGAAAAGGAAAAAATCATGACATAACCAACAAAGCAATCATAATTCATAAATCAACGGCGAAAATCTCGCTTCAAACAGATTTACCAGAAACGAAAAAAAAACACATGAAAAAAGCGATCTTTAAAAAAAAATGTAAAATTCAAAAAAATAACCTGGGCAAAACATGGTGAGAGGACTGCCGACGGGAGAAGAGAGAGACAACTCACTCTCCGACGAAGAAGTTGTACCCAACGAAGAAGAAGATTTATTGGACCTTAAAACGGTGTCGTTGTAACTCTTGTTAACAGCGAAGTAAAAGCCAAGAGCAGGTAGAGTGTTGGATAATCTTGGATCGGGTTGTGTATCCAGGGATTCGAACCCGAAACCAAACCCGAGTTCAATACAAGCTTTAAGTTCATCGAAATCATCATCAGTAAGGCTCTTACTGCGACGGCGGGGCCCACTTTGTTCTTTCCGGCGAAGCCATAATTCTTCACGGTAAGAATCCGGTGACCATGATTTTTGCTTTAAGAGTGGCGCTGCTGGTGGAGGAGGGTGGTGCTTTGGTGGGGACATGGTGGTGTGTGGGTCCCCCCGGAAGGAGGGGGGTTGAGAGGAGAGTGGAGGGATCAGGGATGTTTATTGTTTAGGAAGAGGGAATTATAAGTGAGAGAAATAAGGTGGAATTTGGTTGTGGTGGGTGTCACATATTCACATATGAAAGACTTGGTTGGTCCAAGTCATAATGACCTGTCTTTCCTTTTTTGTTAAAGTTAAGGAGTATTATATGGTCCATTTGGGCTTTTTAATTTTATGGGCTTTTTTAAAATTTTGTAATTTTGTGAATTAGCTAGTATTCTCTTTGTTTTTTTTTTAAGTTTTAACGTTTTGGTTTTCTTACAATATTAAAATGCATGGTTGATAATGTTCAATTAGTTGTTGCGCTAAGTGATGCGCCGGGTAATGTTATAAAATGGAGTGGATGTATAGTTTGGTGCTGATATTTTGTCACAAGTACAAGTGCTAGTTTAGTATAAGGTGGGGTGACATGTAGTAGCGTGCGATGTTTGTCCACGTGTTTTAATAATATATATATATATAGAGATAGATATATTTTAGTGAAAATTATGGAAGTTTTATAGTTTAGATTTTTACCTTGAAATAATCATGTCACATTATAATATTTGTTTTCTTAGATACTAAAAAAAATGTCAAAGTTAAGACTTTAAGAAAAACAAAGGTACAAGATTTTATGAGATAAGAGTTTTTTTTAAGGGAAAAATGGAGTAAATATATTTTAGTTGGTTTTTCTCTAGACAAGGAGGAGTAGGAGAATTTGGCTGATTGGAGGAGTGGGGGAAAACTTTTAATTGGGGCCTCCTAATAATAGTTAGTTAAGGTTGGGTGTATAATTAATGCTTATCATGGGTGTCAACTTGATATTGGTTTGGTTTCAAAGGAAAGACTTTTCATGGTGTAAAACCTTTTGCTATATGGCCGGCATATTTGATGGTGTGGTCTTCTCTTAACTGGATCATGGTATGCTCTTAAGCACTAATAATGATTACTTCGTATGGAGTCTTACGTTATGGAGTCTATTGTTTTCATTGAAATTTAAAACTCTTATCACATATGCGGATATGCCGAGTTTATAGGGCCCTCTAAGAAGATTAGAGAGCCATATCAATACTATCCTATACATGTATAGCAAGTAGTATTATTGTGTATACAGTTGAAATTTGGTTTTTATGTGTCAATCCTAAATTTGGCAATCGAGTTACTTGGGTTGGATTTTTTTATCACAAGTTTTTCGAGTTGAATCACTGCGAGCTACGTGTTTATAATACTCGATCCTAATCCAAATTTTTAGGTTTTGGTCAAAGCATGTTTGAGTCTTGTAATGTAAACAAGGGTTTTTCTACTCTATTTTACATGGCATAGATTAAGAGCACCAAAATTCCAATATAAGATCTCATTCGACAAAAAAATTTCATTTCAAAATCCAATAAAGCTAAAAAATCTTACATGATTCCGTCTATCTTCAGATGCTATCGGCTATCCTTATATATTATCCTAAAATAGAACATTGGTGTATTATTTTTTTAAAACGAAATCTTGAAGTTATGTGGCATAGGTTAGACAAGTCCTATAAACAATAAGATAAAACAAGAGAATCATAGTTTTGCAATATGAAGATAATAATTTTTTTTTCCATGTAACACTTTCCACTTATACTAGTTGATAAAAAAATAACTTATCAATCTTAATCCAATCCATTTTTACAAACTACTAAAAAACTTGTTAATGATCCCCCATAAAAGGTCAGTTTTGGATTTTTTTTAAGTCGAACAATTTATTTGACGAGTCTAGTCAAGCCTCAATGCTCCTTCAAACAACTTAAGGGTGAGATCCCCTTAAAACCGCTCCCCTAAGAGATTTAGCCCGTTAATAGTTAGACCTAGGAACTCGTGAGGATCATATCGAACAAGGCTATTTAACTTATTTACTAAAAACAGAATGTCGTACCCCATTCTTCAATATGGAGTAATTAACAATGCTAACTCATACATTTACATTGTGTTATAATGATGCTAATATTCCTTATAAGTATTATCCTAATAGTTTCAATTTGAAATTACCAATATTAATCCAACACACTCATTAACCAATTAAAGTCATGTTAAATTGCTTAAATCAAGGGATACATAAAATTTAACACTAAGTCACTAACTAATTGTAACACCCCCAATAATTCTCTCTTTTCTAAAATACCTTTTTAAATATAAATAGTAGAGAATAATTATCAAAGCATTATCGCCCGTGTGATAACGTATCGGCTTATTCAGAATTTTGATGCGGAAAACAAACATAACTAAACTTCATACTTTATTTATAATAAATAACAAAGTACTTAAAACCAACAATCTGAAAATTGTTTACTCCAAAATCAAACTTAACATAATATATTCCTACTAAAGCAACAAACAAAACAATTTGTTACACAATCTCTCCATTCCCAGATTCCCAATGATGCAAATCTGCACACCTGTAGATCTCAATGCTCTAAAGAATCTGCTCACCAAAATGGGTCATCACAGGATCAATAAGGCAAAGCCATGATCAACACATACAAACAAAGCACGTAATCAGCAAAGCTGAGTACTACATAAACATACATAAACATTCCTAACAGGATACTAGGGAATAATAACAGGGACAAATAATAATATAACAATACACCATTCTGCAGACAACTTATACTGAACTAAACTTTAATCATCTTTTCATTACTTTAATGGAATAGTTATCGGACCGAGTTGTCTAAATAAAAACCAGCCTTCCCTAGGAAGACGAAATACGGGCGCAACTCCGTATTCCATAATGACCTGCGATATCGAGGAACCTTTGAATAAAAATAGGAACGGTGATCAATCCAATTCCCATGGCACGCTCACCATGTACCCCAACTCCTGATTGTCCAACTTCAGATGTGCACCAGTCTAAAGTTTATTACTATCCAAGTTACACTTTACGTGATTTACAAGTTATTACTTATTATGACACACAAGTAATACATAAATCTTAAATCAGACATTCACAACTGAACTTCTTTTATCTTAGGATCAAAATAAGTGATCATACAACTTACAATCCAAGATTAATCCATTTTAATTCCAATCCTTCTTATTTGTTGAACCTAGCCAACAATCAACTTACCTTTCAAAGGCATAAATAATCAACTTACCAAATAAGGCCCACAGTCCTCATAGAGTAGTGAAAATAATAATATAAGGAAACACATGCTTTAAACATGATCCAACTCACTAAATATATTAATTCCCCCATGTGAATTAATAAATAAAGTTTTCAATCCAATTAACATGCTTGCATCAATATTCCATACAAACATGATATTCAACTCATAATCAAATCTTATAATCAACAAGTTTGCACACAGGCATAAAACATGTAAAATACAATCATAATAAAAATCACATATGAACTTACAAAGTTCCTATACATGATACTACAACTTTTCCTTCTTAAATCATGATACTATACCACATAGCACATAGGCATGTACGTACCTTGTATAAACAAACTGATAGGCCACCGTTAATCACTTTAAAAGTCGCCTACTGAAAATTCTCCGCCTAAAACAACCAATATAACTTAAAGTCAATACTCTAATTAAATTCCAGCAACTTTAAAATACTTTAAATCCTCTTTAAAAATATTTAAAAGTTTTTAACATTAAGACTTCAAATACTAATACTTCCTAGCATAGTATTACTATACTAGTCGTTAAAATCCAACAAACTCCCTTAATACATCTTTTCTAAAAATTCCAGCAGCATATAATTTACTAAAACCCTTTAAACACACTTAAACATGCTTAAATTCATAAATTAAATCAATTTCATAGTTTATAACATGCTACTATGATTTTCCAATATTTAACACCCTAAAAATTCATGCTTTGATAATTAAAAACTCAATCTAAACATAATAATCAAATCTGAAATTTTATTCTTTTAATACTCAATATATATAATTCATGATTAATCATCAAAACAGTAAATTAAAGTTATTAATCATGATTAGTACTAAAGCAAAACATAAAAACATAATCTTTAAATCAAAACTTGAGGAGGAAGAAAGAATTAAACCAAAATAAGAAGGAAGAGGAAGGAAGCGCCGGCTAAGGAAGAGCAGCGGCGGCGGCGGAAGGGCGGCGGAAGGGCGGTGGTGGTCGTCGGCAGCTGACTGGTGTTCGGCGGTGGCTGTCCTGAAGGGAGGAAACCGGCGGTGCAAAACCTGAACACAAAGAAGGAAAACGCAAGGAGGAAGAGGCACGTAAATCTTGTGAGAGGAAGGAGGAAAGAGAAAATAATGCGTGGGTAAAATATTTGGGGTTTATAGGTATTTATAGTTTTGCTCTTGTGGGCTTAGGAAAATAGAATTGGGCTTCAAATAGAGTTTGGTGATGCATATGATTGATGATTGAACTCCTAACATCACTAGGATTAGTATTTGGGTTCCTCAAGCCCATTTAAACTTCTTTTCCAAATCCAATTAGTATTTTAAATATTTTTCAAAGCATGCCTAACAAAAACATTTTAACTTCCTTAAATCCTTAAAATAATTCATTTGACTTTCAAAATGGTCAACCTTTGAAATATGAAATCATTAAAATGCTAATATATATTAAAATATAAATAACTATATATTAAAATATATTTATAAAATTCATAAAAATACGGGGGATTACACTAATAGTCCTTTCGAATTCCTGTTAGTTTTCGATTTTTGGTTCTGCAAATGTCAAAGTCACATGATATGAGGGATATAATGCACTTAAAATTAGTGAAACTTATACTAAGCATGTCAATAGATAACTGGAAACTACATGGTTTCCATTTTTTTGTTTTTAGTTTCCAGAAAAACTGAAAACATAAAACAATAACAAGGCGACATGTCTTATTTATTTTGTGTTGTCGTACCGTGTCAACTTTTGTACGTTGACCACCTTATTAAACAAACCAAAAAAAAAAAGAACTCGGGCGAGAGGGAGAGGGGAAAAAGCTAAAGCCAAGCAGAAAATCGAAAACCACAACGAATGGGAGGTCCATTATTCATCGTCGTTTTATTATACTTCCAAATTTGATCAGTAGACGATTCTAGGGTTAGGGTTTTGATTTCCCCCCAAATTTGATCGAACTTCCTAAGTGAGAGAAAAAGAGTGAGATCAAAGATGTGGCACGAAGCGCGGAGGTCGGAGAAGAAGGTGCACGACATGATGGATGCAGCAAGGAAGAGAGCGCAGAGAAGAGCTCTGTTTCTTGCCAAAAGGCGCGGCGATCCTCAGCAGTCTATTCAAGTTATCGGCTCTCGTTGTCGCACTTATCGCGATGATGGCCTCTACCAAGCCACACAAGATCAACAGGGCTTGTATGTTTTTGTTTTTTTTTGAATACATTTTTTTCGCTTTGGTTATTTTTTTTATCATGCGTCAATCGGTGTAATTAATGCTTATTATTTATCGCTGTATATCAGTTTCCTTGTTTGGTTATGGTTTATGTCACTGTTGTTGAATAACTTGGAAGATAATATGATTGTAATTTGGAATTGAATGAATTCCAAAGGAAAAAATGAAGCTTGACTGGAGTATGAGGGAGGACGAATTCATCTAATAAATGAGCTGGATTTGATCGTTTGGTGTACAAATTAGAATGCTGATCGAGGTTAGGTTTTGATATTTGGAGGAAAAGTTTGGATTTTGGATGTTAATAGGAGGTGCTTGGAGAGTGAGAGTGTTTTAAATTTGGATATACCTAATTGAAATGACAGGAACCAAAGCAGTTTCTGATGAGTATGAGTTGCTTAAGGAATGTAGCGAGTTATAGACTGCGTGGATGTTAGTCGGCTATGCTCTCTTGTTTCAAAGGTTTAGGGTTTAGGGTTTAAGGTTTAGGGTTGGGAATAAGCTACCCTTGTAGGATTTTCTTTTCATTTTATGAAATTTGTAATAAGGTAGTGCGGGATGTTTATGCTTGAAGAGGATATTCATTGACGAGTATTCATTTGATTTGATGATGGTATGAAGTGATCTATGTCAGGCTACCTTAAAGTCAGTTAGAACTTTCTTATGTGTGTTAAACATGGTTATTTTTGAAAGTAGCATATAAAATTATGTTGGTTATCGCTTGAGAACAATGTATTGGTGGATCAGTGATTGCAAAGTTTGAGGATGTTTCTGTTAATAATGCTTGTTTTCTCCCCGTAGATTTATTCGAGGATTTAGGATATATATCTTATACTTTTGTGGTCAACAGAGCCATCCATCATGGATGTTTGAATGAATTAAAAGACTGCTCGTGCGACCTTTTTGCTAGATAGGTGATACGGTCTTCTTTTCTTCCATGCAGTCGCCTGGCCAAACATTTTGGATCATATTAGCTGATCGAGAAGGACTATACCCTAGTCAAAGGGTGCTTTAAAAGTGGTCTATTTTTCTCAAGGAAGTTTCACAGGGATGCAATTTTTGACAGGCGGGAAGTGCACAAGAGTTGAAAAACCTTTCATTGATTGAAGGACAAATTGGATAGGCTCTGAATATGTGTGTTGCTGTTTATAGTACTATGTCTATATAGTTGTTAAGGATTTGTTTTGTATCTGTCATACAGTTTAGCCTTGGAAAATTGAGAATTTGAGATTCATTGAATGGAGTACTAAGAGTATGTGTTGCACTGTTACCATTTTGTAGTTCGTGTACATGATTGGTTTGATGATCTTTGTCATGGGACTAGCATTTTTGGAAAGCACGCTTGAGGCATTGAGGCTTAAGGGTCAAGGTTTGATTACTTGAGCATTTCTCTTGTAGTCTATGAAGCACAAAAATAAAAACGAGTATGGAGGTAGCAATAGAGAAGGAAAATGAAAGAAACTTGGCAACTTTAAGATAAGTTTCGATAAGTAGATAAGTTTAGATGAATTCTAATATGGGTTACCCAAGTTGAACACAAACTATATTAAGTCCACACTAGGCAAATTTAAGTGAAGAGAGCACACCAAGTAACCCAAATTATACGTGTACGGTGTATCTGATGGTGTGCAGAAAAAAATCATGTATTTGACGAGCAAGCCGAGGTCAAACCTCAATAGAAACTGCTTGCTTTACTCGCCTCTCTGCCTCAGCCTCATCTCTTAAGTTGGTTCTCCTACTCTGCATCTTCTTATACCTTTTCTTTCACTACTTTCCCTTCTATCTTCTTCTTTCTGTTTTCTTCCTCTCACTCTTTTGTTTTTTTAATTTACACTCCTTTCTGTTGCCTGCTTCTTGATTTCCTTGGTTGACGACATCTGAACTATGGTGAAGCTTCATGCTTACGATGGTCGGTGCTAGTACTACAAAGAGAAATCAGTTAAGTGATTAGGTGTCCTAGAATGTTAACTTATTTATTATAATTCCTGTTCCTTTTTTGGGCATTTTGATCGGTTGCAAATGCGGCAGACCGGCAATATGCCACATGCACATATGAAAGACTTCTTGTGCACAAGATGTTGGTGTCTCAACAGCCTAAAACGTTTTGACTGATGGGTAGCCATTTTGATCACACTATGTATGTGCTTTCCACCGTTTTCTGATTCTAACACTTCGTAATGCATCCCAGTGTTTCTGTCCTTCAGTGTGTAGTACTTGCTTATGTTTTCTTAGGAGTCTTTCTGGAGAGTGTGAAAGAGGAAGGGGGGGGTAAGTGGTAAAGGAGATCATGGCAAGCTGGTGTTGGAGCCAAGAGGGAGATGATAAAGAGTGGTGGACCATTGTTGAAGATTATTTTCTTGTTTTATTTTGCTTGGAAGCCGAGGCAAGAGAATAAGTTTTGCTTTCTTAGTCTCATCGTGGAATGAGATAATCTATGTGGAGGGATTGAGGGAGGGATGGGAGCAATGTGGAAGAACTCGCGCTTCATTTGCTGATGTTGTTGGGTGCATAGCAATTCAGTAGTACTATTTTGACTCATTGTTTTTGTAGTGGGAGCATGAATGGTTTGAAGTTTTTCATTATGGGATTTCAGTATATTGAGTAGCATGCTTAAGGTAGGGAGGATTGTAGGTCAAGGCTTGATTGCTTGAGAATTCCACTTTTAGTGCTTGCTAATGTTTTTTAAGTTGGAGAAACGGAGATAGGGGAAGGATGAATAGTGGTGGAGGAGATGGAGTGGCAAGCTAGTAGCCTAATAGCAAGAGCCAGGAGGGAGATGACTAAAGGCCGGCTAAATGTTGAAGTCTATTGTTATTATCATTTTTGATTCAATGCGTTGTAGAGGGCTAGAGGCCATATGATTTATTAGTTGTCATTATGGTAATAATGGAATGAGAATATAAATGTGAAGGGAGTGGATGGATTGATGGAACTTCGAAGCAATGTGGTAGAATGGGTGTAATATGTTTGTATTATTGGGGTATCGCAATTTTTATTACTTCTGTTGCTCTTTGTATTTTTGTTTCCATGCTGTTATTATATAGGAGCAGAAATTCTATTGGTATTGATATTAATTATTTTTTTTGGAAATGAATCTTTTGATGTTCCTCTATTTAAGTGTAAGGATACTGCGTTGCTGTCCTTGCCCCGTTAGACTTAACTTCTTGGTGCTTGGTTTGAATTTTCTGCCTAAGTTATTATGTTCCTCCCATAACTTTGCCGGTAGTTGATCAAAAGTCGTGCTTGCCTTTCGGAACACATGTATTGTTGTAGCCCAGTTCAATTTGCACGATGGCTGAAATTGCATAATTACTGAAATTTTTGGCTGAATCATCATCACAAAATTAACTTTATACTCGAAAATTTGTTCTTATGCTGATTTTCTGAAATATATAATACAGGATTCCTTGGAATGGCAAAGAGGATATTATGATCGACAGGTAGGTTGAGCCGTTGACTTGAGTTTGTCTTGTTTTGGGCCTTATGCTTCCCTGTCCACAAGCTATACTACGACATGGCCACTGCTTATTCATTATCATTTCTTTTCTTAATATCAGATTTGATGGGCGTGCTCTTCTTGATTTTATCCGGGATCCGGATACTCGTCGACTTCGCCAACAAGAGAAGACTGAAGAAGAAGAAGAATTAGAAGAGTTTGTTAATTTTGAGCGTTATCGGGATTTAATTAAGCATCGACGTAGAGGATGTCGGTACTTTTTAGTATCTAGATGTGTTATATACAGACAATTTTTGACATATATTGAAGTATATGAATGATAATGCATTTGTTCGTGTTGGTTTATTCAGAATGACGCTCTTGCTTGTAAGTATTATAATTTTGGTCTCTTCTGTCTGCAGTTACAGATGAAGAGGGTTTGGATCATGTCAATCAAGTAATCGAAGCAAAATTTACCTTGCCATTTGCGTTTGACAGGTTTGACATGAAATTTTTCTAAATTGATGTTCCTTTTTAGTCATGCTGGCAGGTAACTTTACATATGTGTTTTTGTTTTATTTAAAGATTGTAATGCACGAGTAATATGTTTGGATTTTTTAACAAAATTGTATGATAATTATGAATAAACGATGACGGCATGAATTTATCGATGATTGAGAGCATTGAAGCTTGTGACCGGGTTATATAGTTGTATTTTTGCATCATCCAGATTTCTTTTTGTCTTCTTCTCTATTAAAGAAAATTATATTCCCTCCATTTCTTTTTGTTCTTCCTGTTTGCTTTTTCACTTTTGCCAATGCACGTATAATATCATTAATATCTTTAATTACATTTTAGTAAAAATTATATAAGTTTGATAATCTTAATATATTCATTGAGACAAATCAAAGAAGACTCCACATGGCTAAGTTTTCTCTTATATATTGGAAAGAATTTAGAAGATTCTCTCAACTTCTGAATAGTGCCAAAATTCCAAATAGGAAAAACAAAAGAAACGGAGAGTATTTCTAACTGTAAATGTATATCTATTTTCTGAAATGGAATACTTTTTTGTTGCTAGGCTTACTGTCTTTATGATAGGAGGATAGCTTTACCCTTATACCTTTTTTCTCTTTGCTGTTACTTTGGAACCAAGGCGAAAATTGAGAAGGAAACGAAAGAAATTGGTTTTGTCTGATTGACCAAAAAATTATGTCTATTAGTTCAGTATGGCTAGGGATGTAGGGGTATATGGTTGCATATAGGACCTCCCTAGGCTTCTCAATAGTGGGATCTGAACTTGTCTTTGTGGATTTCATTGCTACTTGTTTGTTTGTTGTTACCCTTTCTTTGTATGGAACAGTTTTCCTTCCATAGTTGCAAGTGGTAATGCTATGTGTTTCAAGATTATCTGATGCCATCATGGATTAGAATTAGTATAGTGTAAGAGACTTGGTTTACAACTGCTCTTCCTATTTCTCGGACAATAGTTGACTTTGCTGCTTAGCTTGATTAGGAGGAGGGGTAGTATAAATTTGGACTTCTGATTGAGTAGAAAATAGAGGGAGGTGATGCAAGGCTCAAGAATGATAGCTTCAAGCAAATATTATGCAATTGCAACCAAAGTCAGAAATATTTAGTTAAGCTGTGGTGTGTAATCTGTATAGTGGAACTAAGCCACCAAACAAAATACTGAGCCAGAATCTAGGTTTTGGAAGTTAATTTCCATCAGAAAGCTTAAATATCTCTGACGTCTTTTTGACGTATTAGAGACTTTCAGATTTTGGTTAATTTGCGATTTCAATTACTCTAAGCTGGTTTTTACAGTAGTCTATGACCACGGCAGATGCTTTATCAGGTTTGTATTCATGTGAGCTAAAGCTGCGCAGCTTGCCATTTGTAATACTGTTGATAAATTACCTTCCTTCTTTAGCTGGTGTCTAAACCATCTTGGGGTGAAGGCGCTGACATTGTTGGTGCTGTTGTTATCTTGTCACTTGTAATGACATAGCTTGAAATATTTATTCGGGATCATATATGTAGATCAAACATCTCTCAAACTCCTGCAAGCAAGGGTACTTATTCTCAGGTTGGTTTCTCATATGACGGGGATGGAAAAGAGGAGGCTCATTCTTCAGATGATGATGAGGAGGATGATGAAGAAGATGAAGATGATGATGAGGAATTCAACAGTGATGATAGTGATGATGAACGAATGGAAGCCATAGCCAAGGATTTTGGGGTGAAAAGATATGGTTGGCTTGTGTACATGGATAAGAAGGCGAAAGAGGAGGCTAAGAGACAAAAAGAAGTGATAAAGGGAGATCCAGCAATTGTAAGTGCAGTAGGTCTGGATAAGTGTCCCTGTTAGCCAGGTAATAGATTTGCTTGGATTTTCCCTATATCAAGTCTAATATGTTTGTTCCAGAGGAAATTGAGCCGCAAGGAGAGAAGGAAGGCGTCTCAGATAGAAAGGGAGAAAGAAAGGGGAGGCTGCTCGCGTTACAGGAACTCGTGTTCTTCATCATGACCCTTATCGGTACAACCGCTATATATGCTTTACCCAAGGTTATTCTACAGTGTGATTGGATAAAAATTTATGTGGTTTTATGATTACATTTGACATTTATTTGCAGAGAGTCAAGGCGAAGTCCCACATATGATGCTTATCCTCGTTCTAGAAGGTATTTGGGCTAATTTTGGTGACTGTATAATGGATGTACCAAGTTGATTTTTGCTGATATGGTGACTATACCTATGTAGATCAAGATCACGGTCATATTCCCCATCCTATTCTAGGCGGCATGCTCGTGGACATTCAGATGACCATCATCGAAGCAAGTCTAAGGCGCCTAAGATTGAATTCATCACAGAGTTCGGGGGTTCTCCTGACAGAGGGGAGCCAAAGCTAGAAGGAGTCTCTCCACCACCATCTCCTCGTCAAGCTGATGTGTCAAACCGGTCGGAGCACTGGACCTTTAACTCTTCCAAGATAGATTTGACAGTCTTTCTCTGCTGCAGCTTATCTCCCATTTTGTTATCGGGGGACAAACTTTTGTGGTTTTATGTAAATGAGGATTAGGTTACCAGCATAAATGGCAAATGGGATAGGGACGGAAGCTTTCTTTTGATGCTGATTTTTCCCCTGATTTGGAATTCTAACGCTTCAATCCCTCTCAAATGTTTGTACCTAATTCTTGCAATTTCCTGCAGGACGTCATCAGTTCGTATACTGGAGGCTCTACATATTGATCCTGCTTCTGGTGCATCTCTTGATAAAGAAAAGAACGCAAAAGTGGTAAAGCCCCCCAGCAAGGTATGCTCAATGTTTCTGTTATTTGCAACTTGATTTTATTTATGCGCAACTGCAATTGTCTGACGGAAATTTTTAATTCTTGCTTTTGCTCCACACGCCTTGTTAATGATTTAGCATATTGGATGGACTTTCTTCCTCTCTGATCTTGTTTTTCTTCGATTGTAGTACATCTTCGGCACTAGCCAAGTTGAAGGGAGCCACACCATCAAAGCAACCGCCGAGTGAAAAGAAGGAAACTCCTCAGGAGAGGCTTAAAAGGATCATGAGCAAACAACTGAATAAACAAAGTATAACCTATGTTTGCATCTTTATTATCTGAAGTATTTCTGTTTTTTAAACGAGTCATTGAAACATGCAACATAGTCATTCTGGATCTCTCTTTATAATTTCTTCACTGGGGTGTCTGCAGTAAAAAAGGATGCTGTCGTAGAGATGGCTAAGAAAAAAGAGCAAGAGAAACAGAGGCTGGAAAAGCTGGCAGAGACTAGTCGTTTGAGTCGATATAGACGTAGAAGCCGTAGTAGGAGTTACAGTCGTTCCCCACGGAGGTAGCTCATTGTTTTGTTGCCTTTATCATTTCCATCTGATTCTTTCTTTTCTATGATGTTCGGGAGTCAGGATTTGAGTAAATCTTTTATTTCGTATGATGTTGGATTTAGTTAAATTTCTTGTCAAAAAAGCCTTTTTGTTTTTTTGTACTGAAAGGTCAGGTCGTATAATTTATATATAAACGTATATACTTGGAACTTTATAGTCCTAATCAAGCTAAGAAATCTGTAATCCAATCCACTCCACGCCAGGTCAAATATAATAGAAGCTAAGTCCAAATCCAACCCAATTTTTTTTTTTAAAAAAATCCATTTATATGTTGTCCAGTTAGGCTAAGGAAAACCCACTTTGAGCTGTAAAGGCCCACAATAAATGCTAGATTTGGTGATACATTTAGACTCATACACCTAGGCTCTTAAAGAACTGAGGTTGCAAACCCCTAATCATCTGACCTGAACGGCTGAACCTATCAAAACATTAGGCTGTAGACTTTATAAGAAGTTATAAGAACTTGTTAGTTCTGACCTGAACTTATTTTATCTAATCATTGCTTATCAGAACATAGATTAACTGATAAGAGATATCTGAAGTTGTCCGAACTTGTAAGACAACCATATTCTATCAAGGTTAAAAGACCAAAACTTTAATTGACCATTCTATTATTTGGTATCCTGTAGCCAGGTACTAGGTAGTGCAAAGATGTGATCATGAACTTTGTGATTGTTAATGAAACATTCTTGGTGTAATACTATAAGCTGAACTTTTCTTAAATCCAACAAGCGAGCTGCATTGGCATGTGGCAAAATGATTCTTGGTTAACGTATCTTTTCTTATTCTGGTAGAAATTAATATTCCTTTTTTTGTACTTTTAAAACACGATCATCTTTCTGCAAATTGCAAAAAATACATGTTTCACATTGGGAAGTAGGTCACTTGCTCATATATGTAAATCAGGGAGAGAAATGCATTTGGTTTTGCAGACGACCCAGGTACAGCAGAAGCCCAAGTAGAGGAAGGAGTTCAAGGAGGTACCATTCACGCTCCCGTTCACGTTCTCTCTCGCGCTCTCGATCTCATTCTCGTTCACAGTCTCCATCACGCTCACCAAGGTCAATATTTGGGTCTTTCCTTTCTTTCTTAACCGTTTTGAGGACTTGTTGATGACTTAATGGAGTGACTAACTCGATGAAGTTGACTTGCAGGCGTAGAAGTCGGTCCAGGTACTGATGTAGATGAAATCAATCTCAGAGGTCAATTTATGTGTGATGCATATGAATAATACTTGTATGTTGGTAATATATCTCCTAGAGTAGGTTATATTCCTGTTGTTAATAGGTTGTGGCCTGTGGGGGAACAAAAACAGGTTTGTAAGAACATGATATGCAGAGAACTGTCAGTTTTGTAATGCTATATTGGTGAAGTAAGTTTTCTGGGTATGTACCGAAGAATTGCTAGAAAAGACAGGTGATTCCAAAACACCCTGTAAATTGGTGCATGGATTCAGATTTTGCTTCCCCCCTTGTTTTTTTTGGGAATATACTGTTTTGTTAAAAAAAAAAAAATTTCAAAGTACTTGTTACTTTTTTTAAAAAAAATTTATTAAGTATTGGAATTGTTATTGAGTTTGGAACTTTTGATACCTTGTTTATTCTTGAATTTGATAAATGGTCGATTTACTTTGATCCCTTTTTTTGGTGGGGAGGGGGGGGAAGGTTGATTAGTGCTGCATCATTCTATGTGTTGTATTTTCAAAGATTCTTCCTAGCTACTTCATTTTTATTGTTCTTCCTATGTGATATCTTGTCATTATTCATAATTAGAGAGAATCTTCTAAAGTATTTTTAATATATAAGAAATAATATAGTCATGCGGGGTTTTGTTTGATTTGTAATGAGTACTTTATTGCTAGTATTAATATTATATCGTTATAATTTATACGAATATGTAATGAAAGATATTTAAGGTAAAAAAGTGTATTGCAAACACGCACAATTAAAGTGGGAAAAGCAAAAAAAAATACAAAGAGTATTAGAGAAACAACTTTTGATACCTTGTTGATTAGTGCTCAATGTTCAAGTACTGGTCTTGAATTTTGCATGATAACAAATTAACAATTACTATTGTATTTTTTGTTATTATATTTGCTTTTGCATAGTCTTTAACGACGTATTTAAACATTAATATCTTTAATTCGGCATTGATAAAAATTGTGAAATTTGATATTCAAAAAGTTTATATTGAAATGAATCCAACAATATCACACACTATTATGTTTCCCCTCAAAAAAAAAATATCACACACTATTATATTTCTTCTTACAAATAACTAAGCATGGTCAAAGTTTTCAAACTTTTACTTGGATATTTTAAGTGGGTAAGATAAAAAAACATATAGAGAGAGTATCACTCAAGACGATATCTCATTCAGGGTCCAAGGGAGTTAAATGTACATAATTTTATCACGCTTATTAGGCCACTTTAATGCCTATATAGTTATTAGAAATTTTTTCATGAATAGCGTATATATGAAATATTTCTATTTATGAAGTTAATTCTTGGTTGATAAGTTAAACACAAGTGCCAATAAACACTGATTTGGTTAATTTACACACATTTGGGCCTTCATTCATGACTTCTATATTTGATGGTTTTTCTTTTCCCATATATTCTATTAGTAGCAAGTTTGTTTCCTTGCAACGGAATCTATCAGTAATGTTCAATTTGATGTCAGGAATCATTTACTCATGTGAGACACTTCTTCATCATTAAGCACTTTAGACTTTAGAGTTGAGTGTTTTTCCAAAAATTCCAACTTTGCCAATCCGATTCATAATACAACTTACAAGTTTTTTTTCCGCTGAGTTTCTTGTTCTCATTTTTAAGGTTGAGGTTTCTTTTCTGCATTAATTTCTTCTCCAAATGTAATTTATAACCATCCAACTGCAACTATATATGAAGATAACACTTTTTGGGTTATAAAAGAGTTTACCTTAAGTATGACTTATTGTTCTTCTGGCTCTTCTATTGTGCCATAAAACACTTCTTTTGTTATTCTTCTGTCCCGAGAAAATTATGAGAAATGAAAAAGGAAAAGTTCATATTATTAATCTCAACTTGAGTGGTCTTATTACTTTAATACTAACTAAGGTTTATTACATTGTAATCTCAATTGCTGGTGTGTATTCTCAAAATGATCCAATGATCTTAAAATGCTGATTTATACTGTCAAACAATAATGTATCAAACCCTAGTTAGCTAGTTGAACTAGTCATAGGTCTCGTCGGACCATTTTGAAACCCATAGTTCAAATTATTGTGGAACAAGTACTTCATAGTCGAGATTATTACATGAAGATCATACATATCTAATTAGGATTATTCTTGTGAATATAATAAAAAATAAAAAGGATTACTATACAAGAAAAGAATGCTAAAGGAATATAAAATAATATTCAAGCTTCGAAAGCCAATAAAGTAATTTCTGGAAAACTTTTACTTTATTCGATTTATATCACACGCATTTGGGTGTTATCAAAGAAAGAAAAAGAATATGATGCCTTTTCTTTGGCCGATCATAAATTGTTTGATGCTTCTATCTTTAATCTTTCTCAGCTTTTATAAAGTTTAAACTTCCTTGGCTTCAGCCACTTTTCTAAGTACTATCTTAGAATCCCTACGATCTACTGATCTAGAGAGGGAGAGAGAAAGATAAAGACAAGAGATTAAATCAAAAGCTACGATTTCACACGAGTGGCCTGTGAATGATATCTTGTAAGAATAGCAACTTTTTAGGGGCCTTGAACTTTAAGCATGTTGCACCGCTACAAAAGCCAAGAGGTGGCCCAATTGATATTATTAACAAACTTACTTCATAATGTGAAATATCATACCTTTCTTCTCTTGTGATAAAGGTTGGCCAGATATAATGATCTTACCTTTTTCCTTTTCTATATGTTTATAGATTTCATTAAGGTTGCCGCCTATGTTTATTCTTTGACTACTTGATTATTTAGGGTTTCTTGAATAACTAGTATTTATCTGTTATGTTCGTATCTTTATTTTTTTCGAGCAATGATGTTCGTATTTTTAACATGATGAGACTATTTGTTATGGGAAAACTTCATACATGAGTTGTCTACATTATCATAAGTATTTAAGACTACTGGCCTTCTTTATTCATTGTCAAATCGATTTTAGGATATACTTTAATATTCATTTATATGATCAGCTTTTTCTGCGACGGAAGCCGATATGGTACATCTAATTAATTGATAATGAAATATGTCAAGGTTATGGATCTACAATTTTGAAGCCATAGGTGACTGAATTTGAAACTTATTTGTCCGAATATAATGTGGATAGCATAAATTTCATCTCATATCTTTGTTCTGAAAAATGGTATGGAAATTTATTAGTAGTCGTCAAAGGAGGGTCGTCTATCGATTTGGTGGGGTGAGAGGTTGTTTTGATAATTGACAATATAGCTACACAATATGACGAAGTAATGCCCACTTATATATCTTCCAAGGATGTTTGTAGTGCTCTAGACATACGCAAGATATGGGATGTTGGAAAACAATCACAATGTGTTAGCATGTAGCAGGGGGAAGAGAACAAGGAAGGAGAAGAAAAGAACGTAAAGATTGAGCACAGCAAGCAGGCAGAAGCTTGTGCCCGGGTCGGGCACCTAAAGTGCCCGGGTCAGGCACTTCGGGCAAAACTGGGGTTTTGTCAGTTTTCAGTGCCCGGGTCGCGCACCTAAAGTGCCCGGGTCGCGCACTTCGACGGAATGCGCGATCTTGCTTGCTTTGAAGTCGATCTTGTTTATTTTCTTGTTTATTTTGTTTCCTTGTTTATCTTTTACGTATTTGTTATTTTATTCCTATTTACTAGAGGTGGATGTATTTAGGAAATAAGATAGAATTTTGGTAAGTAATCTTTTAAGGAATTAGACTTGGAGATCAAGTTCTTCTCCTAAAAAGGATTAGGGTTGTTTAGTATAAATAGGGGAGTCTTTTAGGCTAAACAAAGAGGAGAATAACTGAGAGGGATTGTATGATTGTTGTGAGGTTGAATACAATTAATACAATACATTATTCTTGAGGGGAGGAAATTCAAATTTCCTCATTAAACACTTGTCTATATTCTCTATAATTTCTTGCTATACTTTGCATTGCAATTCTATTTTGTGAGGAGAGTCTTATACTTTTGTGAGCAACGATTCTGGTAACCTTTAGCCCACGCTTCCGTTACAACAATTGGTATCAGAGCTTTTGGTTAGTTTCGTGCAATGGAAGATTTTAAGGCTAAATACAAAGTAGATTTGTTTGATGGAAAAACGAATTATTCGTTGTGGCAAAGTACAATCAAGGATGTTCTTGTTCATCAAGGTCTCCACAAAACCTTGAAGGACAAGAAACCGGATGAGGTGGATAAAGACAAGTGGGAGGATATGCAACTTCGAGCTACTAGCACGATTCGATTATCCCTTGCGCCGGAAATCAAGTACAACGTGTTGGATGAAACAAATCCAAAAGATTTGTGGGACAAATTGACGAAGATGTATGCGTCAAAGTCTTTGGCCAACAAGTTACTCTTGAAGAAGGATCTTTACGCTCTTGAGATGGAGGATGGGACATCGCTACAAGATCATCTAAACAAGTTCAATGGCTTGATCACCCAATTGGCAAGTTTGGATGTGAAGATTGAGGAGGAGGACAAGGCAATACTCTTGTTGGCGTCTCTTCCCAAGAAGTATAACCCGGTAATTACAAGTTTGCTTGTTGGGAAGACTACTATTGCTTTGGACGATACTGTGGTGGCCCTAATCGAGGCGGAGAGATTCATGAGTCAAGGAGGATCGTCAAGCTATGAAGGAGCGGGGTTAGTAGCCGAAGGAAGCAAGAGGAAGGGCAAGAAGAAGGCAAACAACCTCAACACCAAGTGTTGGTACTGTGAGGAGGATGGACACATTCAAACGAAGTGTTCTAAGTACAAAGAAGACTTGAGAGCTTTGAAGAATGTGAGAGGTGGTGAGGCTTCTATTGCTATTAATGAGGCGGATATGTGTCTCATGGTGGAAGAATCAAAAGGTCATGAGGAGGAATGGATCTTAGATTTGGGATGTTCTCAACACATGTGTTCTAGGAAAGAGTGGTTTAGTTCCTATGAGCATGTTGATGGGTTACATATTTCTTTGCCTAGTGGAGAGGAGGTGAAGATTGAGGGGGTCGGTGTTGTGGAAATCAAGCTCCAAAACGATCAAGTTGCAACTTTAGCCGAGGTTAGACATGTCTCAAGGCTGCGGAGGAATCTAATTTCTTTAGGGAGGTTGGATAAGTTGGGGTATGAGGTTCATATGCGCAATGGACTTCTAATGGTTACCAATGAGGAGGTGGTGATCATGCACGGTAAGAGGAATAAGCAAAATCTTTTCATAATGGAGCATGGAGGGATTTTAGCTCAAGGGGAGACGTGTAACACATTGAGCTTGAGGGGAGAATTGTTGGAAAACAATCACAATGTGTGAGCATGTAGCAGGGGGAAGAGAACAAGGAAGGAGAAGAAAAGAACGTGAAGATTGAGCACAGCAAGCAGGCAGAAGCTTGTGCCCGGGTCGGGCACCTAAAGTGCCCGGGTCGGGCACTTCGGGCAAAACTGGGGTTTTGTCAGTTTTCAGTGCCCGGGTCGCGCACCTCGACGGAATGCGCGATCTTGCTTGCTTTGAAGTCGATCTTGTTTATTTTCTTGTTTATTTTGTTTCCTTGTTTATCTTTTACGTATTTGTTATTTTATTCCTATTTACTAGAGGTGGATGTATTTAGGAAATAAGATAGAATTTTGGTAAGTAATCTTTTAAGGAATTAGACTTGGAGATCAAGTTCTTCTCCTAAAAAGGATTAGGGTTGTTTAGTATAAATAGGGGAGTCTTTTAGGCTAAACAAAGAGGAGAATAACTGAGAGGGATTGTATGATTGTTGTGAGGTTGAATACAATTAATACAATACATTATTCTTGAGGGGAGGAAATTCAAATTTCCTCATTAAACACTTGTCTATATTCTCTATAATTTCTTGCTATACTTTGCATTGCAATTCTATTTTGTGAGGAGAGTCTTATACTTTTGTGAGCAACGATTCTGGTAACCTTTAGCCCACGCTTCCGTTACAACATGGGAGATGAAAATAAAGGAGAAGGCCATTTTCAAGAGGTAGTTTTCGACAAGTTAAAAAAGGATGATGGTTTTTGGTGGGGTGCATGAGAGGGTTGATATGAAGACTATTACATAAATAAACTGGGGTTATTGTTGTAATAACTGAGTTGTTAGCTTTCTGTTTTAGTCTTAACAAACTCACATATAAATAGTTGTTTTCTTTCATTGTAACTTTTAACAAAAAATCATTTTCTATTTTTTGTTCCAATGAGAAACTCTCTGGTTTTCTCTCGTTTCTCTCTCTAAACTTCAAGCTAATCTTGCTTGTTTCACATTATGTTTTTCTCTCGTTTCTCTCTCTAAACTTCAAGCTAATCTTGCTTGTTTCTCAGTTGATTTGGTGGCTAGAAAGATTTGTTTGACATGGTGGTGTTTGGTCAAGTAGATGTCCAACGATTTAGATAAATAGACAACTAGACAATTTCCGGACATTTCAGTAATAGTTGTCACATGTTCTGAATATTAACCACTTATTGGACCAAGTGATACCCTAATTTATTTGATAATACTCTGTGATATAATTATCAGGATTGACAATTGATATTTTATCATAAGAAGTTGTAGCTAGATAATTGGATTAATGACTTGTACTTTAAGAGATTAAGAGTATGAGACCTCTTACAGTTACCGGCATTTTGGAAGGAATGAGAGCGATATGTGGCCGTGCTTTAGTTCTTAATTCTAATTGTATTAGCAAAATAGGAATAAGTCACTTTATTCATATTATATATGCATGCAAATAGTTTAGTCTACTCTTATTGTTAAGTTCACAATACGCTTTCTTTCTCTTATTTTGTAATGCAAAAACTTGTGATGAATACTCTAATAAGTTTTATTTTGAGTAGATGAGCATTATTAATATGTTAGCTCATTGGTAGGAGCTATTATATTGAAATTTGTTAATGATTGTAAAGTAAGAGTTTTTGCATGAAAAAGAAGTCCATGTCGCTGACATACCTACCATGTCAAAGCTTGGAAGGAGGGCTATACATGGCGTGCTATAATGCTTCCGTACACATTTTGGCAATATACTAGTTGTCGGGGCCCCTGTTCTTTAATAAGATAAAAAAAATGTATAGTTTGGGGGGTTATCACAAGTACAATCTATAGTTTAGTGGTAAGATCATGAAAATACAAAGTAAGAGGTCACGAGTTACAATTTTTGTACATTTTTGGTAAATTTTTGATAGTCTATTATGACGAGTTAGAATATCGTGACCACTAATTCCTAATAAATGGAGTAGTACGATTATAATTCCATTATGATATTCGAAAACGATGATAATTCCATTATGATATTGTGACGAGTTTGGCTAGCTGAGGTTCTAATCCTTTTCACCCGGGAAAAAAAATACTTCAGGAAATGTAAGTTATGATATTTTAGTAACTTCTTAGTCTATAAGTTTAGATATGAGGTGTGTTTCTGGTTCTTGTGGTTTGTTGGAGCAAATCCTCTGTTTTTATTTATTTTTGGTGGAGAGAGCCACAAGGACAAATGATGTAGATGTGATTCGATCCCAGATCTTAGGCACCTCACCTCATAAAACTTTAACCAATTGCATCACTTGTTAACAACAATTTTCTTTTTAACTATGTTAATAGAGAAAAAGTGAGTAAATTTAATAAAAAGAGAAAATGTCACTATAATAATTAACAATTATATTTATTATATTCCCTCAAAAATATTTACTATATTTTCTCTCTAACTCTCACGAAGATGGTCAATTCTTAAAATTACTATTATCCTGTTAATACTATTGCCTTTACAGAAGTAAGTAGGTGCTCGATCTTTTTAGGCTACTCTTCCCAAGATAGCAATTTCTAGCCTACGTCCCAAAACATGCGTCTCCATCCATATTACTCCTTTTCGGATCAACAATAATGCAATACCTATACATCGTAATTAAAGACAATCCAAGGTCTATTTGTCTTAATTAATTAAATAGTATTATTGTGCAAGAATACGGAAACCCACCCATGCCCTCAATTTATCATCATGTTGATGTCATCACTGGCTTTTTTGTGTGTGTGAAGAATCCTCGGATAAATTAGCACATTGTTCTCACATGCACATAATAGCACTTATAAATAATAGTACACATAAATTGCTAACCCATGTTGAAATTATTACATTTATACTATGATCCATGGATTGAGAGTCACTGTAATTAAATGAGTTGGGATAGACGACACTTCCAATATGAGAATTAACTACGCTAATTAATAAAATATAGGGGATGCTAATAATAATATGTTTCAATTTTGGCTAATATTCCCTCCGTCCCGAAATATACATAGTTCCCGTTTCCTTTTGCAAAGTCTCCAACACGTACATATCTTTGACCGTCAATATCTTTAATAGCGTACTAATAAAAATTATAAAAAGTTGATATTATAAAACTACACGTGACGAATATAACAAGATCCCACATTTTCTTGTATATATCAATGAGAATATTTGATCAAAGGTTTTAAAGTTTGACCATGAAAAATGAAACGAGAACTATATATTGGGACGGAGAGAGTAGAATTTTAAAAGACATATATTTGTCGTTTTTATGTAAATGGTCAAGTAGTGTAAATAATTATGAGCTCCTGTCGCCAAAATTGCGATGCTATTATTATTTTTATGGTAGACCTATAACGTTAATGGTGGTTGAGGTTAGTGGAAGATCAGAGTGTTTAGCATGTTTGATGGCTAATAATGTATCTTGTAGTGTCAATTATAAGCATATTTTCGTGTTAATTACTTTTTTCATGATTATACCTTAACGTTCTGATGGTACGGGGAATTGCATGAGACAAGACACTCACGTATTAATCAATAGATACAATTAGCTTTTACCTCAAAAAGAAAAATTAGCTTCATAGGGGCTGTTAAATGATAATTAATGGCTATTAGCAAAGGATGAACTTTATTATAAAAACATGCTTTCTTTTGATGGTGATGCCTGATTTTTGAAATGTTTATTCTCTTGAGAAAGTAATGCAAACTATCTAAATTAAAAACACAGCTACTAGCTAGGGTGAAACTTTTAAAGATCATTCCTTAAGTGTCTAAATCCGATCTCCTTTTTAGGGGCTCAATATTATTTGTGGTAACTTTTATTACTTCCTATTTAAACTTGATGATTAGCTAACATTATAACAATGGGATATCACTGTAACAAGATTCAGTTTTACATTTGACTGTTAGTATGTAGACCAAGAGGTCGATTTCAAATTAGTGATAAATCTTTTCTAATCAAGCGTAATTAAATAGTATTATGGTTTTTTCCGCAATAACTTCTTAATAACTTTTAAAATTAGGTCTAATCAAGTCAAATTCTATTAAAGCTGAATTTAGTGTTTGATGATAATTAGTGTTTTAATATACTTCCTCTGTTTTCTTTTGTTAGTCATTTTTGGAATCTTTTTGTGGGAGGAAATTGGTCAAAGTAGGAAGAACTTTCGGAAACAGATGGAGTAGTTTTTAGTAGTTGAGGATCGAGTTAGTGTTTGAAAAAAGTTAAAAATGCATGCTTTGGGTTAAGGTAGCTTTGACGGGGATGATGATTAACCTTTTGTTCTTTTTTAGTATTGAACCAGTTAGTTTTACAAAACACCAATCAAACCAGTTAGTTATGTTGAATTGAACACTTAGTTTTATGCCACCTTATAATTCTTCCATAAACAAGAAAGCAGATGAATACAAATAGAGGTAATTAAGACTGGTCCTACATGCACAATATATAGAGCCAAAAATAACGCCAATGATAAATGATAATTTGTTGATATATATTCATGCATGGGCTTTAATTTTGGACATATCAGCTGGTTTTCCATAACATTATTTGCACGAATTTGGAGAGACCGGCAAAGAAATATTTCCCCACATGTATATGTCCATTTTGACATTTAATCATGTATATTACTTTCTATCAAACCTTGGTATAAATTAGTCCAACATTTTCGTTTGATACTTTGTTTTTTCATTTATATTCTCCAACCATTTTTCTCAACTTATCCATCTTTGTTGGTGATTACATTACTGCCGGACCCATATGTATTATACACAATTTACATTGTATTTAAGATGAAGATAATAATAATGTCAAAGTCTTAATTTCAATACAATAGTGGGTTGGGTTTAAGAGGATAATTTGATTAGCGTTCCGTATGTATGACAGATCTATGACAATGAATATTTACCTAATACTGTTAATTATCACCCTTTTAATTTTGTTTATCTCTAGTGTATGTACGTATCAAGATTCTTAGAATTGAACTTGTTCTAAAAGAACATTGATTTTACTGTATAATATAGTACTACCTCTGTTTCCTAAATATCACCTCCTTTCACTTTTCATGCATGTCAATGAAAAATTATGAGCATTAATATTTTTAATTATGTATTTGTAAAATTTATAAAAAGTAGATATTTATAACACTAAGACCAATCTAACAAGATCCCATAGACTATATTTTTCCTTACATATAAATCACAATTAGATGGTTAAAATAAATTTGTGAATAGTGAAAAATATCAAAGTGGGAGGATATTTAGGAAATGGAGGAAGTAGTAACTTATATCATCATGATATGGTATATGTATCCTTTGATAAGAATGTATGTACATATGTATGACATTTTAAAAAAAAAGGCAAGCTAAAAATCCTTTGCAAGTAGGAGAAATTTTTGGGATCCCTCTTATAAGGAATAACACTCGATCCCAGGATCTCTGGGATTGGAGATGGTGCTAAAACCAATAGGCTATCACTACTTGTTGCTCCATGTATATATATTATGTACCTTTCAATTGAAGTGAGATTACACTTAATTAGGCCCTGTTTTTTTTGGCACATTTCAGTTTAGTACCAGTTTAACTCACTTCAACTTTGTTCAGTTCAGCTCAACTCAAAAGAGCATAGCCTTAATATTCTTTTATGCACATAAAAAAAAGTGAAGAACAAGATTCTTGTATAGACCAAGTCCACAAAATTTTTATTGCGGATTGATACTTAAGTTATCTAAAGTGATTATTTTCAAGCAATCATATTCATTAATGTTAACCTTTATTTATGTGTCCAAGTCATTTTTTTTCTATAAGGGTAACTTTAAGTAGTTAAAAAATACTGATTAACAATAAAGTAGAAATGCCTTAAAAAAAGTTGAAATGATTTTTTTCCACGTGGCTCATATGAGATTTTGAAATGAAGAATTGGCCTACTTACTTTTCTTAAAACTTGTTAACGCCATCTAATATGGTAGTGTGTTTTTTCTTCCTGTTCTTATTGGTAAACAATGTTATGAAGCTTGTACATTATTAATGAAAGAAATATCTTCGACATAAGTACTGATAGAAAATACAATTTTCTTCGGAATATATAGAATTCTTGTAGGGTGTAATTACTTTCGTATCAACTTTAGCTAGGTTTCCTAGCTAATATAGTTAAGACTATCGTTTGTAATTAATTCTATATATTTTGATCTATGAAAATCACTTCAAATTAAGAAGTTCTACACAATGGTGCAATTTTTATTATTATTGAGAAGTTGTATATATACGCACTTATTGTAAGATTGTGTAAAACTTCATTATGGACCCCGAATTTTTTTTATGATTTAAAATCCAAATCTCTCTCCTATTCTTTCATATATCCTCATAGAAACAATAGGATATGGACCCTGAAATCGGTGCTATGGAAAATCACTCTAGGCTCATCCTTTGTTTGGGGGGGGGGGGGTGGGTGTTGTAAGTTCATGAGTCTTGTCAATTGAGAGTAACATCTTGTGGTTCATGAACAATTGCGATTAGTAATTTATACGATGAATATATTACATAAGATGCCATAGAATATAGATTATAATCTAAGGGATGTTGCCCATTACATGTATTGTACTTTAGGGGGGAAGGGGGGGTTAGTCGGCATCTTTTCATTTTCTTTGATCTCCCTTTCAATAGTACATGGAGACCCACAATGCCCACTACTTCCATGTACAACACTACACTTGTGTCCATCCTTTCTGGCTTTCTCCCCTCATCTACATACATAGTATTTGTGCTCCATCACGATTAGCTAAGGATCTCCATCTTAATTCATCTTTTTGCATCATTTTCAAATAGTTAGGTCTTACTTTATTCTATGACCTAATTTTTTATTATTTAACACCACTAGTCTTTAAAGTGCAGTGTTAAGTCGTCGTACACCCAAGAATATGCATGTGCCAATCGCGTATATATGTCGTTTACGCACTAGCTTCACCTGTTAAACCACCCACTAGCGTACACCCAAGAATATGATGCCTTTGTACATAACAGGTGTAGATTTAGAACTTCAATGATGTCTTCGTGTATAAGGTTTTTGCATTTGCCAGTAACCTATTTATCCTTTGGAAAATTCTCAATGGTTGGTAACCTCAGTATCTATCTCACAGAAATACATTTAACATCAATTCAATGTAAAGGCAAGAAAAAAAAGAAACAAGAGCGAGATAAAAAAAAGCAAACCAAAAAATAATAAAAAAAGAGCAAAAAGCAAAATTTGAAAAAAAGAGAGCAAAAATCGAAAAAAGAAAAGAAAAAAAGTGTACTTCTTTCAAATCCTCTAACCTTTAATCCAAAACCTCCATTTTAACTCGAAGGCCTTGACCTACGTAACCAAACTTTAAAACCATACGTTATCTTCTCATATATAACCTACAACCATATCGTATTCCAATAAACTCAAAAGACAAACCAAAGCTCGCTAGTCGAAAACCCATAAAGGCGACTTAGGCAAAAGTCAGAGCATCTTCTCTTTCATCAGCCTGAACTACGAATGGTCTGGTTCTGCTAAAGATACATAGGAAACCTCACCTTGAGGTCTAACCACTTCAAAGAAACCAAACCTATATCAACATCCACCCTTTTCAAATACCTCTTCCATATCAATGTTAAATTCATTGCAAGCGGCTCCAAGCAAAATGCCCGACCACCTAGCTATTAAAATGTTAAGAGCTACTATTGACCTGATTCCATCATGGATACGTAGGCAACCTCTTTTGAGGCTCGACCATTTTAATTCAAAATATGTTTTTTAGGGCTAGCAAAGGTCCATGAGGAAAAGACGATCGCCAAATCATGAATTTTCAATACTCATCCTTACCTTTAGATCTAGACTGAGATTTGAACCTACATCATTAACCGATCTTATTGTGTGAGTCAATTCATTATGGCTCCGTCTTTCTCTTTTTCTTATCCCTTGACGTTTTCTCAACCACATTATAACCTTCTAAACCAACCATAACATAAGTTTTCAATGCATAACGCTATAACCACGCCTCATCTTTTGAGCGTTTTTTCCTTTGGCCTTAACCTCTTCTCCTTTTCATCTTAGGAACCTTATATGGAATCTTTGGTCGAAATTCCCACTTAGCGTGATGAGAAATCTTCGAAATCAAACAATCAAGTCAAATACTTCATCAACTCCATCTTGATGGGGGTTTTATAACAAGTCGACACAAAAAATCATAGGCTCCAAGAGTACCTTGCTAAAGACTCCATTACGAGTCGATACATGAGATCTTGGGCTTTAAGCCCACACGAATACAAGATCACAATTATTTGTGGGCTCACTTAGGCCCTTAGCATACAAATTTTGAACTATATACAGCTCAAGCATTACAAAGACTAGTTCTATAACGCACTTCAAATTCCACATAATTTATTAACTGAATGGATCATCCTTGGGGGAATTAGTAGCATCATTGCATCTAGCTTGCATATCATCTCATTAGTTATAGACTTCTTGCATTAGTCATCGAGTCTAGTCTCATATACACATACACACACATAAATATTTTTCAGTCTAGTGTCTCACTTGCACATACATTTACACTATATCCTCATAGTTTTAGGTCATTAGTATGTCCTATTTCCTTCTCGCTTTCGAGCGAATGAACTTTTCGCAAGTTATTCTTTTCTTGCTTTCGAGCGAATGAACTTTACGTAAGTTATATTTCTCGCCTTTTAGCGAATGAACTTTTCGCAAGTTATTCCTTCTCGCCTTCGAGCGAAAGAACTTTACACCAGTTATTCTCTTTCTCGCTTTTTAGCGAATGAGCTTTTCGTAAGTTAATTCCTTCTCGCTTTCTAGTGAATGAATATTTCGTAAGTTATTTTTCTCGCCTTCGAGCGAATGAACTTTTCGTATGTAATTTCCCTCTCACTTTGAGCGAATGAACTTTTCGCAAGTTATTCCTATCCTAATCACTTTTATCCAAACCAATCTACCTTGAACTAACTAGCCTTTTCAAGAGAATAACTTTTCGTAAGTTATTCTTTTCTCTCTCGCTTTTAAGCAAATAAACTTTTCGGATTTTACTCCTTTCTATCTGCATGTTTGTATTCATTGCATTTTACAGGTATGAAGACATCGACAACAGTAAAACCAGCGTAATTTTGATGATATCGACAATGACAAATCCAGCGTTAATATGGTTCATATTTCTAAAGACAACAACAACGTCAAAATCCAGTGTTAGTCTTAAGCCGGACATAACTCACATCACCATCGGCCACGAGCGGGATGAAACTCTATACTGTCATGAGTTAGACAACGCTGATAATATTCTTTCATGTTTCCTTTCACCTTACATATATTTGAATCTGCAAACTCATGCTTGTTTTGTTGGTACCGACGATAAAGGAGTTGTCTTAAATTGCAGAGCATCTAAGAGCATTTTTCGTCTCGACACAGTATACTTTGACTTTCGGTTATACAAACCTCGGTCAAGATGGGGGCTTCTATAGACACATAACTGTGTCTCCCCAATTGAGTACCTAATGATGATACATACCATCGTCCTAATCGTTCCGATCCGAAGGGGAGCAATCCACAAGTTAATTATCTAAGTTCCAAATTATTTTCAAGCATAAAGTCAATTTATTAGTTCCAAGCTCATCATTCATGATAATTAAAGCCCATTTAAGAAAATCCCAATTCATTTTTCCTGATAATTAATTGTATTCTTAAATATTAATTGTTCTTGATGATTAATAAATATTTTCCGAATCAAAAGATATTATGAAAATCATATTTTTATTCCTAAAGATAACTGATTTTGGAGTGTAAAAGATAAGATTTAATGAAGATAAAAAGAATCTTTTAAAGATTGGACAAATAACAAATTTCAGAAGCGCAAAAGTGGATACACTCCTAGCGACACTGTTGCACGCCGCGCATCATGATGCGTGTGGCGCACCACTGTTGTGCGCCCCGTGTCACTAATGCGTCAAGATCAACAAGCATGCGTACTGCACATTCTCAAATCTTATCTGATTTCTTCCGTTTTCCCTATAAATAGTTTTCGTTTTCACCCGATATTTAACATACTTTCGTTCAACTTCCACCTACAAAAACACTTTCAAACACTTAAACTCTTCATACAGTCAAACCTCCATTGATTTCATATTTCAAGCCTTAAGGATTGCTCTTTCAAAGGTGTTCACAAGACCAAGGCGATTACGGTATATTCCTGAGGGTCCTTTAAAATTAATCAATTCCTATTTATTTCCTTGAAGTTACTAACCTTCTTTTCACAATGTAGATCTTTAAGCAAACTTCGTTCTTTTTGTATATTCTCAATCTCCACTCCATTTATATATTTTTATATACATATTATCATGTTGCTATGTTTATTCTTTCATCATCTCACATGTTATTATTGCGAATTTCAAGACCTAAATAAATTTTCTAACGCCTAGTAAGATAATTGGACAATTTGTTTAGGATCCCAATAATTTTGATTGCTAATAACTTATCACTAAAAAGTAGTATTTTATGTGTTTAATGAACTAAATTAAACTAATCTTTTTTAGGGTGTTGAAAATGTTATTTGGTTATTCAGTTGGATAAAATTTGCTATGAATCGTGTTAAATAGAGGCCAGCAATTGGCGAATGTGACACTTGATCATGTTCGTATCCTCACCTCCGAACTCGATTTTTTGGTTCATGACCGCTAATGAAGTTATGACGTTGAAATCTACATTGGATAAGTCTCTAAGTTGTCCCTAAGATTTCCCAATATCCAATTAGGTTACGAGTCTTCCTTTAAAGACTTGTTGGCGATTTCGAAAACGTTTTTCAATAGAACCCTTCAATGGGTAGTCAAATATGAGCTCACACCGCGTAGGCAATAAAACACGCCTACACCCTTCATATGTTTTGAAACCCATTGTGGGTAAATGAATGTCATTTTTGGGCTGATTTTGGCTTTTTAAGCTCAAGTTCATTAATTTTCCACTTTTAGCCACATGTTAGGGTATTTATAGTTCTAATAAGTAATTATATAACTATCAAAGTCAACTAAAGTTCTTCTTATACTTAAAATATTCTTATATATGTTTCCTTATGTTTGTTTTATAAGGTATTCCTCGACGGCGAACCAAAGGAGGATCCTTGCAGATATGAACTTATTGAAGTTAACTAAACTTATCGATACTTATTGCAACAAAATTAGAACTTATTTGAACTCGCCTGAACTTACTTCATGTGAAACTTTTTTTAAGGTAAAGAGAATGCATCCTTAGTAACAGAAATTCACATAAGATTAAAATCAATGCTTCTAGTGTGGATGTTGCGGTTATACTTATCTTAACAAGTTCATATATAGGCCTAATGAATGTTGGTTAAGTTATTGCAACAACAACAACAACAACAACAACCACAACACCACCACCACCACCACCACCACCACCACCAACAACAACAACAACCACAACAGGACCACCACCACCACCACCACCAACAACAACAACACCACCAACACCAACACCACCAACAACAACACCACCAACAACAACAACACCAACACCAACACCACCACCACCACCACTGGCCACCACCACCACCACCACCACCACCAACAACAACAACAACAAAGAACAACAACAACAACAATAACACCACCACCACCACCAACAACAACAACAACACCACCACCACCAACACCGCCAACAACAACAACACCAACACCAACACCAACAACACCAACACCACCAACAACAACACCACCAACAACAACAACACCATTAGAATGTCCAATTAAATTGACGTTTTATAGTTCATTTAGCTTAACCATGGTTTATTTTGGAGTTTATTAAAACTAATATCGAGATTAGTATAAAAAAAGCCTAAACATTAGCTCTGAACATTTAAAACATAGAATGTAATAGAGGAGAAAGCAAATGATAGGCTCTTGCAATACTAATTTGATTAGTTCAATTTCTGTAAAGTATAAAATAAACCATGATTAAGCTAAGTTGACCATAAAAAAACCAATTCAAACGGACATTTAACGCCTGAGAGCTACCGTTGAGAATTCTTAAAATTTGAAGGTCACCGTTGAGAATTCTTCAAAATTGAGGGTCACCATTGAGAATTAACACAGTTATGTGTACCCTTCATTTCCTATAGATCTTCCTATTTTTCGTAGTAATGGATACCAAGGTCAGGAGGAGAAAGAGCGTAAAAGTGAAAATCCTTTTTCTTTATTTAAATAAGAGGGGGAATGTGGCTTTGACAGAGTGTATAATTATGTGGGTTTAACAAGTAGGGGTAATGTAGTGTGAAAAGAGAACAACAAACTTCTATCAAAGAAAGAATAGAGTAAAAGTAGGAAAATCTTTTTAAAACAAACTTAAACGAAAATTTAAGAAATGAATAAAGTTATAAGCATAAGTGATTTCAATTTATCAATATATATATATATGTTAATTGAGTTGTAGAAAAATCACCCACCTGCTGTTATGGCAGTTTTTCTTAATTTGCCACATCTTTTGTGAAAAAAATACCAAAGTCGACTAACATATACAATTCAAATTATATTGAACAAGAGTATAATTTTCACTTTTGTTTACACAAATCCCAAGACATGCTAAAGCTTACTTATATTCCCTCCGTCCCATAATATAGTACTCACATTCCTTTTTGGGTGTCCCAAAATATTGTGCCTATTTCTTTTTAATCAATTTGTTTGGACTATAATATCCTTAATTTCTACACAAACTTTCCAAAATACCCTTACATTTCTTTAAAAATATGTACCCCTATTTATTTTTTACACCATTCCAAGGAACATTTATTGTTTTTTGATATTTTTTTTTAAGAAAAAGACAATAAATAACTAGCTCCAATATAAAAGCACTAAAAAAAGCACTTCATTAATTATTATTTTTGGAACATCGTACTACTCCTTCCATTTACCTTAATTCCCATGAAAAATGAGAAGTAAGCACTATATTATGTGACGGAGGGAGTAATATTTTCTCCATAAACAGTCATAATTAACAAATTAATGCTAATGTATATCCTTTCATGTGTGGATTTTTCACTTCATATGAGAGTAATTGTGGATTACATAGGCATACGAGGGGTGTGCACCGGTCCAAAACCGGACCGGACCAGACCGGTTGGACCGGTGGACCGGAATCCAATTTTTTTTGGACCGGGACCGGACCGGAAAAATTCCGGTCCGGCCCGGTTTTGGACCGGAATTTATATTTTTTTATTAAAAAAAAACATTTTCTTAGGTTTAAATATATTTATAAATTCAATATATTAAAATATAATAATTCTATAAGCAATAATTTTAAAGACAATAAATATGAGGTTTTAACTTTCTAACTTTTTTTTAACCTTTAAACTTTTTTTTAAAAAAAAAAAACAGGAATTCCGGTCCGCCGGTCTGGACCGGAAAATTCCGGTTTTGGACCGGACAGGACCGGAAACCCGGAATCCCAAATTTTCGTGGACCGGGGACCGGACCGGAATTTTCCGGTCCGGTCCATTCCGGTCCGGTCCGGTCCGGTTCCGGTCCGAATTCCGGTCCCGATCCAAAAGTGCACACCCCTAGGCATACCGTTCACTCAAAAGTTAAATCTTCCTTTTTTTGAACTTAGCTAAACGTATTTAAACTTATTATAGTCATAAATCTAATTTTAAACTTATTATAGTCATAAATCTAATTTTCTTTTGATATTATTAGCTCTAAACTTAAGTTATCTGAATCTAGTAAAAGCATTCTGATTTCTGAATCACATTTAAATACCTTTTGGAGGACCCATTAGAACATCTGAACATGCCTGGCTGATGAAATATGTACCTTTTGAACTAAATTAAGTACAGCAACTTGATTAAGATATAAAATAACAAATAATACATGGGCCAATGCCTCAAAAAGACTAATCAGTCTGACTATTTTGAAGTTAAAGTTACTTCAGTACTAATAATAAGATCGATCATCCAGCAACTTGCTGTTTTTCTTTTGGTAGTTTAAAGTTGATCTTCTTATCAAATCCGAATTATTTATAATATAAGCGTAAATTAGTTGCAAACGCGTTCAGCTAGCTACTATACTTTAATAATATTGGCCATTATGTTATTTCAACTCTTTCATATTCTATATAATATCATTAATATGTCCCAATTATTTAAGAATTAATATATTCACAAAAAATATCCTAATACGTATTTTAATATGTATAAAACCTCTAAAAAGTATCATAGGAATTCGTCGTGCTAACTTTTACTAATTCTCTTTAGTCTTTTCTATCTTTTTTTGGATAAATCGACTACTAGTAGTACATAATTATTAAACAGTACAAAAGTATATAATAATGAAATATATATAAAGAAGAATGCAGCGGTTGACCAGACAAACACGAGTCGACCAAATGATAATAATCTTTAGTTCGTTGAATCATTTGGTTTTCTTTCTTTTTCTTATGGGGATTGTTAAATGTCGCACCTAAATTACTTAAAATCACTCCAACCACCATATGAGCAGGCCCATTCCTGACATATTGGAAGCCCTGGGACGAACTAAGAAATATGGGCCCTTCCCAATATCAACTACACATATATTAATTTAAAGATAATAATGATCTTTGCTCATAAAATCTGGATTCATCTTGGTTGATATTTTTCTATAAGATACCCGCTGAATTAATGGTTATATTTTATGACTTGTCTTCCTAAATTAAGTCATATCTTGCTTCTTAAATTTATCACATCATCCTCTACATCGAGTTGTCAGTTCGAGTATGGGATTTGGATTACAAAATTAGCGCTTTGTCCTTTTAGACTACTGTAGACACATAATCGTGTCTCCCCATTTAAGGATCCAATGATGAAACATACCGCGACATTATTTGGCGCGACCCAACGAAAGAGCAATCTAAAGAACCATTCTAAAATGTGTTTCGAAATGATATTCTAAAGCCCAATTAATTGTTCATAATGATTAATTGTATTTCAAGCCCATAAAATATTTTAAATCTATTTTAAAAGCCCAATCAAATATTTATTATTTTAATGGATATTTTGCATAAATATTTTATTATCTTTGATAAATAAATTAGATTTTTAATCCGTAAAATTCCATCTCCGGAATTTTAGGGATAAAAAAGTATCTTTGAAAGACGCGCAATGGAATATGCTCGAATATTCCAGAATATGCGCCGGACGCGGGGGTTGCGCTCAGCGCGCCACGTGCGTCCAACACATTGGCCATATCGCGTCAGGCGTGCCAATGAGCGTCTGACACGTAGGTTTTGTGACTCACACAGAGACCTGCGCCTGACGTAAGTCTTGTGTGAGACGCAACCTTATTTTCTATCTTTTCAAAAAACGCGTTGACACATGCCTAAATCGATTGGGTGGGCTGCGTCGAGCACACCAATGTGCGCCGACGCGTGTCGTGCGCCACCACGTAGGCTGCGCTGGCGCAGCCGTGCGTGAGGCGCACGCTTTCTTTTTCCTATAAATATCCGCAATTTCATCGAATTACGGACGGTTTTTCATATTATTATTTCACGAATACAAAAACCGACGAATACCTCTACAATACACTTCGAATACTTCAAACACTCAAATACATTCAAATACTTTCAATCAATACTTTCACACTGCGTTCTTGGTTCCACAATTGCTCCGCCTAAAGATCGTTGCGCTCTTCAATCTAAGCCGAATAGGTATAATTCCTGAGGATCCTTGAATAATCAATTGTATTTATTGATTTGAAGTTACTAACACTTTATTTCATGATGTAGATCTTTAAGTAATAATCGTGCCTTTGTACATTCTAATCCCTTTTCTATACTTTATTTTATGTTCATATTATTCTTGCCTTTGTATATTACATACTTGCCTGATCATTCTATGCATATTATATGATTGTCTTGTTTCAATGCTTTTATCACCCATATGTTATTTTTGTTAATCAAGACCTAAAGAATTGTTCTAATATTAATCAGATTAATTTGGACAACCTGCTAGGTTCCCTGTAATATTAATTGCCTAATAACATGTCACTAAAAAATAGTCTTTTTGTGTGTTTCCTGAACCAACCTAGACTAATTATTTTTAGGGTGTATAAAAATATTATATGATTATTCTTTGGCATAAAATTTGTAATGAATCGATATTTAGTAGAGGCCAACTTTGGGTGAATGTGGTTCATTATGACTATATTCGTACCCTCACCCCCGAACTCAATCTTTGGTTCATTTTGACCATCTATGGAGTCAAGACGGGGAAATCTACATTGGATAATTTGTCCCTATGTTTTTCCCATATCCAATTAGGTTTATGATTCTTCCTAAAAAGAATTGTTGGCGACTTCTTTCAAAACAATTTTCAATAAAACCATAACAGGGGGGTAGTCAAATCTAATACGCGCTCACACCGCGTAGGCGAAATAAAAACACGCCTACAATTTGGCGACTCCACTGAGGAGGATTTTAAAAATTAATTTTTTTTAAATGAGTGGGTGAAACTTGAAAAATACGATTCATTCTTATTTTTATGACTTAGAATAATATACAGTTTTGCATATGCATGACTATTGTTTAGCCACCATAAGGACAATCTACCTTGCCTCATTAACACATGTTCTATGTGCGAGGTCACCCCCGGGGGGTTTGCGCTTTGTCCTTCCAAAAAGCTTCCTGGGCGATAGTGTTGGATCTTAGTCATAAGCAAACCTACCCAACCATGGCATTGTTCTCTTGTTCCTGAATTGAGACTGGAGTACGTCTTACACGTGGCCACCTCTTTAAGCAGGGGTACGAAGCGTGGGATCAATCTTTTAGTCATGGACCCTTTTCAGACTGAACCTAAACCTGACCAATAGTTTCAAACATAGAACTGGACTTTAGGTTGGAACTTTTGCATCCATGTTATATGACATTTGCCTGTGATTGCATTTCTTGCCTGCTATTGTTTTGTTAAATTGTCATTATTATGCGTCGTGCCTAAAATCGCGTATAACATAAAAAAATCATCAATCGGCCAAATCGTCCCCTAAATCCCCGAAAAGTGTGTCGGGGAGTAGTGTGCCAAGCGCATTAAGTTGCGCCTGGCGCCCCACTCCCGCGCCAGACGCACGGCTGTGCGCTACGCGCAGCAATGCTGCGCGGCACGCAGTCTGTGCATCGCACGCTTTTCGTCGATTTAGTCGCCGTAATAGTCGATCCTACCTTCAGTCCTATGCTTGTCTATCTGCATCCGTGTAATTTGGTCATCTATGCTTATCACCTAATTCAACATAAAAAAATCAGTCTTTTCATGTAAGGTCAAGTCTGTCCTAAAAAAAATGCACCTAAAATGGTCATTGTAGAGTTAGAGTTGTCATGCATGTCTACCTCTTTCCATTTCATCCCTGCTATCCATGTCAATCTTACCTTACCATATTCAACAATTTCAAAAATTACATTTCCTTCACCTTCCTCTATTCTACCTTTTTCGAAAATATTTACTAATTTTCATCATAATACCACGATATTTCAATAAAAAAAAATACATTTTTCAAAATTAATCCATCATCTTTTCCTAACAAAAGATAAAACAAAGGGGTTTCTTCCAAAAACGAATTTCAAAAATTCTAAGCCCATTCTAAACACCTTCATTCAATTCAATCAACCAAATTCAATCCAATTCACTTGCATTCATTCTTGGCCCATATGCATTAGAGTCCACTTTGCATTCATTTCAATCCATACATTCGCTAGCATTGAGTCGATCTTAGGCCCATATAAGTCTTGTTCATTTCAAAATCTAGGCCTATCTACATCTTTATGTGAAGTATAGTCCAAGTCCATTCCTAATCCTTTCCAATTTAAGTCTAAGTCTAGTCCAATCCAATTCATAGGTCCATTTAGGCCCAATTCATTCCCTAGGTCTAGTTTGTATTATGTGCAAACCCTAGTTAGTCTTCGGACTATAAAGTCAGTCTACGGACTATAAAAGCCCAGTCTTAGGACTATAAAGTCAGTCTACGTACGGACTATAAAAGCTGAGTCTACGGACTATAAAGTCAGTCTACGGACTATAAAAGCTCAGTCTTAGGACTATAAAGTCAGTCTACGGACTATAAAAGCTCAGTCTTAGGACTATAAAGTCAGTCTACGGACTATAAAATTTTCCTACATCTAGTCTACATTATATAAGTTCAGTCTTACGACTATAAAGTTTCCCTAGGTCTAGTTTGCATCATACGTAAACCCTAGCCAGTCTACGGACTATTAAAGTCAAGTCTACGGACTATAAAAGTCATCCCTTAAAGTCAGGTCCATCCGATTTCTGTTCAGGACAGGTCGTGAGATTATAACTTGGGAACGTCCAACAGAGAGGCAACAAGGTCGACCAACCCCCAGACTCGTTAAGCGCATCCTAACTTTTTTAGACGAATCTTCCGACTCTTCTGAATCATCATCTGAAATGGGAGACACTAATGAACAACTCAGTGCCATCATGGCTCAACTTCAACTGATGAATTCTCGTCTTGAGGAACAAGATAAAGAGATCAAGACACTGAGAGAGAAACTAACTGATGAGGAAGAACAGGGCGACACTCCACCACCGCCACCTCCAATCAAGTCCAAGACAGATTTGAGGTTTGAAAAACTCGAGCACTTGATCCAGTCAATTCCTGCACTTGAGAGTCAGGCTCATGGCCATGACGTCATTGATCCTTAACTGAGGGAAAAGCTCCCTAAAAAGGTAGTATTGGGTGACCTCCCAAAATTCAAGGGGGTCGAAGACCCAAATGATCACTTGAGAGCCTTTTCCATCTCTATGGCCCTCAAGGGCATGAGCAAGGACCTGTTTGCTTATGTCTTTACCTTGACCTTGGATACACATCCATCCAAGTGGTTCAGATCATTGAACAAAACTAAGCTGAATGACTGGGACTACATAAGAGAAGAGTTCCACAAACAATACACATACAATACTCAGCTTCCCATTGGCCTTCGTGAGTTGGAGTTATCTAAACAAAACTCCAACGAAGACTTCGTCACCTTCCTTAACAGATGGAGGGATAAAGTTGCACAAATGATTAACATGCCATCTCAGGAGGATCAAGTCCGACTGGTGATCCGTAACTTGCAGCCTAAGTATGGGGATCATATCAAGTTCCAACCCATAGAGTCTTTCACGAAGCTCTATAAGGTAGGCCTGCTGATTGAAGAAGAGGTACAGGCCAACAAGAACAAGGGTCCTAACAACAACAACTCTTTCAAAAAGAGTAATAATAACCCTTCTACCTCTAAAAGCAGCGGCATAAACGCCCTAACTACTGACAAGGGAGGTTATCAAAAGCCTCAACGAACATTCACTCCATTGGGCATGACTCTAGAAGAAGCCTTCACTAGGCTTCATGCAAGAGGAGCAATACAGCCTATCGGTCCCACTCCAGACCCTGCACCTAAAAATAGGCACAAGAAGTGGAACCCTAATGCCTATTGTAAGTACCACCGAGGGAATGGACACCCAATATCTACGTGTTGGGCCTTAAGGAACACTCTGCAAGACATGGTTGAAAGTGGCGACTTAGATCCCGCCGGCGAAGAAAAGTCAATAACAACGAAGAACCCCTTGGGAATAATCTCAACAGTGCGGGAGGATTAGTCATTTAACGCTAGTTTTCTAGGTTGAGTCGGAGAGTCCCTCCCCTAGCTCCTTCATTTCCTTTCTTGTCGAGTCTATGGCATTTAGGTTTTTATTTCTAATAAGCCTTGTTCTATTTATTTCTAATTCATAAAAGAATTTCATTTTCATTTTCATTGGCCTTCCATCATTTTATTTATGCTTCTAATTCAATGATGAAACTTAAATCACCTAATGAACTTGACTAATAATAATAAAAAAGATCTGAAAAAAAGAGAGAAAAATAAAAAAATGGACATACTTTGATCAGGAGTTATTCCCTCTTCCTCCATCACCTTCCATGAGCCATCATCCTTAAACCATCATAAACCAAACAATCCCTTCAACATCAAAGCTCCACAAATATCCTTCAAACCTTCCACTACCCTAAACCATGGATTGTGTGCAAGCCCTACTACATAAAAATCAATGCCAGGCAAAATAAAATAGTGAAAAAAATTCAAAGTGTGAAAAAAAGCAAAAGCAAAAGAAAACGCAAAAGAAAATAAAAAAAGCCAAAGGCAAAGAAATAAAAGTTAAGCTAGGGGGCTTGAACACAAGTTCTACCCCTCATTCAAATCCTTCAATCCATCAAAACCCTTAACTTATAATCCAAATCCATGACTCTTCATTTGCTAAACCAATTCAACCTTCATCAAGCCTTCAACCTTTCAACCTTTTATATTCAACCAAAACTCCTTTTTCAAGGTATATCCAAGCCCGCTAGGTTGAAAACCCAAAAGGGCGGCCTAGGCAAAAGTTAGGGCACAAAACAATAATTTAAAAAAAATCAGGTCGAGAACTACGAATGGTCTGATTCCGCAAGGATACGTAGGAATCCTCATCTCGAGGTCCGACCGCTTCAATAAAAAAATTTAGTCGTGGTCTAATGATTTGACTTTCTAGAATTTAGGAGCATAATCTCTTTCTAGATCCCGACATAGACTCGAGTCTGAAACTAACCTCGTTAAAGCCTGTTCCCACCTATATTTGTGTGAGTCATAAATTAAACTTTTATTTTTCAATCCAAGCTCTCCTTTTCCCCGAAGGACTCTCCGATGATTCCATGGTTTCTGGCGATACTTGACTTTGCCTATATCAACTTCCCAAAGAAGAATCCCCAGTACAATCCCCAGTGACAACTTTCAACGTTCAAGATATGTCAACTACATTTCAATCGAGGCTCATAATGGCTAATTCAAGGCAAGCTCACCCAAAGTGGGGGCTTCCTATGTGTGGTGGTTCCTCCAATTCAAATCAAGCTCCCGAAGAGTTGTAATCCGCGGACCTCATTTGCGGACCCCGATAATTTACTGCAAAATGATTTTCGAAAATCATTCAATCTATTTCTATTCAATCATGCGCATTCTATCATGCTACACATCTTCTAGTCGTGCAAAATCCTGACCTTGCATTGGAGCTTTGCAAAATCCTGACCTTGCATTGCAGCTTTGCAAAATCCCGACCTTGCATTGCATTTCATACATTCTAGTCTTGCATAACCCGGCCCTGACCTTGCATGACATGTCATCCCTTAGCTTTGCATTACCCTTAATCCTTGCATAGCGTCTCATGCATCCTTAAAGAGTCTAAGTTTGCATTTTTGCATCATTATGTGCTTCATCTGAATTGTTTGCACCTATCTGCTAACATCTTCTTCTGCAGGTAATCAGATTGCTTGTAATTATTGTCCTGCATACTGACTTTGTTTTGCAGAGACCGGCGTATATAGATCAGTTCTAAACTGCAGAGCGTTTAGAATCGTTCTCCGTCCAGACACCGTATACTTTGACTTTCTCAATCAAAGTGGGAGCTTCTGTAAACACATAATCGTGTCTCCCCATTTAAGGATCCAATGATGAAACATACTGCGACATTAGTTGGCGCGACCCAACGGAAGAGCAATCTAAAGAACCATTCTAAAATGTGTTTCGAAATGATATTCTAAAGCCCAATTAATTGTTCATGATGATTAATTGTATTTCAAGCCCATAAAATATTTTAAATCCATTTTAAAAGCCCAATCAAATATTAATTATTTTAATGGATATTTTTCATAAATATTTTATTATCTTTGATAAATAAATTAGATTTTTAATCCGTAAAATTCCAACTCCGAAATTTTAGGGATAAAAAAGTATCTTCGAAAGACGCGCAATGGAATATGCTCGAATATTCCAGAATATGCACCGGACGCGGGGGCTGCGCTCAGCGCGCCACGTGCGTCCAACACTTTGGCCATATCGCGTCAGGCGTGCCAATGAGCGTCTGACACGTAGGTTTTTTGACTCACACAGAGACCTGCGCCTGACGCAGGTCTTGTGTGAGACGCAACCTTATTTTCTATCTTTTCAAAAAACGCATTGACACATGCCTAAATCTGATTGGGCTGGCTGCGTCAGGCACACCAATGTGCGCCTGACGCGTGTCAGTGCGCCTGCCACGTAGGTTTGCGCCTGGCGCACGCTTTCTTTTTCCTATAAATATCCGCAATGTCATCGAATTACGGATGGTTTTTCATATTATTATTTCACGAATACAAAACCGACGAATACCTCTACAATACACTTCGAATACTTCAAACACTCGGAATACATTCAAATACTTTCAATCAATCAATACTTTCACACTGCGTTCTTGGTTCCACAATTGCTCCGCCTAAAGATCGTTGCGCTCTTCAATCTAAGCCGCATAGGTATAATTCTTGAGGATCCTTGAATAATCAATTATATTTATTGCTTTGAAGTTACTAACAATTTATTTCATGATGTAGATCTTTAAGTAATAATCGTGCCTTTGTACATTCTAATCCCTTTTCTATACTTTATTTTATGTTCATATTATTCTTGCCTTTGTATATTACATACTTGCCTGATCATTCTATGCATATTATATGATTGTCCTGTTTCAATGCTTTTATCACCCTTATGTTATTTTCGTTAATCAAGACCTAAATAATTGTTCTAATATTAATCAGATTAATTTGGACAACCTGCTAGGTTCCCTGTAATATTAATTGCCTAAAAACATGTCACTAAAAAATTGTCTTTTTATGTGTTTCCTGAACCAACCTAGACTAATTATTTTTAGGGTGTATAAAAATATTATATGATTATTCTTTGGCATAAAATTTGTAATAAATCGATATTTAGTAGAGGCCAACTTTGGGCGAATGTGGTTCATTATGACTATATTCGTACCGTCACCCCCGAACTCAATCTTTGGTTCATTTTGACCATCTATGGAGTCAAGACGGGGAAATTTACATTGGATAATTTGTCCCTATGTTTTTCCCATATCCAATTATATTAATGATTCTTCCTAAAAAGAATTGTTGGCGACTTCTTTCAAAACAATTTTCAATAAAACCTTAACAGTGGGGTAGTCAAATCTAATACGCGCTCACACCGCATAGGCGAAATAAAAACACGCCTACAACTACTTAATATTTTTCTGGGTTTGAATTGTGAAAAAAAGAAAAGGCAACAACATAGCTCCTCCCTTTTTTAACAATTCCACTTTAACTTTTGCATTTTTACCAACGCATTAGTTTATTAACATCTAATATCTTTGACTATCTTACTTTAATGATGGTACAATTCTCGTAAAATATGGAGTAATATTTTGAATGTACACATCAAGATAATTTTAATAGCATTTTATGATAACATTTGTTCTTATTAATTAGTAACTTTATTGTCGAAGTAGAGTAAAATGAACAATGTAAACGTAAAAAGTGAATTATATCATATTGAAGGGGGTATGAAATAGCAAAAGGGACATAGTTAGTACTCTATATGAAAAGGAAAAAAAAACACTTACTAAAGATTAGGTAGCTATTTTAAAGTCATTGATAACAAAAGAAAATCAAAAAAGAAAAATATAGAGATTGTAACTATTTAAAATCATCGGAAACAAAAGAAAACCAAAAAAAGAAAACCAAAAAATAAAAAAAAGCTGCGAAAAAAAGTTTTACTGGATTCGAACCAGGGATGCGAAAATGCTATGGCATAATTATGTCAATCAGTTAACCAAAGAGCTAACACTATATACTTGGTAATTGTACTGCATGCGGGTTAATTTATCTACGTCAGAAATTGCAAAACCAGCACCTTGGGCCTTTTCTCCCTGGGCCCTGGGCGGGTGCCCCTCCTGCCCAGGCTCAGGGACGGGCCTGCATATGAATGTACCATTATACCCTTACTTTTATTTTTTGGTTTTTACTTCAACTTTTAACTCCTCCCACCTACCATCCTCACCATTAATCATCTTCTCTCTCATCTTCACCATTCATTCACCTTTCATCACTCTCATCCTTCACTCTCCATTAGGGATGGGCATGGGTCGGGTCCGGCTAGACCCAGACCCAGACCCGCAAGTTTGGATTTAGACCCAGACCCACAGGGTCTAGAAAATCCGGACCCTTACCCAGATGCAATGGGTCCGGCGGGTCCTGGGTCCAAAACGGTTCCAAAATGGATCTCAAGCTTATTATGAGTTCCGATTGTTTTTTTTAACCTGCGAATTTTTTGCACCCGTTTTTTTAGTTATTAAAATGATGAAAGAATAAAATAATAGTTTATTTCTTGTACAAACATTTAAAATTAAAACATCCACAACAAGTTGACTTGAGTCTTGGTAAAAAGTTTTATTACTACTCTATATATTTTGTATTATAATACATATATTTAATATGTAAAAACGAAAATAGGTTTACGGGGAGGGTCTGGAACGGGTCTGGGTCTGAATTCATGAGACCCGGACCCAGACCCGAATTTTAACATATAGACCCAGACCCAATGAGTCTCAATTTTTTAGACCCGGACCCTTAATAATGGGTCGGGTCCTGGGTCCATGCCCATCCCTACTCTCCATCACACACAAGAACCACCACCACCACCATCTAAACCCAAAAAATGTCAGACGACCCGTCGGAAAATCCAAGGCCACGGAAGAAGATTATCCTCAAGCCTCAAACGGAGGCGGCAATCATCAAGGCTACGGAGGCAAGACACCGACAAGAAGGCGAGAGGCGGCGCGCGGCGGCGGGCGCGGCAAGAACGGGCGTCGTCTCAGGTAATTTTTTTAAAAAAAGAAAAGGCATGAACGTTTGTCCAGGATGTTCTTTCCATGGAAGGAACGTTTGGCTGGGCCGTTCCTTCCATGAAAGGTACGTTTGGCTGGAACGTTCCTTCCATGGAAGGAACTGCCTGGCCAAACGTTCCTTCCATGGAAGGAACTGCCCGGCCAAACGTTCCTTCTTTGGAAGGAAGGGTCAGCCCAATTTTTTTTTTAACGTTATTATGTTATTAATTTTGTTTATTTACGTTATATTTTCATATTTATAATTTTTTTAAAATGTTATTATTTATTAATTCATGAAATGTAATTGATGTTTTTATTGTAATATTTTATAAAAATAATTCATAAAATATTGTTTATTATATTTTAATTTAATTATTATTATTATTGTAGGTTGTAGAAAATTATAAATAGTATGTTTTGATTATAAATAATTATTGTTGTAGGATGCTTAATATATTGATTTATTATTATTTAATTTTTACGTATTTGTTGATATATAGCAATCTGGGTTTCGACAATTTGCCGGGAAGACACTTCCCGGGTTTCGCGTGTGCACTACGAGGATTTAGGCCCGCGTCATCCCCACTCACGTGTGTTTCCGCTTCAGTCAGGAGGACGCGGATGAACCCGACTGGTCCGTGACGTCAGCTTCAGTTACACGATGAGGGGGTTGGTGGGTCGTACGATGCAAGGGAGCATCAGGAGATGGATGAGGGGGAGGATGACCCGGGTACACATGAGCCGGGTTCTGATGTTCTTTACGATGATGATGTTGAGGATGCATTTATGCGGGAATTTGAGAGAGATACATACCCTATACCCGATGATCGTTGGAATGTCCGTAAGGGTAGGGGTGGGCGGTTTGTACGCGGCGAGGGGAGTTCATCGACTGTTGAGAGTCGAAAGGGGAAGGGGTTAGCTGGAAGGTCACAGGTCCAGTTGTAGGAGGACCTATGGTTGGGCCTGTTATCCCTTATTTTGGTGGACATGTAGGTATGGTGATCTGGGAAGGGGAGATAGAATTCTCCTGAAGTGTCAGACACGAGAGAGGATTTGTGCACGTTTAAGGACGTGGGCTAGGGCGTTGCCTCCACCGATACAGGATCGTCTTCGTAGAACGTCTCTGTACCATATCCCATTTACTATGCTCACACACATTGATGCGCCCTTGATTTCAGCATTTGTCGAGCGGTGGCAGCTTGATACGAGTTCTTTTTACCTACCGTTTGGGGAGATGACGATAATGTTGCATGATGTGTGGCATATATTGTGTATTCCAGTTGAGGGGTGCACGATCCATGACACCACTCCAACTGGTGCTCTTAGAGGTTTGGTTGCAGACTCGATTGGTAGGACAATTGCAGAGCTCGGGAGTCCATTTTGGGAAAATGGTGCTATTGCTACACAAGGGGTTGCTGATATTCTATCAGATAGGGAGGCACCTGCTCCATTGGAGAAACAGTTGACATGTATTAAATGGTTGATTCTAGGGTGCTGTTTGTTCACATATAAGAGTGGATCGAGGTTGAGAACCTTTGACATTGTTGAGGCTAGGTCTCTAGATATCGTTCACACGTTCTCCTGGGGGTCGGCTACACTTGCGTACTTGTATAGTCAGTTAGGTGAGGCTAGTCGGGACTCCACAGTCGGGATCAACAACTGTTTGACTTTACTCCAGGCATGGATTTATGAGTACTTTCCGTGCTTCAGGCCACACGCCAAGTTCATTACTGGTGCGGAAGCTCCACGAGCGCAGAGTTGAAGTGTGTACCCAGAGCAGAGGTTTCATGACCGTCTTTGTTCTATCAGGAGACAGCTAGACACACTGACAGCAGAGGATGTAAGTGATTATTTATGTACTATTATTAGGAGTTGGTTCTATACTTGCATTTCATTAAATAAAATCGCTTCTTTGTAAAAATTGCAGGTGGATTGGTTTCCTTATGGTCATGATTTTGATCCGAACACCATCCAGAGAACATTATACCCTTGTTCAACTTGCCCATAAAGTGCTCCCACCCATTTTTTTCCAGTCGCATACCCTTATTCAACATTCCACGACCTTTACTCGTTAGGTTAACTTGAGGCTCCTCAAAGGAACAACGTTCGTGGTGGAGTTCTGAATGGATTAGCCGAGAAACAGACCTCATGACCGCGGGATCCCTAGCCTGTACCTCTGTCACTAATGACTGGAAGAACTGACGGTCCTGATCGCACTTTGATAGTATCTCAGCCGTATCTGTCCCTTCACTAATGGCTAGTCTCCACCAAAATGGATCAACCTCCTGATGGTATAGGAGATGCTCTGCTTGCAACGAGAAAAAGGTATGGCAAGCACATGGAATACCATGTGTAGTCTCAACAGCACATCCGCATCTACTCCAGTCCCAGTCCAGCTCAGCTATTCTTGCAAGCTCTCTCTGAATTAGCTCCAAACAATATTGAGAACAAACACCATTCAAGGCGCTATATGGTGGCGGATCAAATTCAGTCCCATGAGTACGGCGCGAGGCTTCCAAGGAGTTTCTTATCTCTGTCAACTGCCCAGCAACAAAAGCATCATCTTGCATAAACATTGTGTCAATTGCCTCAGTTGGAGTAGCAATCCACGCTTTCAAAGCCGAATGAGAACTCTCGACTCTGTTGTTGGTTGTGTGTACCAAAGTGTCTTACTCGGTTGGTCCAACATTCCACAAACTTCTCCTTGTGCACAAGCCAAGTCCCGTGGATGTAGGTAGGAAAATCAATGGATGTGGTTTTCCCAACTGCACCCCACTCCTCCATCATGTTGGCTACATTTATATCATATTCAACCTCGGTTTTGGATTTCATCTCCCTAGCCCAACTTCCTCACCCGAACTTAACTCCCATGTTTATTTTCCCACCATACTTCTTTGTGACCCATGCCTCCACATCATGATTGATATGCCACGTGCAAAGTAGATGAGCAGAGGTGGGAAAAACCTCCGAGATATATTTGCACAAAGCCAGATCTCGATCAGTCACAATGGAATTCGGAGCCACACTGCCAATGAAGTTTTTCAGTCTCTCCAATATCCAGCGATAGCTCTGAGTATCCTCATGCTGCAACAATGCCCATGCAACAAGAAAATTCTTAATGGTTGGTGTCACTCCAACAATCTCCACCAAAGGATACAAGTACTTGTTTGTCTTGTACGTTGCATCAATGTGGATCACGTGCGGATACGTGCACACTAAATTCACTGACGTTGGGTGTGCAATGAATGTATGTGTCACCCTACCCATCTCGTCCGAATTGAGCCAGAACAGATACTTGCTTTGAACATCCTGATGAAGAAACTGCTGGGCTGCATTTCTGCCTTCTGATCTCGCCCTTCTCAATACATCTCTACAATTGTAGATGTGCCTCATGTTAGGCTTCAAAGACGGAAATGCACCTTAAATGGCTTTCATGATGTGTCGTGGTTTCACATGGGATGAAGTTAGTTCTCCAACAAACTTCTTGGCGGCGGGACTGAGACCGCTGATTTGTCGATGGCCATCCGGGTATAACATCATTGGGTGGTTATGAAACCCACACTAGTAGAATAAATGCTTATTGCTGCGGTGGTATTGCTGCGGTTTTACCCATACGCAGCAATATATCACGACAAAAGAAAAGGTAAAATATAAAATAAGCATATTGCTGCGGTTTTTTAAAAAAACCGCAGCAATATTGTTCAAACGGAAACTTTTTGCAAATAGTTGATCATTTGACCAACCATATTGCTGCGTTTTCTACAGCAAACCGCATCAATATATTTCCAACGGATATTTTTTGAAAAAAGTGGAATATTTTTTACCAGATCTGGCGCGCAGATATTGCTGCGGTTTCTACAGAAACCGCAGCAATATCTGTGCGCCAGATCTAAAAAAAAACACGGGTTTGTTTTGTTTTGCTTCACTGTTTCTCTCGACTCTCTCTCTCTACTCTCACACACTCTCTCTCTACCCTCACACTCTCTGACTTTCCGGCGAAAATGTTCTATTTTCCGGCGAAAAGGTTCTATTTTCCGGCGACAAGGGTTCACATTACTCGCGTTTTTCCGACGACAAGGGTTTTTGGTTCGATTTTCCGCCCCTCTCCTCCGCTTCTTGCTTGGTTGGTTCGGTTTTTCGCCCCTCTCCTCCGCTTCTTGCTTGGATGGTTCGGTTTTTCACCGCTCTCCTCCGCCACTTTCGTACTTCACCGCCGGCACCACCCTCTCCTTGTCAAATTAGGTTAGTTTTTCATATTTTTTTTAATTTTGTTGTTTTCTTAATTAATAGTGTTTTAATGGATAATTTAGCTTAAATAGTAGTTTAAAATGCTTAGTATAAAGTATATATATGATTAGTTATAAGATTTGAGGATTGAAAACTGATTTTGTGATGATTTTGCTTATGTTTTTGTATTCCCTAAAATGTTATACGGGATTGTTTTTGCTTAATAAGTTCTTGTTATATTTCAAGTGATATGCCTTCATATTGATAGACTCACCAATGGGATGGGAAGGGAAATCAAAGGAATGGTTTGGTAATTGTTGTTTGGTGATAACTTGAAATCGCTTGAATGCGATTGTTGTTTGGTGATGACTTGGAATTGCTTGAATGCGATTGTTTTTATGTACATCATAATGCCTAGATACCCGTTCAAGACTTACTCATTAGGAGTAAGTCTTGAATAGTCCCCGTTTTGGGACTGTTCTTAAACGTCACATCTCACTTAGGTAGTGAATGTGTGTTGATTCTTTGATTCTAAGTGAAATACGGTTAATCATTTCCCTAATTTGTTCTCCGGGTGCATATAAGATAAGCAATTATCTTCATCGTGTACTTGGAGAACTGACGGGAAATGCTGCCGAATTTTACTTAGAATCAAAGATGATACATGCATTCACTAGTGGGATTGGGCGTTTAAGGATGGGTTAGGTTGGAGTGATATGGACCCAATGGAAGCATGCATTGAATATTAGCTTGTTGTGTTATATTTATGTGAATTTTTTAATTAATAATAATTTTTTATGTATGTATGTATGTGTGGGGGTTTTTAGAAATGGATCGAAGTTGGATGTATGGAAAGCGGAATACGTTGGAGTTCGTACAAGGTGTGAATGAGTTTTGCAAACGTGCTGTAGAGCATCAACAACTTACTTGCGAGGATGAGATTTATTGTCCATGTGTTGATTGCTACAATGTGAATACGATTTCTGATATTAGGACCATAAAATATCATATTATTCGTCGAGGATTTAGGGCTGAGTATTATATTTGGTTATGGCATGGTGAGAAGGGAAAATATACTCAGAATAGGGTTATTGTTGATGTTGGCACTAGTAACTCATTAGAGATTGATATGTCGAATGTTGGGGTTGAGAATGAAGTTGTGATTGAAGATCATGTTAGGATTGAAGGTGATGATGTAGTAGGTGATGAAAATGACCACGGAGATAATAGTGACACTGAGGATGAAGAGTTTGGTGATGATCGATTAGGTGAGATGTTGGAAGGGGCCCGAGACCATTTTAATGGGCGACCACGAGTGTTTGATAGTTTGTCTGAAGCTGCTGGGAAACCCCTTTATCCAGGGTGTACAAAATACACTCAATTGAGTGGGGTTTTAACCCTTTTCAACATCAAAGCGAAACATAATTTGACTGATGTAGGCTTCACAGAACTCTTAGAAGCTTTACAAGATATGTTTCCTGAGGGTAATTTATTACCAAAATCCACCTACTATGCCAAAAAATTAATGTGTCCTTTGGGTTTAGAATATGAGCGGATTGATGCATGTCCGAATGATTGCGTGTTGTATCGAAATGAGTATGCGGACCTTTATGAATGCCCGAGGTGTGGTAAGTCCCGCTATAAAGTGCCTGATGAGGTTGAGCCTGGGCCGGGCAATACAGGTCCTTCTGCGAAAGTGTTGTGGTATCTTCCAATTGTGCCAAGGTTCAAGAGGCTATTTTCTATCAAAGAAGATGCAAAGAACCTAAGATGGCATGCTGATCGGAGAAAGAAAGATGGGATGCTTTGGCATCCAGCAGATTCTCCTCAATGGAAGGCTATAGATTCCAGATATAGAGAAATTGGTCAGGAAGTTAGGAACTTGAGACTTGCATTGTGTACGGACGAAATGAACCCTTAAGGTACTTTGAGTAGTCAACATAGTACTTGGCCTGTTCTTTTAGTGATATACAATCTTCCTCCATGGTTGTGCATGAAGCGGAAGTATATTATGTTGTCTCTCTTAATTTCTGGACCTAAGCAGCCGGGAAATGACATAGACATCTATCTTGCACCTCTCATCGAAGATCTCAAAAAGATGTGGGACGAAGGTGTTATGGTGTTTGATGCGTATTCCAATGAAGATTTCAGGCTTCGTGCTATGCTATTCTATACTATAAATGATTATCCTGCTTATGGCAATTTGTCGGGGTATAAGGTCAAAGGAAAAAAGGCATGTCCCATTTGTGAGAATGGTATGGAGGCTACACATTTGCCACATTGTGGGAAACATGTATATATCATTAATAGGCAATTCCTACAGTAATTCTCATCCATATCGAAAGAAAAAAGCACCATTTAATCGGGGTAGTTGAAAATGCTCCAGCTCCTAGACCGTTGACCGGAAAAGAAGTTTATAATCGTGTTAAGGGGATGGGCACAATATTTGGTAAGGGGGTGAAACCTTCGGAAGACGATGGTGTCATTTGGAAAAAAGAGTCTATATTCTGGAGACTTCCTTATTGGAAATACTTACCAGTTAGACATTGTCTCGACGTAATGCATATTGAAAAAAATGTTTGTGATGCAATTATTGGTACTCTGTTGAATATGCCGGGAAAGACTAAGGATGGTCTGAAGGTTCGCAGAGATATGGAGAAATTGAAGATTCGACCTAATTTATGGCCAAAGGTTAAGGAAAAAGCAAAGAAAGGAAAGGGAACAACAACGTATTTGCCTCCAGCTTGTTATACATTGTCTAGGCAAGAGAAACGATTGTTCTGTGAGTGTTTATACGGTATTAAGGTTCCCACTGGATACTCATCTAACATGAGAAGACTTGTTTCTATGACTGATCTGAAATTAATTGGGCTGAAGTCCCATGACTGTCATGTGTTGATGCAAGTGTTTTTGCCGATTGCAATACGCGGGATTCTTCCAAAACATGACAGGCTTGCCACCACGAGGTTGTGTTCATTTTTCAATACCATATGAACAAGGTACATGACCCTGATAAGTTGGATGCTTTGCAAAATGAGATGGTGATAACACTTTGTCAATTTGAGATGTATTTTCCACCTTCTTTTTTTGACATTATGGTTCACTTAGTTCTTCATTTGGTAAGAGAGATTAAACTGTGTGGCCCTGTGTTTTTAAGATGGGCATACCCTTTTGAGAGACATATGGGTTCTTTGAAAAAGAAAGTGAGGAACCCAGCAAGACCAGAGGCGAGTATTATTCAAGGAACAATTGCCGAAGAAGTTGGAGGATATTGTTCTTCTCATTTTGCTAAGGCTGTGACGATAGGTCTTCCAAAGTCCAAACACGAGGGAAGGTTAGAAGGCAAGGGTGGGGTCGGAATGCGACATATTTCGCCTTCATTGAGTGAGTTGAATAAAGCTCATCTTTTCGTGTTGCACCATGTTACTGAAGTTAATCCATACTTAGAGAGACATATGCGTGAATTGCGCCACAAAAACCCGTCAAAAGGGGAGAGGGCGTTGATGAATGAGCATAACAGTCTTTCATTGAATTGTTCCACAATAAAATAAATGGTGAATTATCTTGCAAACAACCATCATGTACCCGATACAATTAAGTGGTTGGCATACGGTCCACGTGACAGTTTTAAATCGTATGAGGGGTATGATATCAATGGATATACCTTTTACACTTAACGTCAGGACAAGAAATCAAAGGTGGTACAGAATTATGGGGTTTCAATGGTTGCATCATCTAGGGAGTATGCGAGTGCAAAGGATAAAACTCCGATTGATGCTAAACAATCATATTATGGGATCATTCAGGAAATATGGGAGCTCGATTATTGTGACTTCACTATGCCTATTTTTCAATGCAAGTGGGCGGATAATAGACGTGGTTTGCGAACGGATGAGTGTGGTTTTACTCTAGCCGATATGAGTCGTCTGCGTGACACTGAAGAACCATTTATCTTCGCATCACAAGCAAAACAAGTGTTTCATGTATCTGATCCTGTAGACACTCAGTGGTGCATTGTTGTTAATGGTAAAAGGCGAATTTTAGGAGTAGGTGATGTTGACGATGAAGAAGAATATGATAAGTTTGATGATATCCCCCCTTTCTCAATCCCAAGTGATGATATGATGGATGTGTCTGATACTGAAAATAGTTACATGCGAATGGATCACCAAGAAGGTATAACGGTCATCGAGCAACCTATTGACCAAAATTAAAGGTAAAAAATGTTCTATATGAGTAATTTGAATTATAAATTGATGTACTTATAATAGATTTCATTACAATAATGTGTTGATATATATTGTTTTAAATTTTATTAACACTTTTTGTTGTTTCTATGTATATGCTACAGATATGGCTAGTGACGGCTCGGGCGATCAGTCATCGGATTCCGATGCACCATTTCACCCGGAAAAGGAGGCTGACTAGGGGGAGGACAGTGATCGTGCTGCAGATGCGTTTGATGCTTGGATGGAAACAATGGAACTAGAAGCTGATAGGAATGCTTTACGTGACATTGAGGTGACATCTGATCCACGTCAACCACCTCCTCAGGTTCGCGCTTATTTGATTATTGTAATATTGAATATGTCATTTATTTGTTCATTCTCTAATTTAGTTTCCTTATTTTGATTCTTAGATCCTCGTCAGACCAGTGCATATTATGGTGCACAAGGGAGGGGGAGGGGAGGGGGAGGGGAAGACAAAGGCATCTAGAAAGAGTAAAAGAGGTCCCACGATGAATCTCCACAACACAGAAGATATGTACTTACAGTTTGATGAATTGGGGAGACCAACAGGTGATTATTGATTGTAAGATAGTTATAATTTATAATGCTTACGATTTGATGTTTGGATTTCTAATTGTTTTTTCTATTAGGTACGTGGCGAGCCAAGTATGGTATTTGGGTCGGTCTTTCTATACGCGGAGCTTAACATCAATTGGAAATGGAAAAACATTTCTCACCGCCCGTTGGATTTGATGTGGACGAGACACTATGGTAAGATATATTTCATTTACAATTTTGGGATTTATTGTTCTAATGCTGAGCTAACGTGCTTATTTATTTGTTTATGATGGAAAACAGAATATGTTTCACCTTCCGGACGAGATAAGCTATAGGAGGACTACTTGACTGCTGTGAAAACAGATTGAGGGATTTTAAGAGCAAATTGGTATCTGGTTGGATCACAATGACCAGAGTCAGATCAAAGAAAGAGAAGCTAGGTGATACTCCGCCATATGTATACAAGCACATCAAGATGGAGGATTGGCTTACCTTCAAAGAGGCTATGACATCAGATGAGGTTGTAGTAAGTTTATAATCAAATTAACTTGGTTTTATTAACTTAAATTATATTCTACTAACTTAATGTGTTTTTTATTGCAGAAAAAGCGAGAAAAGGCGCTCGAGAGTGCAAAAAAGAATACACATCATCACCACTTAGGTCAAAGGAACTATGGGGATGCTAGAGAGTTGTGGAAGCAGGAGAACTTCTGTCCACCTAGTTTTGATTCTGGATCGTCATCTAGTACACCATCCTCCTCGTTGTCCTCTCATGTTAATCAGGGTGATGACTGGTTGTAATACCCCTCATGATTGCTTTAAAGGGATTTAGCAGGCTACTCATTCCAACAAGATACATCTTTCTTTTAGGGAGCTTATTTCCTTAGTTACTCCACAGTTAAGCGTGCTTGGCTGGGAGTAGTCCAGGGATGGGTGACCTACTGGGAAATTTTTCAGGGTGCGCATGAGTGAGGACAAAATGCGCCAGAAGAACTTATGTTGGTTATGGAGGATAGTTGTTGGCCATGGATGCGCATTGGTGACGATATACTCGACTCCGTATGGGTCGGGGTGTTACAAATGGTATCAGAGCAACCCTACGACCGCGTGTTAAGGCGACCCTAAGGCCGTCAGGCCGAATATTAGGAGTTTTCAGGCGCCTAGTGGGGGAGGATTCTGGGGTTGCATTGTCATAAGGAGCGACCCAGAGGTCGTTAGGCCGAATATCTGGAGTCTCCGGCGATCAGTTTCCAGGCTGGGGCAACCCACAGGTCGTTGTGGCCGAATATGTGGAGTCCTCAGGCGCAACGAGGGCGTTGCTGTTCTCAAGTGGGGGTGTATGTAATACCCCTCATGATTGCTTTAAAGAGATTTAGCAGGCTACTCATTCCAACAAGATGCATCTTTCTTTTAGGGAGCTTATTTCCTTAGTTACTCCACAGTTAAGCGTGCTTGGTAGGGAGTAGTCCAGGGATGGGTGACCTCCTGGGAAGTTTCTCAGGGTGTGCATGAGTGAGGACAAAATGCGCCGGAAGAACTTGTGTTGGTTATTGAGGACAATTGTTGGCCCTGGATGCGCATTGGTGACGATATACTCGACTCCGGATGGGTCGGGTGTTACAAATATATGTAATACCCCTCATGATTGCTTTAAAGGGATTTAGCATGCTACTCATTCCAACAAGATGCATCTTTCTTTTAGGGAGCTCATTTCCTTAGTTACTCCACAGTTAAGCGTGCTTGGCTAGGAGTAGTCCAGGGATGGGTGACCTCCTGGGAAGTTTCTCAGGGTGCGCATGAGTGAAGACAAAATGTGCCGGAAGAACTTGTGTTGGTTATTGAGGACAGTTGTTGGCCCTGGATGCGCATTGGTGACAATACACTCGACTCCGTATGGGTCGGGGTGTTACAAATGGTATCAGAGCAACCCTGCGACCGCGTGTTGGGGCGACCCTAAGGCCGTCAGGCCGAATATTAGGAGTCCTCAAGCGCCTAGTGGGGGAGGATTATGGGGCTTCATTGTCATAAGGAGCGACCCAGAGGTCGTCTGACCGAATATCTGGAGTCTCCAACAATCAGTCTTCAGGCTGGGGCGGCCCACAGGCCGTATGCCGAATATGTGGAGTCCTCAGGCGCAACGAGGGCGTTGCTGTTCTCAAGTGGGGGTGTATGTAATACCCCTCATGATTGCTTTAATGAGATTTAGCAGGCTACTCATTCCAACAAGATGCATCTTTCTTTTAGGGAGCTCATTTCCTTAGTTACTCCACAGTTAAGCGTGCTTGGGCCGGGAGTAGTCCGAGATGGGTGACCTCTCCGGGAAGTTTCTCGGGGTGCGCATGAGTGAGGACAAAATGTGCCTAAGAACTTGTGTTGGTTATTGAGGACAGTTGTTGGCCCTGGATGCGCATCGGTGACAATACACTCGACTCCGTATGGGTCGGGGTGTTACACTGGTGGTGCGCGATGCATAAGAAAGATCCAGTCACTAAAAAACGATTTATTCCAGTTGAGGAAACAAAGATTGCAGCTGACAAATACGTATGTATATCACTATAACTTTTAGTTTGACATATATATGTTTTTTCTTTATTAAATACATTATTATGTGTAACTTGTTTTTTGGGCAGTTGGAGTACAAGGAGAAGCAAGCCAAGGGTGAGTTCACTCTGGTACGTAACAAAGACGCCCTTTTTATGGCTCTTGGAGAGAAACCAGATCATTCGGGTCGTTGTTATGGTTTGAGAGGCTATAATGTTGGCTATAGGAAGGCTTTTGGTCGTCCACCTTATAGGAACTATTGGAGCTCGAGTCAGGAACAAGAGGAAGCATTCATGCAAAAAATGACTGAAAGGTGGAGAAATGACATTGCAACATATATCCAGAATGTGGCGCTTTCACAGCCCACTCAGCTACCTACTCCACCATTTGTTGCACCATTTGTTCCATCATCTGCTTCACCATGTACTGGGCCAGCTACTTTTCAGCCTACTCAGCTACCTTTTCCGCCATTTGTTCTATCATCTGCTTCACCATTTGTTCCATCAGCTGTTTCACCATCTGCTGGGCCATCTACTTCACAGCCCACTCAGCTACGTACTCCACTATCTGGATTTTCCGACACTCATTCTCCTCAGTTGAAGGTACATATATTTATCATATATACATGTGCTTTATACAAATAATTATCTTACATAATTAGAACTTTACGTTATTGTTAGGACGAGACTCCATGTCGATTGTATTTGATAGATCCAACTAGTGGAAAGACTTGTCTAGTGGCAGATGCACATTCTTATGCTTTTGATGAGACCACTATAGTTCATGGGTCTAGAATGATGAATGATCACCTTCGAGTGAAAATTCATCATTTTGTAGAGAAGTATGGTCATTTGCCACTACCTGTCCCCGTCCCTGCATATGAAATTGACACTACAGAAACTGCTTTGGGTACGTGGGTGCAATGGCCAAAAAATTTAGTGCAAATATTAGGTGATGAGGTAATTGTTCAAATTTTATCCATTTTTGTAAAAATAATAGCATTAAATTTAAAAATTACATAATCTTATGCGCGTTCTCAAAAATTATTATTAGGTTACACCGACACCTAAAAAACAAAAGGGGATTTCGGGGAGGTCATTAGATGTCCTAGCCGGCTTTCGGCGGTTCGGCTACTCGTTATAGTCCGGTTGTCGATGATGTATCGTTCTTAGAATCCCTCACTGAAGACCGTAAGGAGTTAGCGAGATACGCTTGCCCTTGCCGTCGCGACGATGATACCGTTGATGTAACCTTGCCGAGCTCATTGTTCCATTATTCAGAAGATGCCACCGCTTATCTGACCAAGGAGGATATTGCTCAGTTCCTGAAAGGGGAGATGCTTAATATTTCTATTATCCAGGTGTACATGAGGTAACAATAATCAAAGTTATGATTTTTTTTTTACATTTGATTGTATGATAGTTGTATTTTCCACATAAAATTTACATTTGTCTATTTTTTTTAGGGCAACCCAGTCTGACTTGGATGGATTTGGGGCTGCTGTTCGAGTTTGTTGGATGTGCCCGGAGAGTACCGCGGATGTGAATGCATTGGAGAATGTAACGACTTACATTCAGTGTGCTTTGATTGGATCCGTCGTTGCTGGTGCTAGTATCATCTTCGCGTCAATCTTTCAAGAGTAATATTCTATCTTAATAGTTTTACAAATATTGATTGTTGCATGACATGTGAATTTTTTAAGTAATTATTGTTATTCAATCTTGCAATAGCCGTCATTGGATGCTCCTTGTCATACGTCCCATGCTCGGGATAATTTATGTCTTTGATTCCGCTAGCTTTCACAAGGAGCGGAAGTTAAAGATTAGAGCGCCTATGATAGCGCAAGTTGATCGGTTTGATATATTTTAAATGAATTTAAATTATTATATAAAGCAAATAAAGTGTAAATCATTTGAGGTTGTTCTATGTAGTGCTTTTAGGAGGTTTCGGATGAGCGGCAACGAAGTTCGTCGGAACAAGCTTCTTTGGAACTGTGTTCAGGTATAATAGACTTATTTTATTCAATTAAAAGCCTATGCCATTCTCATTACACGATAAATTTCCTCATTTTCTTAAAACTTTTGATAAAGTGCCCACAACAACAAGGAGGCACGGAGCGCGGTTATTTTGTCATGCGCAACATTTTTGACGTACTCACTTTATATTCTGGTTCGGAGGATTTCGATGAAGTAAGTTTTTGTTCACTTATTATTCATTTCATATTTTATATATTTAATTATTTAAGGCTAACTTTGGTGAATTATTTTCAGGTTGCTCGTACCTTTACCCGCGATCCTTATACGAAAGATCAAATCAATGAGGTGAAAAATAAATGGGCAATATACTTTATTGACAATTGCATTGCGTAGGTTAGTTAATGTTATTTTTCTTTGTTTCTCTTATCCTTACAACGAATATAATTTAGTGCAACTTGTACCAACCAACATTATCGTATTGACTTGGATTTCATGATATATATATATATGTTGGATTCACATGATATCTATGTTGGATTGAATCGTATTTATTTATTGTTGAACTTGGAATTTGGATTGTGCGTGGAAGTTGGAGGAAAATTGGTTCTTAAAGGATGATGGATGTTGATTGTTGATTGTTGGTTGTTGGATGAATTTTGGATTATATGTTGGTTGTTGGATGAATTTTGGATGATGGATGGATGTTGGATGAATTTTGGATGATGGATGGATGGTTATTGCATATAATATTGTACAGGTTAATTCCCAATTATGGGTTTATCCAATTTACAAACGGAGCTCTGCCGAAATTTATGCAGAAAATACTCTGCTTGCTGCATCCTGCTTGCTGCATTCTGCTTCTTGCATGAGGAGGTTGGTGGAACATACGTAAATATAAAATAAATTTTCATAAAAAAAAAAAAACAGTATATTGCTGCGGTTTTTCCCAAAAACTGCAGCAATATACTGTATTTTTTATTATAAAAAATATATATTGCTGCGGTTTCTGGGATAAACCGCAGCAATATTTATATTTTTTATTATAAAAATAGTTTAATTACCTATTGCTGCGCCCTTAATTGTAGCGCGGTCAAAACCGCCGCAATAGGCCACTTAATGACCGCAACAATAAGCATTTATTCTACTAGTGCCATGTTCAACCTTAGTCTCGACTACCCAATACGCGTAGTCGTTTTTTGGGACTAGGAACAACCGAAATTCACAGCCACATACTTTTCTCTTCGTTTTTCTTCTAATTGCTGTACTGAAATCACGAGGTTCCTTCTTCTTGCCACGATCACAATCCAAAAGTTGATACTTTTTTTGTGATTACTGATCGTCAAGAAAAACCCATGGTCAACGGCAATGTTCCTACACCACTCGGCAGCAGCATCACGAGTTTGAAATTCTAGGCTATTGTTGAAATACGGGTAATAATTAATCCCATCACCAATAGGCTCCTGAAAAAACAAATCATTGTTAATTACACGAAAAAATCACAACATTCACACATTAGTTTAACCAGATTAATCTTATCTTCAATTTTTTTTTTTACTATTTAGTACCTAATTGAATTTAATTTCACATATAATATAAAATAAATTTTAAAAAGTTAGATATTAAAAAAATATATATTAAAGATTACGTAAAAACAAATGTGTCCATGGGCCGAACGTAGGGCCTGAACGTTGGACCCATGGACACAACGTCTGGCCAGGACGTTGTATCCATGGGGCAAACGTTTGGCTCAGACGTTGTGACGTTGGACCCATGGATACAACGTCTGATCAGGACGTTGTATCCATGGGGCCAACGTTTGAGCCAAACGTTTCCCCCATGGATACAACGTCCTGGCCAGACGTTGTCTCCATGGGTCCAACGTTCTGGCCATGCGTTAGGCATGTGTTTATAGTTAAAAAAAAATTACCTCTTCGCCTGAAGACGACATTCTTGCCGGTGGTGATGACGTTGGGTTGGAGGTTGCAATTGGTGGTCGGTGACTTTAGGTGGTGATGGAGAGAGAATTGTAAATTGGTAAAATAAAGATTTGAAATGAAGTTAAAATTTCAAATGCTAAAGTAAAGTAAACTGGTAAAAAGCAGCCAACAGTATAATGGTACATTCAGATGGTAGTTGGGGCGATTTTAAGTAGTTTTGGGGCGACGAATAGAAGTTCAGTTTTCTTATTCCTTTTAATCTAATACATAGGAGATTAGGAGTATCATTTATGGGTCCGTTTGATTCAATTTATTTTATCTTATTTTGTCTTATCTTATCTTATCTTATCATTTTTTTTCTTATCTTATCTTATCTTACTTTATCTTATCTTATCTTATAAGATAGTTTATTGTGTTGTCTAACATCTTATTTTATCTTATCTGATCTTATCTGATCTTATCTTATAAGATCTTATTTTTTCTGAAATAAGTTAAAATAAGTTGAACAGAACAGAGCCTTAGTTTGTATTTGTTTTATTTTATTATAATTTTTTTGGCTAGGATTAACACTCAGAGTGTGTTTTATTCTTAGTTTGGTTTGTATATGAACATAATTAGAATATATCAAACAATCAAAACTTATATTTTATATAAGTTGCATAATTATTGAATTATGAAACTAATTTGTAGATTTGATATGTGGTCCTCTAAACTATCTTAGTTCAAAATGAAATATTTGTGTGATTATAATTTATAAGCATTTATGTCTAGCATATAGATTCGAATGCAATGAGCCTTCAACGTTTCGTAATACTTACTTGGATTTAGGGTCTGTTTGGCAAAACTAGCGTTTGTAGGACGTAGCTGTTAGCTGTTGTTGTAGCTGTTAGCTGTTGTTGTAGCTGTTAGCGATTTGAGTAGCTGTTAGCTGCCAGCTAGTAGCTGTTAGAGGTTAGCTGTCAAAGTAGTAATTTAAAGTATAAGTGTTTGGTAATAGTAGCTGTTGGAATTGTTAAAGACAACATAAGACATTTATTTAGTAATAAAATTAACTACGAAAATTTTATTAATTATTTTAATGGTTAAAATCTATGTTCATTTAAATTTTATGTCTTATTTTTCATAAGAAAAATAATGTATGCGACCCTTAGGACTTCATAGAGTGAAAATATTAGAATATAAACACGGATCAACGCGTGATTTGCCATTTTTGAAGTATTTTAATTTTTATTGTAAGACTTTAAAGTGCATATTTTGCATCTGACAAAGCACCACATGAAAAAGAAGAAAATAACCCTTAAGTAATGATAGTATTATTTATTTGTAAGAGTTTAGTATTGATGGTTATATATATTACAAATATTATAGAGGAGCTTACAACTAATAAGTAGAACATTTGAGTAGAAGATTATACACCATGTGAAAAGCTAGAACTTTAAAGGAATTTTTAATTTAAGAAAAAAAGAAAAATAAAAGCAACAATTAGTCAACTACCAAACCTTAATGAAATAGGCGAGAAGATTATATTGCACCGCTACTTATATGGATGAAACATTACATGATGTAACGTCCTACAAAAGCTAATCAACCCCTACTCCAACCTCTATCCGCTACCACAACCGCTACCTTACTAAACAGTCATACAATTTTCAAGTAGCGGTTCAACCATATCTAACCTCTACCCGCTACCCAAAACGCTAGTGCCAAACAGGACCTTAAACAGTATTGTAACCCTGCTTTTAGGACACCTTTATCTATAATAATACACCCAAGCTTTTAAATGTTTAACTTGCTAATTATATTATTAAAATTTATTGATAAAAAATATTGTTGTTTATAATGTATATGATGTACATTATTAGATTCGTAATAGAATAGTTTAAATGTTACTTCCTCTGTATAATTTTCTAATCTTTCTCTCTTGGAATATTGTAGTCAAAGTTAGAAAGCTTTAACAGTATGTAGTGATAATTATATATGGAAAAACATATTCATTACGGATCTTGTTAGATTCGTTTCGGGAATTTTTATCATACACTCGGATGTACCATGAGCATGGTACACCCAAATCTATTTTTTACTCATTGCTCATTTGAAACCTCCAAATGAATATAATCACATAATAGGTAGAGAGCAAAAAATAGTTTGTGTATGATGGATGTACTCATTCGTTTCGATGTGTAATTTAAGAATATCAACTTTTCATAAGTTTTATTAATACTTATTTAAAGATACTAATGGTAAAAAAATGTACATTAAAAACTTTAGAAAAGTAGGTAGAAAAGATAAAATAATATAATGGGAGTATATTTTATCTGTAAATTAACCATAAGAGATTTGAAACTCTACCCAAAATAATGTGATTGCATTCTTAATCAATGGAGTATTATATTATTCTCTCTTCCATCTTAAATTTGGCTTCGATTACTGGAAGAAAATCTAGGCAACGTAATTAATAAATCATACCAGCCTTAATGGAATGAGAGGGCAAAAGAGAAATTCATTCGATCTTAACGCGGATTTAGCAAGGAGTACTACTTCATTTAGTATACATCCTATAAAATTGTACTCCTACTATATTAATTTTAATCATTGATTAAACAACTCGAATCATACGATTCCCATCACATGCACAGCTTTTACCTTAACAAGTAGCCGTTTATTATAGTTATATATTTGACCACTTATGCCCTATTCTTTTAGACTTATTTTCAGTTCAGTTCAGTTTAGTTTAGACACTCTCTCATTTTTCAACTTTATCCCAGTTCAGTTCAGTTCAGTTCACTTCAGTTTCTCGCAGTTTAGTTCAATTCAGTTTCTCCCTTGTACAAAAGAACGGGGCCTTACAATGCAAATGAAAATTGAAAGTATGTAGTGGTCAACATTGAGTTACTTTTTTCTCAGAATTTACTAATAAATTAATTTCATACAAATTTTTTAATGCAAGTTGACAATATAGATATTAATTTCCTAAATTTTATCATCAAAACTGGAAGTTGAAATTTTAACAGTGCATTTGGTAAGCGGTACTAAATGGTAGTAAGAAAAAAAACCACGAGTAATTAGTAAGGAACATCCCTTACTCATTAACATGCAGCAGATTATCGGGAATTTTTTTTTATGTCTAACCTATTTGTACATTACATGTACCACTTAATTTTTTTGGTTGATGTCAAGTTGAGGCCTACCAATTAGCTAGTTAGTGAAGAGCTTACGGCTTACCTCCTATTCTTGATATTATGTATACTGATAGAGAACAAGATCAAAATATTCCCCTTACTTTTTTCCATCTACAACCAAGTGTCTAGGGACCGAAAAGTACTGGATCAAAATATTGTAAGAATAAAGTCTGATTAGTGCTTAATTTATGAGAAAAATAAACACATAATATCCCCCCAAAAAAATAATTCAACGCAAAGCTGTTGAATTTAATCGGCTTATCTCTATTATATATGGGAACTCTTGAGGACTTTGGTGTCCACCCTTTTTGACCAATATACCCTTACTTAAAAACAGAAAAAAAAAAAATCGATTCCTAAAAACCTGCACAGCAGTTACATTCCACGCACGCATAGCGTGCATATAAGACTAGTCTTATTAATGGCAAGGGTAAAAGTCTATTTTGTTGACAATTTTTAGAAGTGTGCACATGGTATGCCTAGAAATACAGGCATCAGTGTGAGAAGCTACCACGACCTTCTGCAGCTTCAGTGAGTTATGAATTGTGTGATTGTGTGATGGTGATCCTAGCTAGTTCCTGCCTCTGCCTTTTATGTCAACACCCATGGAGTAGACTTTTTGATTAACTTTTCATTAAAGAAAAAATTTAAGGGAAATTCTCTCTGGTAGCTCCAGGTTTTGGGTTTTCTCAGTGGTAGCATTTCTTATTTTTTTTTCTCATTGGTATGCCTCAACTTTAATTTTTTTCTTCCTCGTAGCATTTCCGTTAAGTTTGCGTTAGTTTTGCTCTGCTTTAGTTTGACACGCAAAACGATACATTTTTAATACGCAAAATGAGGTATTTCTGGTCGTTTTTTATAATTCCAATCTCAAATTGAGTCCTTACGGACAAATTGACCCCACAAATCCTAGATAGAGTATTTTTCCTAGGCATGCAAACCGGGTTAAATACCTCGTTTTGCGTGTTGAAAACGTCACCTTATGCGTGCCAAACTAAAAACAAAGTAAAACTAACGGAAACTTAACGGAAGTGATACGAGGGAGAAAAGATTAAAGTTGGGGCTACCACTGGGAAAAACAAACAAAGTCTTCTGGAAAACCCAAAACCTTGGGGCTACTGGGAGAATTTCCCAAAATTTAATGATCTTATAATGATTGTAAGAAAAATCTCATCTTGATTTCCTGATATTTGGATTTTTTTTGTCAAAAATTACCTTATAAAACATGAAATTTGTGAGAAACCACTTTTTTTTTTGCGTAAACAATTAACCTTAAACAAAAAAAATTCTTGCGAGAATAAAATTTATACCTTATTTGATCAATCATTGATCCAAGATTCCGGCATTGACCATGTCATGCATTTTGTTGGGTTTAAAAAGTCACTTGTCTTGCACATGACATGGTGAATGCCGCAACCTTCGAACAATGATCGGAATTCGGCTCTCGCAAAATTTTTTTGTTTAAAGTTTGTTTTCACAAAAAAAAATTATATAAGGTGGTTTCTCAAAAACTTCATGTTATATAAGGTGGTTTTTGACAAAAAATCCTAATAAAAAATGTGATATGCAGTACTAAATTACTAATAACAGTAAAAGCACTGAACTAATGTCTAGTTCATACGAATAATCTCCATTCAATACACTGATAATGAAATCTCACCCCCAAATAAATATGTGATTTTTTTCTTACAAATTTCATTGCTACTCCATATATAGTCAATACCACTATCCAAAGTGGTAAATGGTAATGGCTAATAATTCAAATTTATGAAGAAAAGGAACATCTTGGGAATGGATTCTTATCACTAAGGATATTAACATAGTTTTTTTTTTCTTACAAATTAAAACCACACTAAAATTTATTATTATTATTATTATTATTATTATTATTATTATTATTATTATTATTATTATTATTATTATTATTATTATTATTATTATTATTATTATTATTATTATTATTATCGATTTATAGTGTCTATCTAACAAACTGGTCATATCACATTTTGAAGGAATATGTCCTTAGACATCCTGGCAATTACTAAGTATAAAAGGAATTATTATAGAGATAATTAATTACGTTAGTTTAGTAATCACATTTACTTGCTAGAGAATAAATGTTGGTTAGTAGGACAATATTGATTGAACCTACAACTAAGTTAACCTAATCCTATGAGGTCAAACATTGTAGTAACTAATTGAAGTAAGGAAACCGGCCAATAGGAGAAATTAGGGTTAGGTTAAGTCTCTCTCTTATTTTTATTATCTTACTATTATAAAAGGTTATAATAGGAGAGTGGAATAGAGCGTTCAATTTGACAGTAACTTTCAAACTGAAAAGAGAGAGAAAAACCCTATTATTTCCCTTTGGAAAACACGCTACAAAGGTTGTACATTATTTTCCTTATAATATGATTCATATTTATGTTATGCATGCGATCTTGTGATAGATGTTAGGAAATTTGTTTCCTGAAATTCCGCTATATGCATCTATATGTTCCTACAGTGGTATCAGTTTTGCTTCTTGCATAATATTTTATGATCATGTTCATGGTCTATTTTGCTTATTTTCATTCAATTAAGGGAGGGTTTTATTATGGATTAATTTGCATAATTAATATGGTGATATTAATTAATTGGAAATTGTTAAAAACTATTTTAATTGATAATCATGCTCGTCGTTTTCCTTCCTCTCAAAGACCCAAATTTTTTTTTAATGGTGTTTTGAAGTTCAAAAATCTGATTCCTTGGCTTCATCACTGTTCGGCAATGTGCATAATTTGGATTGATTCAAATTGAATCTGTTAGTTGTTCATGCTTAATTTGATTATGCAAAATAACTAAATAACAACTCAACAAATCTGATTTTAGTTGTGTAATGAATTCAAACTTTAATTTGCCCCAAAAATTTCGAAACCATAATTTTTCCGACAAAAATGCACCATTTCGTTTGAAACCAGTGTAATTGTTACACAAATTGAAATGAAATTTGGAGCCCTAACCATGGCTGGGTGGCACGGTGAGGCCACGGTGGTTGTCGCGGCGTTACGTGCGGCGAAAAACAGATGCGAACTTGCAGAACCTCGCGCGGAGGGTGCTGCGGTGGCTCGCTTCGGCTGCTGCTGCGGCGGTTCGAAGGTAGTCGTTGCATACCTGGCTTCGTGTTGGGCGTGTGGTGGCCGGCTGGTTGATGCGGTAGTGCGCTGCGCTGGGCGGCTGGATGGCTTTGTGCTGTCCGACGTCGGGTGCGGTTGGGCTGTCGTGGCAGATCTTCAAATTGTTGAAGATCTTGCGGTTGAACTGAACTGTGCATGACTTGTGCCAGTGTATGGGGTTGGTTGGCTGGCTTCAAGGAAGCCATGAATTTTGGTCCTATTGTGGCTGAAGTTCGTGGGTATTGTTGGCACAATTTTGGGAGAAATTGTTAGTGCAGTTTGACTGCACTTTGAATTAATTGTTTTTTTTTTTGTTTTTCTTTTCTTTTGACTTTGAGCATTATTATTAATTTCCAATTATGCAAATTAAAGTTTAATTTGATTAATTCTATAATAGGTTCTAATTGAATTAAAATAAGGGAGTTTCCTAGAGTTAGTTTACTACTTAAATGGTTAAGTACTATAACTCATATGGTGCGTTTTTGCTTTAGTTATTTCTTAAATTTGTTAAGTTTAACAATAGGTTGACATGTTTACTATTAATTGTTAATTTGTAAATGACATGTTTTATTTACTTATTAATTGTTCATGAGTACTTTTAATATTTATCTTATTATGATATTAAAAATGCATGGATGCTTAATATAATATGTATGATATTATGTTTTGCATGTTGTGACGAGTATGGCCCAAAACTAGGATAGAAAATACGATCTGCGCATCGTTAAATTTTATGTAAATTAAATACGATCTACGTATCGTTTGTATTTTTGTTAAATTTTAGTTATTTAAATTATAAATTATATGTAATCAAGAATGAAGTTCCATGGAGAATCAAGGATGGGATCCATGAAGATTCAAGGAGGAATTCATGAAGATTAGTTTTCCTAGGTTTAGGGGCCATACTAAGATCACTTTTAATTATGCTTATATTCATTTATGCGTTTAACATGTTTAAATGCTTCCTTAAGTTTATATGTGTGGTTATTTATGTTATGTGTTCACTTTTAATTAACCAACATAGTAAACTTAGGTCCCCAACATGTAATATTGAGTTTAATTGCTTTTCCAAACAACACCAATAACGCCTTAGATAAGGTTCTGCCAAAGTAGGGTGTTGCTCATTTTATCCGGGGATAGTAGGGTAGGTTTTTGAAACTTACATGTTAATGTTTGGTTTAACTCAACAAAATCATCAAAAGACAAAGTTTTGGGTTTTGAAGCTAAGAGATAGGAGTAAACAAGGAGTTGTTAACCTGTCTACCAAGAATTATAATTAGTTATAATTAGTAAAGTGTTTACTTACCTCAACTACTATAAATTGAAGGCAGGGCCAAAGTCCGTTTGATTGTAGTGGGAGGGGATCTTGGTGTTTCTTTATTCAATAGGTGACTTTTATTTTGAATAAAGGGTAGTAGTTAATTGAAATTTGTTTAATTGCTGCTTTCTTGATAAACATTGATTAAATCTTGCTTTATTATTCTTTTGTTGTAGTTATCATGTCTGGTTCAAACAACAACAACCACCCCGGTTTTAATTTGCGCTATTTACTCGAAAAGGACAAACTAAATGCACATAACTTCCTAGAATGGGAAATGGCTGTGAGAATCATTCTCAGAGCCGAAGGAAGGGAAAGTGTTCTTGATAATCCTCTCCCTGAACCCCTACTAGAAAATGCAACTGCAGCTGATCGGAGAACAAGGCAAACCATAGAGGCTAAAATTCTGTGCAAGTAATATGTTTGATGCTTGCTTGCATGGAACCAGACTTTCAAAAGCGTTTTAATGGTCTGGATGCCTACTCCATCCTCCAACAGCTGAAAACTATGTTTCAGAAGAATGCTAGGTTGGAGAGGTTTGAAGCTCACTGTAAGCTCCTAGAGTGCAAGTTGGGAAAAGGAAAACCCGTTGGTCCGCATGTGTTCAATATGATTTGATATTTTCAGATCATGGAAAAATTGGGCTTCCCTTATCCCCCAGAACTGGCAACTGATATTGTGATCAAATCCTTGCCTGAAAATTTTCAAAACTTTCAGTTGAATTTTTACATGCAAGGAGGGGAGGCTACCTGGCAAGAGCTACATGGTATGCTTACTCAGGCTGAAAGGAGCTTGCCGGCTGAACCAGAACATAGGGATGTTCTTATGGTTAGGAAGGGCAAGCAATTCAAGAAAAAGGGGGCACCTATGAAGAAGAACAAGGGCAAGGCTGTTGCCACTGATGATACTTCTAAGCCAAAGGCCACTCCTAAGGCAAAAGTGGCAGCACTACATGAGTGCTTCCACTGCCATAAGATTGGCCACTGGAAGAGGAACTGCCCCAAGTATCTGGAGGATAAGAAGAGTGGTGCTTCAACTTCAGGTATTTATGTTATAGAGAGCTTATCTACTTCTACTTCTACTTCATGGGTATTTGATACTGCGTGTGGATCTCACATTGTTTGTAATGTGCAGGCACTAAGAAGAAGTAGAACGTTGAGCAAAGGAGAAGTGGACCTCCGCGTGGGCAATGGAGCACGAGTTCTTTGCTTTGGTGTGGGAGATTGTAGTCTACTTTTACCTTCTGGTTTAGTATTAGAACTTCATAATTGTTATTATGTTCCAACTATTACCAAGAATATTGTTTCAATTCCGGTTTTGGATTCGGAAGGTTTTTCATTTCAAATTAAGAATAATTGTTGTTCTACTTATTTGAATGATTTATTCTATGTCTCAGCTAAGTTATCAAATGGTTTATATGTGCTAGACTTAGAAACTCACATCTATAACATAGACAACAAGAAACCTAAAACAAATGATTCGAACCCGACATACCTATGGCATTGTCGATTAGGCCACATAAGTTCAAAGCGTATTGAGAAGCTTCATAAAGATGGAATTCTCAAATCATTTGATTTCGAATCATTTGATACTTGTGAGTTTTGCTTAATGAAAAAAATGACAAAATCTCCTTTCACAGGTTCAAGTGAAAGGGCCAATGACCTTTTAGCCCTCATACATACGGATGTGTGCGGACCCATGAGTACGTTGGCTAGGGGAGGGTACAGTTACTTCATTACTTTTACCGATGATGTGACCAGATTTGGATTTGTTTACCTCATGCGGCATAAGTCGGAATCCTTTGAAAAATTTAAGGAATTCCATAATGAAGTACAAAACCAACTTGGGAAGAAAATTAAGGCATTCATGTGATCCGATCGTGGTGGTGAATATTTATCTCAAGAATTTGGTGATTATTTGAAGGATTGTGGAATACTTTCACAATGGACTCCACCAGGAACACCACAGTTAAATGGCGTTTCTGAAAGAAGGAATCGAACCCTACTTGATATGGTTCGATCCATGATGAGTCTTGCTGATCTTCCTATTTCATTCTGGGGATTTACGCTTAAAACATCGGCATTCACACTTAACAGAGCACCATCCAAAGCAGCGGAAAAGACACCATATGAAATGTGGACTGGAAACGTTCCAAAATTGTCTTTTCTAAGGATATGGGGTTGTGAAGCCTATGTAAAACGTTTACTTTCTGATAAGCTTTCACCCAACCTAATGAGGTAGAAACTTCTTCTGTTGTTCCCCAACGTAGGTCTAGTAGGACCATCATTCCGTCAAAGAGATATATTGATTTTCTTTTGACTGAAAGTTCTAATATAACGATTTTAGAATCAGAAGAACCTACTAGCTACAAAGATGATTTGGAGAGTCAAGACTCCGAAAGATGGCTTGAGGCCATGAAATCTGAAATGGATTCCATGTCTGAAAATCAAGTATGGGACTTGGTTGATTTGCCTGATGGGGTAAAACCCATTGGATGCAAATGGATTTTCAAGTTGAAAACAGACAAGGATGGAAACATTAGTTTTTTTCAAAGCAAGGTTGGTGACGAAAGGTTTCAAACAAATTCATGGTATTGACTATGATAAAACCTTCTCACCAATAGCCATGCTGAAGTCCATTAGGATAATCCTTGCGATTGCTGCATTTCATGACTATGAAATATGGCAGATGGATGTCAAAACCGCTTTCTTGAATGGGTTCTTGAAAGAGGATGTGTATATGACACAACCTCAAGGTTTTAAAGATCCAGAAAATCCAGGGAGGGTATGCAAGCTGAAGAAGGCCATTTATGGACTAAAGCAAGCATCAAGGAGTTGGAACCTCGGATTTGATGAGGCAGTCAAGAAATTTGGCTTTCTTAGAAATGAAGAGGAATCTTGTGTATACAAGAAGTTAAGTGGGAGTAGTATTACTTTTCTTGTCTTGTATGTGGATGACATACTTCTCATAGGAAATGATAAAACCATGCTTGAGTCAGTCAAGGAATGGCTTAAAAATTGTTTCTCTATGAAAGACCTAGGAGAGGCAGAGTACATATTGGGAATAAAGATCTATAGAGATAGATCAAAAAGGCTAATTGGGCTCAGTCAGGAAACTTATATTGATAAGGTTCTTGCAAGGTTCAAGCTGGAAAACTCCAAAAGAGGTTTCATTCCCATGCAACATGACATTGCACTTGGCAAGACTCAGTGTCCTTCGAGTTCTGATGAGGTCAAGCGTATGAGTAATGTTCCCTATGCTTCTGCAGTAGGATCCATTATGTATGCCATGATATGCACTCGACCGGATGTTGCATATGCTTTGAGTATATGCAGCAGATACCAGTCAAATCCAGGGAGATGCGCCTTTGGATTGCGGCGAAAAACATCCTTAAGTACTTGCGAAGGACTAAGGACAATTTTTTTGGTTTATGGTGGAGATGATGAGTTGGTTGTTACTTTGGATACACCGATGCAAGCTTCCGAGTGACAAAGATGATTTCCGATCTCAATCTGGTTTCATATTTTGTCTCAATGGAGGAGTCAAGAGTGAAAAGAGCTCTAGCGAGTACCATCGCGGATTCTACAACGGGCGAGTATATTGCAGCGACGGATGCGAGAAAGGAAGTTGTTTGGATCAAAAAGTTCATTAGTGAGCTTGGTGTAGTTCCCAGCATTGAGAATGGCATTGAGTTGTATTGTGACAACAATGGTGCCATTGCTCAGTCTAAGGAACCTAGATCGCATCAAAGGTCTAAACATGTGCTCAGGAAATTCCATCTCATTCGAGAAATCGTTGGTAGAGAGGATGTGAAAGTAAGTAAGGTTCATGCGAGGATAACGTAGCGGATCCTCTGACTAAACCGCTTGCTCAACCTAAGCATGAGTGTCATACTAGGTCCATGGGGCTTAAGCATATGGGAGAATGGCTTTAGGTTATTTACTTCATGTTTACAATTGTAAAGACATTTATTATGCTTTGAAATGTTTATCAATAAAAATTTGTTCTTGTTTAATTGTTTGGTTTAGTATTAAATAAAATGTCCAAATAATTTGTGTTTTCAAATAGGATTATCGAAAACGTTTTGATAATGGAACCCTATAAAGTGAACTAAAATCACAATTTATTTAAAGTCCCTAGTCTAAATCGCTAAATTGGACATAAGTGATTTATATAAAAGACTAGTGTATAATTAATTGATAGCGCAGTTCCATGGGCTATGGAGACATAGAGATGTCTAATTGATTATATGGATGTATATTTTATACATTGAGACTTGACCTAATTAGATTCTAAAAGTAGAATCAAACAACTATATTTAGTGGATTCCTCAGACATGAGTATGTCTTAATAACCACAATATGATTAGTTTAACCTTGACGCTGTTAAACGCCGCGCCGTAAAAGGAGGTTATAAAGGCAGTGATCAGGTGGGCTAAGAATTAAGTGGGAGTTATGGTCATACAAGAGTGGATAAGTCCTCCTATTAAATAGGAATGGTGTATGGGCCTCTTGATGAGCGAGGACTGGAAAAATGCATGGCCATGCGGAATAGGATTAAAGAGTTAATCCTTATTTGAGCAGTTCGAACTCAGCGATCAAGGAACATAAATTTGAGAATAACATTGTGTTATCAAATTTGGCATTAGTGACTTAAGGAATTTGACATTGCGCTCTTGTCTTCGGACATGTGGGAGATTGAAGGAATATGTCCTTAGACATCCCGGCAATTACTAAGTATAAAAGGAATTATTATAGAGATAATTAATTACGTTAGTTTAGTAATCACATTTACTTGTTAGAGAATAAATGTTGGTTAGTAGGACAATATTGATTGAACCTACAACTAAGTTAACCTAATCCTATGAGGTCACACATTGTAGTAACTAATTGAAGTAAGGAAACCGGCCAATAGGAGAAATTAGGGTTAGGTTAGGTCTCTCTCTTATTTTATTCTCTTACTATTATAAAAGGTATAATAGGAGAGTGGAATAGAGCGTTCAATTTGACAGTAACTTTCAAACTGAAAAGATAGAGAAAAACCCTATTATTCCCCTTTGGAAAATCCGGCCACCCTCCCTAAAAAGTAAGAGAGTGAAATCTGTTCATCCTCTTCCGTTCTAGCAAACGTGGGATTTCAATTGGTGCTCGTGGACTAAGTAGAGGGACATCAATTGCTGTTCTTTGATCTCTAGCATTTGCAATCTGGTGGAAAACACGCTACAAAGGTTGTACATTCTTTTCCTTATAATATGATTCATATTTATGTTATGCATGCGATCTTGTGATAGATGTTAGGAAATTTATTTCCTGAAATTCCTCTATATGCATCTATATGTTCGTACACATTCTTTAGTGGCCGTGGATAGTAACGAAATTCTCATGAAAGTAGACATGTTTTGGCCTAGGGTGAATGATCAATACCAATATGGGCCATATGGCTATTGAAATGAGACTTCTCTTACTAATTTATATTAAACGTGGCACTATTATCACAATTTATGCTATGTTACCGAACGGGATCGGATTAGTGTACATCCATTTGGCAGTGAGACCTCCAATTTATAATAATAATTGTAGAAAATTCCCCAAAAGTGATTGTTTTCAATATGGCTATTGAAATGAGACTTCTCTTACTAATTTATATTAAACGCGTCACTATTATCACTATTTATGCTCTCAAACTAAACGGGATCGGATTAGTGTACATCCATTTCACAATGAGACCTCCAACTATAATAATTGAAAAAAAATTCCCCAAAAGTGATTGTTTTCTTTCTCTGCAGTAACCATTAAAACTTTTTGACACAAGTTGCTCGTGTATAATAATTCATTTTGAAAAGATTGGATGCAGCGATGCACATTTAGGCATTTAGGTGAGCATGTTGTAGTAATAAACTAAGGGTTTTGCTAAATGCCGCCATTTTTTTGCTTACTAACGCCATAAATACATGTATAAATACATGTATTTTTGTACATTATACATGGTTTGTAAACAAACATTTCCTTTTTTTTTTTTTTTTGTACAGGATACAGGGTTTTTTTTTTGTAAACAAACCACATGCAACATGCAAGGTGAGGCGCCTAATTTAGGTGCCTCAACCACAGGTGGGGCGCCTAAATTAGGCGCCTGCACCGCTGGTTGGGCGCCTAAATTAGGCGCCTGCACCGCAGGTGGGGCGCCTAAATTAGGCGCCCCACCTGTGGTGAAGGCGCCAAAATAAGGCGCCCCACCTAAGGTGAAACCGCCTAAATTAGGCGCCCTCTCCCCATGGCATTTCATTTGAAATTTGACATTTTCAGCAGTACACAAACCAATTTCTAGTCTAACATATGCAATTTTCTACTATAAAACACCATAATTAACAAAGTTTTATAATTATTAATTTCTAAACTAAACATATTTAAACAAAAAATTATCTTTTTCAGAAATTAAAACCCAAAAAAAAAAAAAGTTGGGCGCCTAAATAAGGCGGTTGCACCTCAGGTGGCCCGCCTAAATTAGGCGCCCAACCACTGGTGTTAAGCGCCTTTTTTAGACGCTCCACCAGTGGTGGAACCGCCTAAAATAGGCGCCCCATTATATTTGTAGGATTTCCACACTAACCTTGCGCCGGAGTTCGTTGTTGTCGGTGTTGCCGGAGTTCTTGCCGGAGTTATGTTGGCCGGAAAAAAACGTCTTCTCCTTCACCCACGTGTCGCCAGAGTTAGTGCGCCTCCACAGAGCCGAAGTTTGTCGCCGGAGAAATTTGCATGGGAGATCTTGTGGTTCTCGCCGGAAGAAATTGTATGCGAGATCTTGTGCTTCTGGCCGGAATAAATTAAGTTGCCGGAGTTAATTTATGTCGCCGGAAAAAAGTTGAAGGTAGATGTTGTTCATGAGAGAGATCTAGTGAGAGAGTGAGGGAGAGTGAAGAGAGTGGGAGAGTAGGAGAAAGAGGGAGGGAGAGTATTTTAATAGTGATATACATGTATTATACATGTATTTATGGCGTTAGTAAGAAAAAAAAATGGCGTCATTTAGCAAATGAGTATAGTTAACTAGTTATAATATGAGAAGATAAGAGATTGTTGTCATTGAACTAACGAAGCAACTCATAAACCTGTATCTTTAGTTGCTACTTGCCAGTGTATACAGATGAACGCCAATAACTGGGTTTTTTTAATGATTGAATCAGTTCTTTTTTTTCCTTTCTTTTTTTGGGTTGCAAGGAAACCTACTTTTCATGAGAGAAGTTTGTAGAGCTTCCAATCATCAATTATTTAGATCACCACCTAATTCGTGAAGTTCTAGCCCACAGTTAATTGATCTTAAAAAATAGCCTCATTTAACACAAATTCTACATTTTTACTTGTTTTGATAAGAGTCGGATTGTTCAGCTAATTCTTAAATAACTATCGTTCTATTTTATGACAAATAAAATATGTAAAAGTAATATATAGGATAGCAATTGTAGAATATGTGTGTCGCATATATATGATATATGTATAATAAATACTATGCTTTAGGCTCGTCTATACCTACCCATTTGGGTATGCATACGGCACACACAACAAGATATACATATAAGCGAGTCACTCGCTTATTATGGCTCGCAAACTATTCGAGCTCGACTCGGTCAAACCTTGGCTTGAGGGGGCTCGGCTCGAGTTCGGGATCGGCTCAAGACCATAACGAGCCGAGCCTGAGCCTCCTTAAGTTCGACTCGAGAGTTCGTGAGCAAGTTCGACTCGAGAGTTCGTGAGCAAGTTCGAAAATATTTTAGATAGTCTTTATGTAAAAAAGTAATGTCCCACATCGATAAAAAAAAAAAGTAAAGACCAACCTTATTTTCCCTATATAATCTTATTACCCTTTAAGTCTTTAACTATACTTATTGTTTGATTTGTCTTATTTTATAATGTTGGACAATTATTAAATAAGCAAGACCCAAAAACTTGAACTTAATATAAAATTAATTATTCTACTAAAATTCCATCACTTTAATTATTTGTGTAAACATATTGGAAAAAATGATAAACACTGCTAGCAAACCTTACATATTACACATTTGCAGAACACATGGCATGATGGCAGTACGTATTCTAACATGCAGCGTTTATTTTGTTGGGTTTCACAAATCCCACGTCGGTGAGGAATGAAAGCTAGAACATTATAGAGCCTTTCGGGTGATATTATTTTCAGATTACAAAAGTCCCCCATCGAAACTATAACAAGTGCAATAAGAAATCAGCTCTTTAAATATGGGTTTACATGGAGGCTTGACATTTGTGGAGGTTGTGCCTAATTTATTTAATGGGCCGGACTCTTCTTGGGCATTTGCAACCTTGGCTTAATTAATTGAGTTTGACAAGATTTAGTTGGACTTTAGATTTTTTTAAAGCCTGATTTATCTAAGTTAAACCCATTTCTATTTTAATTATTTGTAAGTTTAAGTTTCGAGCCAAGCCTCGAGCTGAGCTCGGGTTAGGTTCTCTTGAGCTCGAGCCAAGCCTAAAAACGAGCTCGAGCCTAGTCGAGCTCACGAGCCGAGCTCGAGCACCAAAAACAAATCACGAGCTCGAGCTGAGCTCGGCTCCTCCAAGCTCTTCGATCTCACGAGCCGAGCCCATGAAAAGTTAAACGAGCTCGAGCCGAGCCCACTGCTATTCGGGCTCGGCTCGTTCGATAAGCACCCCTAAGCGAGTGTATATAACAATTGAGCAGCAGGTGATAGCTTAGTGGTGTTGGCATCACCTCCGATCCCGATTCCAGAGATCGTGGGATCGAGTCTCACCCCTTGCAAGGAGAGATCGCCAATTTCCCCCTACTTACAAGGGTCTTCATCTTACTCTTATATAAGAAAAATAAAAGCGAGTGTATTAGACTATCATGTATGCGGTGCATCCGTGCATCCTATGACAATAATACTGCATAGTTTTCAATGTAAGCATGTAACTAGAGAGAAGATAAACAAGTTGTTCAAATGCATGGAAGGGGAGACTTAAAATTCATATCATTGAATACTAACATTACATTCAATTGTTGTGAATGACATCCTCACCACCCAATAAAACAAAACATAAAGCAATAATTTACATGGCTAAGTTAAATTCAACTAATCAATGTTCAATGACACAAAGAACATTAGTTAAAAGAACAACCATAGAAACACCAAATTTGCTGATTGGCAGGCAAATCGCTCGGCACATGCATGCATATATAAAATATGGCAAGCCACTTCGCTACGATACTCCGATCCGACAACATTCCCACCATATAGAGCCGTTGCTCTAGTGGGTCCTTTCTCACTCCTTTCCCAAACAAGAAATGAAAAGCATCGTACACCAAATAATACTGTCACCAAATAAATACACTTATAACTCTAAAATGGAAAAAGGAACAAATTAGCAAATTACTCCAATGCCCAATAAATTGTCATTCTATGCTCCTTAGTTGCCATAAATCAAATAATGTACTTCTTGTGTCCCTTTCTTTTTGCTCTATTAGGGTAAGTTGCTTTTTTTGTTTTAGGTTATGCAGTTTATAACATACTTTAATACTTATGTTATAGTCATCTTGGATTATAAAATTACTCCATCGTCCTGCATAATTGATAAACAAAGGCAATTAATGACGGGATCGGAATACATATTTAACATAAATGAAAGAGAAAGAAAGCAAGAAAGAAACAAATATCTCTATTATATAATGGAAGGGGGGAGCTATGGTGTCCCCATTTGAATAGACTGTTTTATCCCCCTTTCCTTTCTAAATTACAAAACTAATTTCAACCAATGCGAGGTTTCAAAAAAACTGTCGAAAATACAATTATAACAATCAATCACAAGTCAACTGAAATCAATAGAATTGCATAATTCACGTTATACAAATCACTCAAATGAGGAAACTTTACAAAAACAAGAAAATTCAATTGCAAACTATAACCCATTAGCAATTACATACTCCGTTCTCAAGAACCATTTACAATTAACATACTCAGAAAAATTACCAATACACTACAACGTCAATACAAATTACAAACTAAGAAAAACATACAATTTCGACATGGAGATCACACATTTGTCCATTGGCGATTTGCGAACTTCTAAACAAAAAATTTGTGAATAATGTCAAAGGGAGTATTAATTCCTCCTATGCGCTGAACTTGAAATTAATTCCATGGATACCGTCCACAAAGGACAGTACGCGAGAATTTTTATTTTCGGCAAAGCAAACCGCTACTCATAGTAGCGGTTAACTTTAAGTTAAGTCGCTACTCTTGGTAGCGATTTACGAGGCAAAACCGCTACTCAGAATAGCGGTTCATTGCAGATCAGAACAATGCAAGAGAAAAGGAGGAAATGCGTGCCACGTAGGCTGTGCGTCCCACGCGGCCCGCAGGCTAGCTGCGCCCCGTGCAGGCCCAGTGCGCGGGACGCACAGCCTACGTGGCATTCTTTTTCTCTCCTTTTCTCTTACATTGTTGTGATCTGCAATGAACCGCTACTCTGAGTAGCGGTTTATATGCGTGCCTCATAGCTTGTTACAATTAATGGAATTAAAGTTTAAATATATTCTCCAAGAGTTCAATCTCTAATTAATGTTCGAAAAATTTAAGGAAATATATACCAAAGTTATATTCATAAAAGTGCAACACATGGCACATCTCCCATATATAAAACAAAAGAAAGATATGAAGGTGTTTAATGTCCCAAAGTCTAGAAGTTGTTTAAAAATATATATGATCAGAAGTAGCTTTAAGATGTAATCCACGACTTTCTCTTAGAGTCGAGCTTGGTCCATGGTCATAGGAGTAAGTGTCTGTTCTCTTCGGCATAAAACAATCGAACCAATTGAATCGAACCGAATCGAATTAAATTATAACTAATTAATAGTAAGGATAATAATTTAGGAACTGAACTAAACTGAACTGAACTGAATTGAACTGAACTGAACTGAACTGAAAATAAGCTGGGGAGAACAGGCCCTAAGCTTTGTAAGTTGCATCAACAACTTTCATAAATGCTTCCTTGACGAGACTTCGACGTCCCACCCCATGCATGTTGTTGCGAGCCACAAGATGGTCACAGAATGACAGGCCCGACCCTTAGCATGTCCAAAGTGGGACACGGAACAGGGCCTCACTTCCAAAGGGGCCTCCAAATTGGAAAAAAAAATTATTTAAACACAAAAGACTTGAAGCTGATAGTCAAAATGTTTGCAAGTTTGTTGAATTAAGTTCATCTTGGAATATATCAAAAGATTTTGAAGAGAAAAACTTAGTTTGATGCATGTTTGTTATTTGGTTTACTTGCATATTTTGGTGGTTTCTTTTTTTTTTTTTTTATACAAGGGCCTATTTTTCAGTATTAGCACAAGGCCTCCATATTGTTCGGGCCGGCGCTGCAGAATGACTACACAACCTTCTTATATAGTGTTACATTCAAAACATTTTGATTTATTTGGCGAAAAATAAATTTACATAAAATAACATAATTTAGTTGACTTTCAATAAGTGATAAAAGGAAGGGTTTTTCTATGACATATCTCAGTGTTTTTTAAAATTCAACGTTGTACCCCTAATGTTTTATAATATGTATTAATGAAGACGGACGTTAATGATTTTTGAAATCCCAACCAAACCTTCGTTTAGTAGTTTTAATGGCCCATAAACTTCTTCATTTCAATCTTCTAAGTTCTTCCGTAAAACCTTCTCAGTTAGTTTATTCTTCTACCCCTATCACTTAAAATCCCTAAATCACATTGTGGAACCCTAAAAATTTGTTCTTTCCTGAAAATTGGAGTTTTATTGAAGACGAAAGTGCAAAACCAAGAGTAATCTGAAAGGGAGAACCAAAATTCAGGTAATTTTCTTGATTATAAGTTGTTGAATTGTTAAATTTCTGCACTTGCGTTGTTTTGATGAAGTTTAGGGTTTGATTGAGTTGTTAAATTTTCTTGATGGAGAAGAAGATCAGCAAAGAGAATTTGAAAGAGAGAGAGAGAAGTTCAAAGAATTAATTCGAATTTAAGAGAGATAAGAACCAATGGAGGAAAGGGTTTACTTATGGAGGGGAATTTTTCCTCCAATCGCTGTTAATATGAATCATTAACACGGATAATAAGTAATTAACTGTAAGTGTTTCGTACATTTAACGGAGGGGTACTGTGTAGAAAACTAAAAAAAAAAAAACTCAAGGGTACAGTTTAGAAAACTAAAAAAAAAACTCAAGGGTACAGTGTAGAATAAAAAGACATTAGGGATACAACGTAAAAATTAAAAGGTATATCATAGAAAAAATAAGTAATATAATATGACATGCAATTAGGGGTGTTCATCGGTCGGGCCAGGACCGGTGGACCGGAATCTGGAAATTTTTGGACCGGACCGAATTTTTCCGGTCAGTCCGTCTTGGGCACTGTTGGACCGGAATCTATATTTTTTTTAAAAAAAAAACTTTTTTATTTGATTTAAACATATTTATAAATTATATACATTAAAGTTTAATCGTTTTAATAACAATATTCCTAAAGCTAATAAATGGTAGGTTTTTACTTTATAACTTTCAATCTTTTAAACTTATTTTGACATATAATATTTTTTTTAATAAAAAACAGAAATTCCAATCCAGTTGTCCTGACCAGAACGGAAACTCGAAATCGGGATTTTCTGTAGACTGAGGATCGGACCGAATTCGGTCTGATCCAAATTCCGGTCCGACCCAAGCCCTACCTGCAATACCTCCCATAATCCTAATTTGAACGTTTAAATATAGCTAATATTGACTATCGAAACAAATTAAATTTAATAGGAATATTAAATGCAAGACTAGGGGCATTTAGGTCAACTGAAAATCTCAGTGTGGACCCCACCATCCTCTTACAGCTATAAATTCCATACCTTCATTTACAAGCCACCCTTCTCTCGTCCAATACACCCCAATACTACTTCTACACTTCCTCTGATCCTCTCTCTTCCATTTCCAAATTCCACTCACCTCTGCTACTACATAAATCAGAAGCAAACCCAAGTACCCAACACAACACCCTCGTCCCTCTATAACTTACAACTCCCAAATCAAATCCCATACCAACCAAATCTCCCACTACATTGTTCCCGCGACAATGGTTGATGTGGACCGGAGAATGACCGGTCTTAACCCGGCCCATTTAGCCGGACTCCGCCGTCTATCAGCTCGGGCCGCTTCCGGCCCATCACCATCCCCTCCCACTCCTATCCCTTCCCGTCTCTCTCTCCCCTCTCTCGCCTCCAATCTCATCACCCACCTCAAATCCTCCGGTATCCAAGTCCAACCCGGGTTAACCGAACCCGAATTCGCCCGCTCCGAAGCTGAGTTCGGGTTCGCCTTCCCCCCTGACCTCAAAGCCGTCCTCCAAGCGGGCCTTCCTCTTGGGCCGGGCTTCCCTGACTGGCGCTCCCCTGGGGCCCGTCTCCATCTTCGAGCCCTCATCAACCTCCCCATCGCAGCTATCTCACTCCAGATCGCTAAAAACTCCCTCTGGTCCAAATCATGGGGCCCACGTCCATCCGACCCGGAAAAAGCCCTTAAAATCGCGAGAACCTCTCTTAAACGGGCCCCACTTTTAATCCCTATTTTCAACCATTGTTACATCCCTTGCAACCCTTGTCTAGCTGGCAACCCTGTTTTCTACGTCGACGAGAATCGCATCTTTTGCTGCGGGTTCGATTTATCCGACTTCTTCGAACGCGAATCCTTAACAACAACAACATCAACTAATAACAACTTCCTCGAAAACACTTCTCTCCAAAAACAACGATCAATCAGCGGATCCTCGTCATCATCCTCCTCATCATCATCCTCGTACTCCTCGAACTTCTCTCGGAAGTCTCTAGAAGGTTCTAGAACTCCTAGGTGGGTAGAGTTCTGGAGTGACGCAGCAGTCGACCGCCGTAAAAGAAACTCAAACTCATCTTCTTCCCCAGAAAGATTCTTCGACATGCCCAAATCAGAAATGCCGGGTTGGGTCCATGACTACATTAATCAAATCGGGTCGGTTTTAAAACAAGGTGGGTGGGATGAAACTGACGTGTCTGATATTGTCCACGTGTCAGCTTCTGGATTCTTCGAAGGAGGTGAGATGGTGCTTTTGGATAATCAAGCGGTTTTAGATGCTCTTCTTTTAAAAGCGGATCGTTTTTCGGATTCGTTAAGGAAAGCCGGGTGGAGCTCCGAAGAAGTTACTGATGTTTTTGGGTTTGATTTTATTGTACCGGAGAAGGAGAGGAAACCGGTGAAAAAACTCTCACCTGAGCTCGTTCAGAGAATCGGAAAACTTGCTGAGTCGGTTTCCCGGTCTTCACCTAAAATTAGCATACAAGCATCATAATTGGCGGGGTTACCGGTAACTGCGCATAGAGATTCTTTTCTCTTTACATTTTATCTTTTTTTTTCATTTTCTGGGTTTTTTATTATTATCAATAATTTCTTTTCTTTTAAAAAAATTAATTTTAGAACCATTGGGTTGGGTTATACTCCGTTCTCTCTCTTTTTGGGAAAACGAAGCGTAGAAAGAGGGGGGAGATTTACTCGGTGTTGTACTATGAAAGGAAAGTGAATACACAAAAAAAAAAAAGATGGATATATTATATATAAAATGATATTTTAATAATGCAATGAATACACAAACCTTTTCTTTTGCATTTTAATTTTTAAATGTTTACAGCTAATTACGGGTGATTAAGTTTCTTACCTTTTTTTTACCCATGTAACATTTGAGTCGAAGTTAGACTGTGGACTGTGGTCTGTGGATTGTCAATTGAATGTATTTTCTGAATTCTGATTTTATCGAACATCTTTAACTATTTACATGGTGTCTGGTTTAGTAGCGGATTTAGAATTATATACTTCCTTTGTTTCTAAATAGTTTAATTATTTGATTTTTACAATTCTTAACATACAATTTCGAGTCTTGGATTATTAATATCTATAATTATGTATAAGTGGAAATTATAAAAAAGTTTTTATTTAAACAAATCTAACAACATTTTATATGATCATTTTTTTATATTATTATTAAAAAATACGGTTAAAGTGATATGTGTGAATATTGCAAAAGTCAAATGTTGTACTTGAAAAAATTCCAATGAATTATTAGGTTTCAAACTAAACCAAACTAAACTTGCTTATTTTAGTAGTGTTAACGATTAATTTTTGTTTTTTCAATAAAATTCAAGTAGAGTTGAATAATCCAGCACATGACAATCAAGCTTTGCACCTTTTCTTGTTTGGTTCATTGTATGAAGGAAAATGATGAATCATTTTTGAAAATGTATTTAATGTTTACTTTTAGGAGTCCATACAACATAATTTTGTATTTCATATTTTTTGCAAAATATGCACCTCAAATTTTATAAATGTTGACCACTTAATCTTATCATAATATAGGATAAAATAATCATCACATGTTTACTACTTAAATTTATCTCAATGTGTAGTTTTTTAATAATTCCTCTGTTTATTAATAATTACAAGATTTGCAAGAGAGTAATAGAGAGAAAACATAATCAAATTTAATAATGTTGTAATTAATATGCAATTAATATATATATATATATATATATATATATTAATGGTTAAAGTAGTAGTAGTTTATTAAAGAGTAAAGACTATCAAATAACTAGTGTTTGCATAAAAAATATCAAAAAACCATTCTATAAATATCGTAATCGAATATATTCATGACAAGGTGTATTATAGATTGTGCAAAAGCAACCCAAATTACTGACGGGGTAGTAAGCAATGCATCGATTAGTGAGATGGTTTTTATTTAAATCTTGAAAAAATGGAATGCACGTGTGCGTACTTTTTGGAAAAAAGAGACGTTTAAATGCGGGACCCAAGAAAGAGGAGGGTGGTGGAAAATAAGAAGCTGAGAAATTGTTAATCACAATTCACAACGTTAGTTGAGTTTGTGTTGGGAACAACTATTACCAAGATACTCTCACTAGACGGACATTGCAAAATGTAAGGTAAGCCGTAAGCGACAGCCCAACGACGTCGTAGGGTTGTCTTTAAATGAATTATACTGTCGTTTTGTTCTCCATTTGTTTGTTCATGGGATGATTGATCTTTTAAGTTAGCTCTAATACTTGGATTGGGGATGTCACACATTGTCACTACTCACTTGAGTCAATATTTGGTCAAATTTTAACGAGTAGTTGATATTTTTAGAAGACATAATGGGTCTACTTATTCTCTTGGTTGTATTTTTGCTGCACCTTTTGAGAGTACACCTGTACATACTTTGTGGTGGGTATATTACCTAATGTAATTTTTTATGCCATTTGATTATACCAAACGAGGTTTAACAAGTCACAAAGAAAAATGATGTGCAAGTTTTGGTTTACTTTGGTAGGTAATGGATACTAGAAAATTATACTAACTTTTTTTTTTTGATAAGTTATACTAACTTTGTTTCATAATATATAAGGTTAAGTGGTTAACACCCCTGAAAAAGGTTAAATGGTTATGTAATACTCCCTCCGGTTCCTAAAGATCTTCCCTCTTTTACTTTTCACGCATGCCAATGCAAAACTTTAGATACTAATATCTTTAATTGTGTATTTGAAAAAATTATAAAAAGTGGATATAAATAAAATACATATTGACTTGAATCAAACAAGATCACACATGACTATATTTTTTTCTTACGTATAAGTCATAAACAACAGTCAAAGTGAAACTTGTGAATAGTGAAAAATGTCAAATAGGGAAGATCTTTCGGAACCGGAGGTAGTACAATACTAAAACCGAACCTTTTATATTAACTTTATAACTTTAACACCTATATGTTTAATATTTACGGGACAAGAAGCTAATAGGGCCAAGTTTCAAATCCCCAACCTCTATATATAAAATTGAATCTTTTACTAATATGCTATAAGATTTTATAAATATATCTAATACAAAGTATTTATAATATATAATATGGCAATAAAACATAGGGTTTGTTTTCTTCACTTTATTTTTGCTTATTTTCATATCAAAATAATAAAGTTTTAAAAAAAATTCTGAAAAAGGGTTGAAAATAAAAAGAAGAAAAATTCAAATTATATAAAGATAAATTAAGAAAATAAGGTGAAAGGAGATAGATCTTTATCGGGGGACCAGTATTCTACCATCCCCAACTAAGATTCTCTCGAGGTTATCTTCTATTTTTTTCTATTAAGATTGACGTATTCTTTTTGTCGAGCTCTCAACCTTTTGCTTTTTTTTTTTACAGGTGCTAGAAAAATTGTTATGCTTAATTGCTGATTTGAAACAAAGAATTAGCATAAACTTGAATTCAAGACGTGGTGTTATAGAAATGCCAACAACCTCACACTTTATTTCTTCAATTTTTGACAATGTGCAATATATATTACCATGAATGCATGTGGTGGTATAATACACCCGAATGTATCATACATGTGCAATATAGGTAAATTTTCCATAAGTTGTCAAGTGGTAGCTCAGCTTGGTTTTACTAGTTTTATCAACCTAAGCTGTAGGTGTAGGAGACATGATTTTTATAATAAAAGGGCAAATGTGAATGAAGAAAAGAAGGGGGAATAGAAAATCCTTGGAATTTGGAAAAGAGAGCTAAAATATATTGATCCCTTCCCAAACCAAAAATCTGACGCATAAAAACTCTTCTCCAACATTTGACTTTTAGAAGACAAGACTACGAGGCAAACAAAGTGGGAATGCAAAAGGAAATTTCAAACCCTGAAAATTGAAACTTTGAAAGGGATAGAAAATGGGAAAGGGATTTGGATTTTGAGTTTTGTTGTTTGTGGGCTTGGGCCTTCTTGTGATATTAAAAAGGACTTGTCAGATAAGTGGGCCGTCTCACAGGTGAGGGGACCATGTGATAGGTGGGGTGGTAATCTTCAATTAAAATTCAGCAGCACTAATATCACAAATACTATTAATAAGTTACATCAGTATCAGACAGTAGTATGCTATTCAAAAGAATACAAAAAAAATGTTCCATGAACTTATTATGGCTAATAACCACACCCACCCCACCCCCCACACACACACACAAACAAAACAAAAATCTAAAAAAATATGAAATTAAAAATATATTAACCTTATAAAAAGTGAGCATTAGATTGAGAATTATAGTGCATCTGATTTTTTTTATCAATTAAGTTGTTATCATAAGAAGTGCATTTTGATCAATTATAGAAAAAATTGTATATTCTTGAATCATTCAGAATTATAGTTTGAGTTTTTAAATTAACAAAAAAGTAGTTTCATTCGTTGATAATAAATGATAACCTCATGTTTATAATAAATTTTATTTATCAAAGATAAATTTTAACACTGTTAAACATCCTCAATCATTTCTCTATTTCTTCTTACAATTCTATGGAGTTGTGTTTGCCTTGCTACTCATACTTGTAATATAACCGTGAAAAATCAACCACTAAAACCATCTTAACAAATATTTGGTCTAAAACGTAACAAATTTGTTTCTTAATGAGGTTTAAAAGTTCTACTAGGAGACTTTACGCTAAAATCTGTTTCTCATTTTAATGTGGGCGAGGGGTACAATACTTTAGAACTTATTAGTTATTTTCTCTTCTTTTTTTTTACTTGCAAGACTTTGACCTTGACTTTAATGTTGTCTCATGCCTAATTTTAATCATCAATGAAGTTTGTAATCTAACAACATTATACTAAAGTTAATTTATATATATAAATTAAGATTTTTTTTTTGGCAATTCAGGTTAATATATATATATGACCGTAATCTGTCATCTTATTTTTCAATCTTTATAAGAGAAAATAAGTTCAAATAAGGACTAATAATATCTAATAAGTTCTGATAAGTTCAAATGAGTTCTATTCAGCAAAAATAAGCAAAAAGTCTAACACACTCACAAAACAAGGTCTAATAAGTTCAAATAAGCTATAATAAATTCAGATAAGCTATAATAAGGTCAGATAAGTTCAAATAAGCAAAAATAAATTGAAAAGAACAAGATAAAGTATAAAATTTAATTTATTGAATGTAAATTTCATGGTAGTATTTTAGGATCATATTTTATAACCTCAAACATTTTGATAAGTAGATGTTATTACACCGTTAAATTTCATCCAAACGTACTAAATATTTGAAGGTTACAAATTTCTGAGTCTCTCACAAATCCGATTGGGTGAGGGCGATGTTGATATCTTCCTATCCTCTGATCCCATTTCCCTATACTTATCTATTATCTGTGCTGCCTTTAACACGAATTCAATTGTTTAAGAATAAAGCATATGAATGTGACATGAAAATATCTGTTCTACCCTTTAGTAAAAGACGTGATATGATCATGTTTTTTCTTAAACTAAAAGGGATTGTTGATGGTTTAACTCCAGCATACTCCAAAAGTGTTAAATTTAGCTACAGGACTGCTTGTCCTACAACATTTAATTTGTTCATCACTTTACATTGTTAGGGTTTTATTTTAATACCGCAAGTGTACGGTGTCGTAGCACATACGGGTCGAACTCAGGGAGGTGCAAGATTAAACACTAGTTGACTCTAGACTATGAAATAGCTACACATTCCAAATATCCATAAGAATCTATAAACTAATAACAAAATATGACAATTAAAACACTAAGATTAAGTATCACCACTAATATGAATTGATCAAAATATAACTCACATCCCGCTTATTCAATTATAAGCTTGGCGAGATTGACATTCCCTTATGACTCAAGAATAATGCACACTCGTGAACCGAAACTAAATACTCGGTCATTCCTCAATACCTAGAGCTCACTTTCGTGATAGCAAAAGGCCTAACTAACATGTATGTCTCCTATTTTCATGGCTTACACACATAATTAGAAGCATTAAGAACCAATGTCAAATAATTCCCAATTCTAGTTCTCACCTATTTTCATGGGAGAATTCAAATCAATAATAAGATTATCTAAATTAAGACCCAACTTTCGTTGATGAAACTCAATTAATAAAATAACAATTTAACATCAAATAAATATTCCTAATCTCAACTCCAACTTTCGTTGATAATATAAAACTTGGGATAAATCAAGATGCACAATTGACAATAACAACAATCTTATCAAACCCTAAACATATAATTCAATAACATGGGAATTGGAGAATAATTTACATGATCAATCCATACTAGGGCTCAACTTAATCCTAGATAAAAAGACTACTCACTAATCATGGCAATAAAAGCAATAAACATAATGGAAAACATAATTAAAATAATAATAAAGAGAAGAGAAAAGAGAATAAGACTTATTGAATTGAAGATGAATATGAAAGCTTGAATCTTGAATCTCCAAAGTAGCAATAGAAACAAACTAGGGCACAAAACTAGAGAGAAAACTAGAGAAGCAAAATAACGTGATATTGAAAAGTGAGTAATAGATAATAGATGTTCTAACCTCATTAGAAATCCTCTAATATATAGTTATAAGTCCTAATACTAGTAGGAAACCAAATTTACAAGATAAGGAAGCCAAGTAAATCATTAAATGGCCGAAATTGTCAAAACCGCGTGCGCGTAAGAAGTTCCTGGCAGACTGGGCCAACTTGCGAAGCCCATATCTCTCAGAATACAACTCGCCTTGGGCTGTGCAACCTATCGTTGGAAAGCTCTTCAAGCCTACTTTTCATGCCGCTGGAATTAATCAATTATCATAATCGAGTCAAAAGTTATGGACAAAAGAGTAGGCATGACTCAATTTCCACAATTCTTATATTAAATTCCAACTTCATTTTAGCTCCAAATTGCACTCAAAGATGTTCATAATGATCCTTATCAATGTAGCTTGCTTCCAATTGCTCCTAAATACTCAAACTTGTCCAACAATACTCCAATTATGTTCTCAATACCTAAAATTCATCAAATAATACCAAAAACGCACAAGAGGAGTAATATTTCGCAGATTAAGTAATAGTATGCAATTATGAACTACAATGCATCTAAATGCTCCTAGAATGCAACCTAAATGCACCTAAAATCAATATAAAATTATGACACATCATACACTAACTAGAGTAGGAAGTAATTGCTGGCCTAGCATGATTGTGTTACAAATCAAGGCTTTGTTCTCTTCATTATAAATAAAAAAACGGATTTTTAACCAGGTATCTTTGAGGTTTTACAAATTCATGAAATACCCATGCGGTTTCAAAAATTCATCAGGTACTCCTTAATTTTGCATATAAGTTCAAAAACAAATTTCATTGTTATAGGATTTGAATACACGATCTTGTATAGAAAATAAAAAGTTCCTACCAATGAGCTAACATGTCAATAATATTCATCACAAGTTTTAACATTATAAAATAAAAGAAAGGAAGAGAATAGTTTAACAATAAGATTAGACTAATCTATGATGTTTTGTACGCATAAATGATATAGATAAATTGACTTATTCCTTTTTTTGCTAATACAATTAGAAAGAAATTATGAGGCACTGCCACATGTCACCCCATTCCTCCCAAATGTCTATAAGAGGTCTCAAGCTCTTGATTCCTTAATTTTCATTATGATCCAACCATCAAGCTACAACTTCTACTCGTGACAAAACAAAAATTGTCAACCCAAACAATTACTTCTATATCATATAGTCTTATCAAATAACTCGAAGAATCGCCTGATCCCAACAACTAATCTCTCTTTCAAATCGAGTGTTCAACCTACATGATATAATGAATATGAGAACGATGGATGTATATATAAATAGATATTACCCCTCATATACAAAGACACATTGGCCATACTGAAAGTAACAGGAGTATCCATGTTCCATTTATTTAACAACTAGCTAGAGGAATTAATGCGCAACGGCCATTTACCGGCCACAAACAATAGGTTCACCGACCGTTGGAAGTTGGAACCAAACAATCATGTGCAACTTTCACCGCTATTATCTCTACTTCACGTGTCAACCTCTGCTTCGGTCATGTGCTTAATGTTCCTACGTCTACGTTAGTACTATTGCATTGGTCAGTTCAGCACATGAAATATGAAGATTTTAGGTCATCACATATATAAATTGCTCCCACATGCCTTTTTTTTGGCTCTTATGCTATAGCTTCTTAACAAGGAAGAAAATGAAAGATAAATTTGGCATTATTGGGTAAATATTGATGGGCCCCCAACAAGAATTTAATACAGGGTATGGGCTTTTACCCTATCACCTAGTTGATGTCTGCAAGTTCTGTGACATTATTGTCTTATAAGAAAACACTATCTCCACCCCTTGCCCTCTTTCCTAGGCCCAATACAAGACATATGGGCCTACGATATATATTTTGAGTTAACAACGCATGGCATTAAAAAATAACTTCGTTGATTAGCACTTCTCATCCTCACTTTTGTGTGTTGAACATCAAACACATGTAGTATTGGCTTATTGCATGACAATTTCAGATTTGATTTATTTCGGTGGCATTTATGTATAGACGTGACTCATGAGAACCTCATATCACTAGGGGTGTGCATAAATATCTGATCCGGATGATCCGATCCGTGATTCGGTTGATTCGATAAATCGAATTTCCGATCCGATTTTTTAAGTTTCGAATATTTCGGATAGGACATCCAAAAAAATCGGATCAGATACGGATCGGAAATTTAAAATTTCAGATATCCGAAAATATCCGAAAATGGGGACTTTCCGGATATCCGATTCGAAATATCCAAAACTTATTTTATGTACTTCTCCTATGAAAAATTTATTTTTTTAGTTTTCAGATGTCCGATCCGAAATTTCGGATCGCATTTTCCCCGATCGGAAATTTTCGGATATCCGAAATTTCAGATCGGATCGGATATGATATCCGAAATGAACACCCCTACATTAGGGCTGGCAATGGGTCGAGTTGGGTCAAGATCAGGTTGGGTTGGCGGGTTAGCGGGTTGAGAACCCCTTGACCCAACCCGACCTGTTAACTTAAACGGGTTGGGAATTACAACCCAACCCAACCTTATGATAAACGGGTCAACCTTCAGGTCGACCCATTTAAACTTTTTTCGTGTTTTTTCTAAAAAAAAAAATAAAACAACAAAGAGTATGTTACAAAGTAACAGTAGGCAGCAACTTAGCATTAAGCCATTACATAACCATATGCTATATATTGTTCAAAATCAACCCAACTTTTATTCAAAATCAACACCATTACAACTCCATAATCAATTGTTCAACATTAACTGTAATGAGTTAGAATTTTTACTTTTTAACTTTCTATATGGGGTAGCCCAATTTTTTTTAGCTGTGAAATTAGTTAGGGTTTTTAGGTTGTTTCCATAAATGGGTTAAACGGGTTAAAATCAGGTTGAGATTTTCAACCTGACCCACCCATTTAATTAAACGGGTTGGGTCAGGTCGACCCATTTAATTAAACGGGTTGAAAATTTCGACCCAACCCATTATTAATGGGTTGTGTTCGGGTCGGATTGGCGGGTTGGGTAATATTTTGCGAGTTCTACCCTACATATGACAATCTTTTAATGGACTTTTCACCAAATTGTTTGAGTAACCTTTTTTTTCATCAAATTTCTTGTGTAACTTTTGAAAGATCACCATATACCCTTTAATTTCTTAAAAATTCATCATATGCCCTTAATGACTAACGAATATTAGCTTTTTTTAGTAATTAATCCCTAATTTCGTTACTAATGTTTAATTAACCCCTATAATGACCAACAATTGAAACACCTTCTATGGCCCCCTTTTATCTCTCTTCCTCCATAACTCTCTTTCCTATTTTTTGGCCAAAAGTGATGTTTTAATGGTGGTCTATTAAGGTACACCTAGCGATTTATTAGAGTTTCTTAACGAAACTAGAGATTAATGAATAGATAACTAGCAGTTGTTAATAATGAAAGGCATAGGGTGGATTTCAAAGAGAGTTGAGGATATTTGGTGAACTTTAAAGGAAGTGAGGGATATATGGTGATTTTTGAAGGTTGGAGGGTACCTGGCGGAAAAAATTACCCGGGGATATTTGGTGAAAAATCCAATATTTTTAATCCTATTCTTAAAGGAGTTGGAGCACTTTTTTTATATTTTTAAATAGAAGAGCATATGGTTAGTTGCAAAGTGAGGTGAGATGATAATACTCACTCTCTTTTTCACATCATGAGGATTCGAGTTTATTCGATCCAAGTGCTTAGTAGTCCGTTTTTAGAGTTTTTGTTTCGGAAGGGATGGGAGGCAAATACGGAGTACCACTTTCATAGGTTTAGGGTTTGAAAAAGGATTTTTGCTTGAGATCTGATTCACCTTTTAAATCAAAATCTCATACTTCATATTTGTATTTAACATTTTTACAGTCCTTTTTGTTGGTTTTGTTAGTTTCATGACCATCACTTAAGTGAGTTATCTATCTAAAATATCAAATATGTTCACATGTACAAAAAGGAGCTGCCTTAATTTTACTATATTCTCTATTTACTATATTGTCTACTTCATTATCTTATTTTGTAGAGTCTCAAAGTTTCATTTTTGTGGCGTAAAAGTGCATCTTTTTCCCTTTATCTTATTTTTATTAGCAGTTGTCCCTGTAACTAACCTATCAACTTTCTCCGGCTAAACACATAAAAAACTCTCTTCTTACCTTGAAAGAGCAGGGTGACTAGAGGTCTATAGATCGAGAGAGACGATTAGGGTCTACAGAAGTTTACTAGCTTCCTCTCTCCTTTCCTTTCTATAATTGCAAAATGGTATTTGCGAGGTTATTCCTCCTTTTTCATTGATGGCACAATAGTCTTTTTACTCTATTCACTTATCTCTAGCTGATAAGCACATTTCATAGATTACAATTGCAATCAACTAGGGAAAAGGACTAGTACTAGAGTCATCATCCATTTTTTTATATCGGAAACATTTGCATTAGTTAAAACCCGAAGTACAAACTCAGGATAATACAACCATGTTTCTTGAAGCAGGTCCCGTTCTATTGGATTGAGAGAAAGTGAACTGAACTGAACTACTAACAACAACGACAACGACAACAACAACAATAACAACGACAACAACCACAACAACAACCCCAACAACCACGACAACCACAACAACAACCACAACCACAACAACGACCACAACAACAACAACAACCACAACAACAATAATTGAACTGAAATTAACTGAACTGAATTGAACTGAAATGAAAATAAGTCCAAAAGAACATAGCCTCAACCTTGAAGGGGACGTGGACCTGAGGTATCTAAAGTAGCTTTGCATATAATAACATAATTGCTGAATGACATAGTATTTTGAAAGCCATACTGGTCATTCCAAGAGTATCAAATAATTTTCTGTTCAGTACAGTAATCAGAACTCAGAAGCATTGCACCGGACCTTCAGATTGGAAGTTACTGGAAGCCTACACTGTATGAGTGTATGTAGACTGCATAGGTCAATGTCAACTCGATCCATTAAGTGCTGCTAGTAGATTCTGAGCATATATGCATATCTCTTTATATAGAAAAGTTGCGAAAGTTATGTTCAGTACACAATTTTCATATGTTTAAAACATGTTACAGTGATTTACCTGTATCACTTTCAAGAACATATATAAACATCACTAAAAAACAAATAGGTGGAGAAAAGAACTATTATACTCAAGTAACTCAACTTTTTACTTGTATGTTCCAAATCATTTACCTGTACATTCAAAAGAATATGACGATATCAAGAAAATAAAAGCATGCAAGTATTATGAAAAAAGATGAAGCACTCTATTTCATAGTGCTTGTTTTTCATTTTTCAAGGGAAATAGATAGGTAAAACATAAAATGAAAAAAAAAACCTGATTTTAGGAAGAGAATAAAAATAATGTCTGAAAGCCTCAAAGAGCGTAAAATATACTTTATTACTAATTCAACTCTTGAGTTGACTAACACAGTAAAAAAAACTAATTCCAGAAAGCAAATAAATAATAGTGGCAAGGTTTTCTTTAAGCAAATCAAAGAAAAAAGTGATTTTTTTAAAAAAATAATTAATGATTGTTCAATGGCTACATAAAAATTGTAGCCAATGTAACAGTTGAAATCTTAGCCCTTTATTTTTATAAGATAATTTTGTCCGTTGATTAAATTGAATTTAATAGAAAAATGGAGAACATACTAGTTTCAATAGAAACATAAATTGTCATTGAAGGTATTTACTTAATCATCTTCTTTCTTTTGGAGTATTGTTCCTTTATTTCCTTAGATTCTTTTATCACCATTAACAAAGATTTGTGGAATATAGATCCAATTAACGTATACAAATTTTAATAGACAAAATAATTAATTAATTATAAAATCGACTTAATGATTATTATTAAAAATAAATAGTCCAAATTACAAAGGTTATGATGACCACAATATTATTTTAGCCATTGTAAAATTGTCCTAAGAAAAAAAAAAACAAGAACAATATTTTCGTACACCCAAAAAGGAACAAAAAATACTATGTCACAAAAGAAACATATTTCAACAATTTTGGGAAGGGGAGTAAAAACATGCAGGCTATCAGGGAAAATATCAATAAAACGGTACTTCAATCATATATACACTCGTACAATTTCAATCTCTCCCCCAAAAAAAAGAAGGTAAAATGTCACCATAATCATAAACACAAGAATAACCAAAATATTATATTACATCTATACGAAAGATTAACTGGCTTCTAATTATGTGTGGTAAACTGGTAACTATATGGTTGAAAGCACTGTGGCAATCTTTCAGAATAATTCTGTACACTTACTAATGTCAATAATCCAAATGTGGTGATAAAATTGACAATAGATTTCTCACACTGTCTGCAGTACTCCTGCATTCTGCTTGTTCTGTGCCACCTTTGAAGATGTCATCGATACTTTAACTCGATACGATGCCTATTAACAAGAACATCATATATCACGAACAAGAAAGCAAACATAGAAATGAAGAAAAATAGAAACCATTTTGCTGAAGCTTACGGTGAAGTGTGAACTGGTTTTCGCTGATTTAACTGCTTATTTTACTGCTTATTTTTGCATAATGAAACCAACTTTTCTACTGATCAAAACTGATTATCGTCAATTCATGAGTGATTAGAACTTTATATCTTTCATAACTTTTGTTTCACTTACTAAACTTAGTTTTGACTAACAAAACTGATATTTGCTGATCAAAACTGATATTTGCCGATCAAAATATATTGTATTGAACTTTTGTTTCACTTACTAACTATTCATAATATCAACTTCTTATAACTTTTACAAATACATAATTAGAGATATTAATGGTCAAAGTTGTGCGTTGACATGCGTGAAAGTCAAACTGTTGCACTTATTTAAAACGGAGGTTAGTATATATTAGTAGAGGAGTCAGGAGAGCAAGACCTCGGAATTTAGATGATAACTATTTTATTTCTGTTGGAGAAAGCAAGATATATAAAGGGGAGAAATATATATATGCATCACCTTTTTGTCTGAGCCAAATTGAATAATATCTGATGGATGGAATCTTGTAGGAAAATTAGGAGGCACTCTATAGCGTCTTCCCTCTTTGCTGAGAAAATCAACAATAGAATCAATCAGTATGCGCTACAAAAATGGAAGGAATATAATTATTGATTTTGTCTATATCCCACTAATTATTAGTTTACTTACTCTGTGATCCAGGTTCCATGCTCACTACGCAAATCAGTCAAGAAAAATGCTCCATCCTTACAGCTGATTTGAGCATGTCTTTCTGAAACCTGAGTTAAGAGATAGAAGAGCAATATGGATTGCACATTGTATCACAAGCAGGAAGGTAAAGTTTTCAAAAAGAAATGTTCGATGCAAAGAACGGAATGAAGTTTCTTACCTGAGGTGAACACAAGGCTACCGATACACCTGGAAGATCCTCATGAGATACTCTCCTATCATCAAAATGTTTAGCATAATATCAGAATAACTTGTTGATAACAGAGAGAATTCTGCTTAAAGTACTGTATGTGCATCATGATGGAAGATATAGGCTAAATGGAAAACTTGTTAGCCACCTAACATAGATGAGGAATTAGTGAGAGGCCTGACATCTGCATCTAGTAGCATGACTCATGTTGGAATGCGTTGTTTCTGGGCTTGGGTTTGTTTTAGGTGCCATATATCGAGCCTATACTATTTACGTTTCCTGGGAATAGTATATAAACTTTTCAGGGTAAAACTCTAGCTAATCTAAACTCTTCAAACCTAATAAGGTCTCTCTCCCTTGTGTTTGCAGTCTGCACATATAGCTAGCGTTGTTAGTGAATTACATAATCTGTTTGTCGTTTTCTTTGTTATTTGTTCTTTCCTTCTCCATCCGCTATTGTGAACTATGTTATTGAGTTCTCAAACATAACAATTCGTTCCCTAATTCTCAAACATATGGCCATTAAAGCTTTTGGACCTTATGGAGACTAAAAAAAAGTGCATAAGCAGAGCCAAGCTGATGGCATGTAATGAACATCCAGCCAGGGATTTTTCCAAGACGATACTTTAACTCTTAAAAGAGAATTAGGGAATACCCAATTGTACACGGCTCGTCTTCCTTTCTACTCAAACAAATAGGCTCTAGTGTTTCAGCATCATTTCCTTGTGGGAGAAGAAACCATCTGCCAAAAGCACAGATGAACCAAATTATTAGGCGTTTCAAGAATATTCTTACGCATTCAGATTGAAGAAATGAAGGGGTTACTGTACATACTCGCCACTGAGAGCACGCTCCAAGGCATCATCATCCTCGAACCATCTTCGTAGTTGATCGTTTGCCTTACATTTATTGTAAAAAGTTATTCAAGCATGGTGTATGAAATCAACAACAAAAAAAGGTAACTTTGAATGAAGTCTACAAGGAAAGAAATCTATGGCGTTCTTTCAACTTACTTTTTCTGACAACCTGCAATGTGGTACCCTTCCTTCAAGTTTTTCGCTACAAAATATAGTAGGAAACTTTATTAATACTACTATTTGGAGACTGTATGGTATCATGTAGACAGAGCTATAATTTTTGAGTCGGGCTATTTGGAGAACGGTTTTCTACCAAATGTGAGGAGGGAGAATTAATAAATCCACTTGTTATAGGCCCTAAAACACTTTCTCCTCTATTTGGCGGAGAACAAATTCTCTATTTAGCCTTTTCATAATTTTTAATAGTAGAACTCAAAAAAATCAAAATGTGATCCTCCTGGCATTATTGCAGGTGAAAAATAAACCCGTTTTACTTGCCAAAAGTCACTTTTTCATCATAAAATTTGGTTTTGTCAAATTCAAGAACTTAGGTCAACTGGAGAGCGCAAGATTACTTATGATACCACAGAATAATGATGAGTTAAGAAGCCTAACCTGTTACCACCTAAAACCCAACTCAACATCAAAGGCATTGCTGGGCTGATGAAAACCCTACCACCAACTCTTCCTGGATGAGGTATCCTGAATTTTGTCAAAAACTGCAAGAATTGTGGGAATCAAAGGTTATCAACTTATAGAATGGAGAACCATTAAAGATAAAAAAATTAACAAACTCTAGCGAAGCAGAGTTCTTACCGACAAAGGACCAAGTCCTACACCTAAAAAGGGCTTGTAGGTTGTGGCCATCACTGCTGCCATTCTAGCCAATCCATGGATTATAGCAACTCGAAGTTTTCTGGCACTCTCGTAGCTGATGAAGGGAACCCAGATAAAACATTATAGTGATTAGATATATATACAGCTGAGTTTTCTAGATTACATCTTACCCTTATTTCCAACATTTTCAACTGTACATTTAAATTATAATATGCTTGTTTTGTTCATTTCAAGATAAGCCCGGAATTTCACAATGATCTTACCTCCTAAGCGAGGATACAACATCAACCGGTTTCCCAGATTCAACGCTCGTCTGCCACGCTTTTTCTAGCCCACGAGCAAGCTCATAGCTGTCCTGTATCAAAAGAAAGCATATAACCAAGAAAGATTTAGTGATGTGGCCAATGGTTTTGGCTCCTTAATGAACCTCTAACTATGAATGAACGTTACCTCGATGGCCATACATCCTCCTTGGCCAAGATTGGGTTGCATAGCATGGACCGAGTCTCCCAACAAGGTTATACGACCCTCTCCCCAGGTGAACTTTGGTGCTCTATCATATATATCACGTCGAAGAATAGCCTCTTCATCAGTTGCAACGAGTAGATCAATTACGTTGTCACACCATCCCCCAAATATTTCAAGCAACCTTTGCTTTTTACCTGCCAAAAACATGTCCTTAGGTTATTGCTGAAGCTTCTACATCATCAGCCATTAACGGATCCTCATTAAAGAGATTCTCCCTTTATATACAACCAAATTTAGATGAAAATTAAAAGAAAACAGAAAAAAAATTCCACCATTGGGTTGATCAGCACCACCAGCAGATTCCTTGTGAAATGCATACCACTGCATCTTGCCTCCACCCACATCTGATGAAACAAAGTACTGTTTGTGACCCAGGAATACTCGATACCTGTTGACAAAAAAAAGTTTAGTACACTTATGATATCAAATGTGACCTACTCTTTAGTTGGAGCAAGAAAGCAACAGATTGAGTTGGTGGTCTTAACTCTTACCCCACCTTGATATAAAATTCTTAAGATCCAATTTTCATACATGTAACAAGAAGTACTCTTAACAAGAAAAGGCCACTAGATAGAAGCTTAAAAATTTTGGTCAATCAGAACATACCCAACAGAATCAATGTCTGCAGGCACAAAATCTGCAATGCCTGTGTAGCAAGTGTATCCGGAGTAAACAGCGTCTGTGTGCCCAAACAAGTTTGTTCTCACCTAGCACGCAGGAGGGAATATGTCATAATTAAGTGGTAAATAAGTGATATAAACAGAGTATGGTTAATTGACTAAAGTTTATTTAGGTTAATTTTTGTCCCATGAGTCTATTAGGGGTGTATTTTCGTAACTTCACACCGTGTTGGGCCCACAACCTCTTATCTCTTGTTTAGCTAACTAAAATTTAACCAAGTATAATTTTTCATATCTATGTCATCTCATTGTTGATTCTTAGAGTTGTAGGAAGCCATTTCATATGGCAACAAGTAGATCCAAGAAGTTGACCTGGCCTAGTTAGAGAAAGCATGGTGCATATGTTTGAGTACCAGTACAGCCAAAAAGGCCTAGCTGTCTAGGGGTGAATGCATCATTCTTTCCAATTCAGTACATTAAGGCCCTGTTTTTTTTGGGCTGAACCGAGCAGTAAAAAAATTTGAGAGGATAATAGCCGAACCGAAACGGGCGAAACGAAACCGTGCTCAAAAGAACAAGGCCTATCAATCTCTAAAAGAATTTTTTGATAAGCTAATTACATTAATACATTGAAATGCTCATCATCTTGGTATATGGTTATCTTCCAATGGTTCATGAAATTGACAGAAATTCTAGTATGAGACTCGATCCAATTAGACCATTATTGGTTAATAAAAAAAAAAGCGGTTTTTTTCACCCGATACCCCCGAGTTTTCAAAAATTCACGTGGTACCCTCCATGTTTTCAAAATTCACCGAGTACCCCTAAGTTCAAAACTAATTCACGTGGTACCCTCAAATACCCTTAATGACTAACGGCGTTAACCGCCATTAGTCATTAACCCCGATTTTCTCGCTTTAAACCCTAATTAACCTATAATTCTAACCCTAATCCTAACCCTTACCCTAATCCTAACCCTAAACCCTAAACCTAACCCTAACCACCCCTCCCCCACCCTCCCACCACCCCTGCAGCCTTCTCCACCCCGCCCCACCCCCTCCCCCACCCCCCCCCCCTCCCCACCCCCCCGCCGCAGCCCAAACCCGGTTCCCCACGCCTTCCCCACCATCGCCCCCTCAATTTCGGAACAACCCCCCCCCCCACTCCTGTGCCCGCCACGGCCACCCCGAAAGTAACCCGGACAAGCCGTGAACAAGCCGAGTGAACCCGAACAAGGTCAATGCGACGGGGGGTAGGGGGAGGGGTTGGGATTCCGGGCTCGCGACGAGGGGGGGGGGGGTGGGGATCCGGGCTCGCGACGAGGGGTGGGGGGAGGGTGGGGTTCAGGCTAGCGACGGGGAGTAGGAGGAGGGGTGGGTTCCGGGGCTCGCGACGAGGGGTTGGGGGGCCGGGGCTCGCGACGGGGGTGGGGGCGGGGCTCGCGACGGGCAGTGGGGGCTGGGCTCGCGACGGGGGACTGCGGGGGGTGGGGGGTTGTAACTTGTAAGGGTGGTGGGAGGGTGGGGGAGGGGGTTAAGGTTAGGTTTAGAAGTTAAGTTAGGGTTAGTTAGGTTTTAGGGTTTAATTACGTTAATTAGGGTTTATTTAGGGGTTAATTGGGGTTAAGACTAACGGCGGTTAACGCCGTTACTCATTAAGGGTATCTGAGTGTATTAGTTTGAAACTGAGGGGTACCTGGTGAATTTTGAAAACATGGAGGGTACCAGGTGAATTTTTTTAAAACTCGGGGGTATCAGGTGAAAAAATCGAAAAAAGAAGTTAGTCTAAGAAACCGTAAACAAAATAAAATTAGAAGTTAAATTAGTGGTCTGATAACTCAAAAAAGCAAGATTGAAACTATTTCAGGGCAGTTTAGTTCCGATACCTTTGACCATATTCCATCAGCTCCAACTAGAAGATCACCTTCATAACTCTTCCCATTATCAAGTACCACAGTAACCTGAATCATTACAACATATTCAGAATATTTATCCACAAACAAGCAGATCAAAAGCTGAGAAGACAAAAGTCCTAGCCCACAATTCTAAATAATAATAATATAAAGCACTTTGTTTCTTATATACCTTACTTTCATCATCCTTAAAAGACACAACATTACTCTCATTCATAATCACTTCTTCTCCAACTGCCTGAGCAAGAATTTGTTGTAATGTCATACGGCTTATGACTCTAGTGACTGGAAGCCCCCGCTCCACTGCAGGAGTGAACGTATCAAATTTGACGTACCTGATTGACCAAACTTGTAGGTCATTTACATGTACCATTACTTAAGCACATTAGATAGTAGTACATGAAAATCCTTCCTCCCCTTTAAACAAACTCAAGCTTTTATAATTTCTAGCTAGTATTACTTTAACTCCTAACAGCTAGACAGTAAAACTTAAGCTCAACATGACTACATCTTTTTCACTAAGCGGTTACCACTTAGAATGATAAGAAAAGATTGCTCCCACATTTCGAAAATAATGCCTCCTCCGTTTCAAAACAAATGACACGTTTTGACTATTGCACTATTTACATACTCTCCTTTGATCGTGTTTTGTAACTTTTACGTGCCGAAAAATATAGTCATGTGGGATCTTGTTAGATTCGTCTCGACATATACTTTTAAAATATCAACTTTTTATAATTTTTATATGTAGGGAATTAGAGATATTAACTGTTAAAGTTATGATTTGGCAAGCCTGTTCAAAGAAGTGTGTCAAGTACTATTTTTCTTCCAATCAATGATTATCACTATATTAGCGTATTAAATGAAGTATGTTTGAGCAAATCAACTCAAAAAATTATCACAATCAACGATTTTTTAGACCATTCTCAAGTAACAGGCCACATTTGAAGAGTGTTCTGCATAGAGGTGTCAATTCAGTTCAACAGTTCAGTTATGGTTATATCCAAACAGTTCAGTTCATATCGGTTCGATTTCTGACAGTTAAAACTATTAACAGTTCAGTTCAGTTAACAAACTTTTCAGTTCAGTTTAATTCAGTTATTTTCTTTCCAGTTTCAGTTCAGTTCAGTTACAGTTTAAACCAGTTTTATCCAAACAGTTAAACCAACCAACGGTTGAATCCATAGCAGTTAAAACACGTTGCAGTTATTTTCAGTTTCGTTTCACTTTATTTCAGTTATTGACAAAAATCACATAAGTTCGGCAATAATCGCATCGGTTTGGGTAGAATTTAGTCACATTCTTGTATTTGTTCAGAAAAAATGGAACTTCATGTCGGGTTTTGGCCAAATGTTTTCCCGCGTTCGATTAAAATTGACGTGGTAAATAAGTGTAGTCTAACACTTGCCTCGGAAAAAACAGGTTGTACTTCACAAAAAAGTGTATGAAAGTGACATCGATATATGTGTACAAGATTGATATATTCGACAATTTGGAATAAGATAATTTTATATATGTCAATATTTAAACTTTTAGTTGTATGCAAATTACATCATGTTTGGTTAAAAAGAATGTCTCATATCAGTATAAATTCTTATAAACTTCCTCGAAAGACGAGTTAGACATTTTTTTAAGGAAAAATTGGCGCGAATAGCACCAACTATTGGTTTGGTGCACAAAACAGCACAAACTAAACAAGGTGTGATGTACAACACGAACTTTATAGCATGAGTGCATGAATCAACATAAACAATGATTTTGGTATGGTTCCACAACACAAACTTTAAGGCTTGGGTAAACGAATCTCAGGCTAATATCGTCATGTATGTTGATTCTCGCACCTATGTCATAAAGTTTGTGTTGTGCATCACACCTCGTTTAGTTCGTGCTGTTTTGTGCACCAAACCAATAGTTGGTGCTGTTCACGCTAATTTTTCCTTTTTTTAAAAGTCGATTAGATCAATATCTTACTCTTTTTATATTAGATCAATGGATTAATATAACTATATTAGTCATTAAGCTCTATGTATTTGAAAATTGAAAACTTATAATCGACGTAATATAAGTTAATAGTGGATTAACTCAAGGTATCTATGTGAATCGATAAGTTAAATCAAGATAACGATACTCCATTTAAGTTAATCGTTAACAAGTTATATTCAATTTGAACTCATGTATCTTAGCCAAACTAAAAGAAATTGATATTAGATTAGATGAATGTATCAATGTAAGTCGGTAAATTAATTGAAACTCAAAACGTTTACTTAGATTGAAACATGTTGTTATTGGAATGAGTGTATCAATGTAAGTCGATAAACTAATTGAAGATAATAACAGTACTCTACTTAAGTTAATCATCTTTTAGTTGAATTCATTTCGGAACCCGAAAGCATCTAATTCAGTTGCAACAAATGTAGAACAATGTAACTCAGTAGATTGGTTCAATATAGCAATAATACTCCATTTAAGGTAATGGTCTCTAAGTTAATTCATATTGAAACTCAAAACATCTACTTAAACACTACCCTAAGTTTAATTCAAGACAACAACATTACCCTACTTCAATTAATCATCTTTAAGTTTAATTCATTTTAGAACCGAAAGCATCCAATTCAATTGCAACAGATGTAGAACAGTGTAACTCAGTAGATTGGTTCAACATAATAATTTAAATTAATCGTCTCTAAGTTAAATTCATATTGAAACTCAAAACATCTAATTTGAATTGAAACAAGTTGATATTGGATTAGATCGATGTATATCAATGTAAGTCGATAAGCTAATTCAAGATGGCATAAGTTCGTTTAACATATTCGTCATTACATTGTATGCATTTCGAAACTCAACGTCCAATTGAATTAAAATACGTTGTTATTGGATAAGATCAATGAATGTATCAATGTAAGTTAATTAGTTAACTTAATAGAAGATAACAACACTCTATCTAAGGTAATTGTCTTTAAGTTAAATTTGTTTTGAAACCCAAACCATCTAATTGAATTGAAACAAGTAGTTAATTATTGTTACTATGTCGTATTAAACCTTACTGCTTATCAGTAAGATCCTGATATGAAGCGAAAATTCGTATATGTAGTATACTACTCCCTCCGTCCCAGAATAGTTTGAACACTTTCCTTTGATGTTTGTCCCAAATTAGTTTGAACACGTTCATTTTTGGCATGGTCCCACTATTAATACATTATTTCTTTTACACATCTTTGGCCCACACTCTACCTTTTATCAATAAAAAGTTACCTAACTTTCTCTCTCCTCTAATAAAAAATACTCCACCAACTCCTATCACATCTACTTTTTAAATAAAATAACATTTGATAACTACACTACAACTTATCACCTTAGACTACGTATCCCAACAAGTGTTCAGATCTTTCTGGGACAGAGGTATATAGTATAAGGTTTATTACTGATTAAGGCTTGTTATAAGCTAGTAGAAAGTAACAAAATTGCATTTAAGGTAATCATCTTTAATATTTCAAAACTCAAAACATCTTTTACTATAATTCCATTACTTTCATGAACACTGCCTGGGCTAAGTTCGGCTCGAGAGTTTGTGAACAAGCTCGAAAATATTTTAGATAGTCTTTATGTTAAAAAAGTAATGTCCCACATCGATAGAAAAAGTAAAAACTAACCTTGTTTTCCCTATATAATCTTATTACCCTTTAAGTCATTTACTATACTTATTGTTTGATTTGTCATATTTAATAATATTGGATAGTCATTATAATTTTTGTTTGATTTGTCTTGTTTAATAATGTTGGACAATCATTAAAATACATGGCCCAAAGACTTGGATTAGGATAAAATTAAATCTTTTACTATAATTCCATTACTTTCATGAACACTGCCAGCAAACTTACATAATTACATTTGCACTTACAGCCATCAAACATTACAATACACCTACAGCGCATACTAGTAGAGGTGGCCACGGTCCGGTCCGGGCCGGTTCAGGGCCGGTTCAGGCAACCATGAACCTGAACTGGACCGGTTAGTTGACCGGTCCGGTTCAGGTTCAGGGCTAGCATATGTCAACCCTGAACCGGTTTACAACGCGGTTCACTGCGGTTCAATGAGCGGGCCGGTTCAGGGCCAGACCTACGGTTCAATGCTTCCCCTTCTTTCTCTCCCTCTCTCCTTAGGAAAACAGGCGGTTCTTTGGCGGTTCAAAGGGCGGTTCAATGGGCGGGCGGTTCAAACCGCGGTTCTAGGGCGGTCCGGTCCGGTTCACTTCCTCCACCACTCGACCCACCGTAGCCCTGTCTTTTGAACGGTTCAGGGCCGGTTCGGAACCGGTTTTGGGGTGGGCCGGGCCGGGCCAGTCTGTTGCCGGGCCGGTCCTGGGCTGGGTCCGGTTGGGCCCGCCCAATGGCCACCTCTAGCGCATAGTGTGTGAATTATTTCGTTAAGCTATATATCCCACATCGGTCAGCAAAAGCAAAACATCACATTTGCAAATATAAAATGGGCATGATACAATCTACTGATGCACCCATCTCTTTCTGGTTCTCGCTGTAGAGCCAACAGCGGACTCTTTTGTTGGGACTTTGAAAGTCCCACATTGGGGAGCAAGCAAGAGTAATAAAGGTTCTCTTATATTAAAGGGGCATGTATAGATAGGAGTTTGGATTTGATCTTTTCGAGCTTGAGCCGGGCCTAAATTATTGAGCTCAGAGAGCAATGTACATAAATAATTCAAAAATAAATGAAAATAAAAATATAAACAAGTACATGATATTCAAAGTTTAACCCTTAAATTAAATGTAATTTAATTTTTTATTTAATTAATTATTTAAATGTTAGCAATTTTATAAATTAATATATTTAAATGATTTTGTAAATATAAAAAAAAATTGAATTTTAGTAATATCTGGTTGAGTACGGTCGGGTTCGGGTTTGAATGCAGGTCTGTTTGGTCAGGTCAGGATATATTCTTGCCAGGTGCTGGTCAGGTCTGGATAATCCCAGGTCATGTTTCGGTCTAGTCTAAGGACTGACCCTCACAAGTCGAACCAGGTTCAAGTCAGGTCAGAATAAGGTTACCCAACGGTCAGATATGTTTCTGACACCACTAGTAGAAGATTACATTTGAATATATAAAGTAAAACGGACAACCTACTCATTTACCTCTTCCTGGCTCTTGCTACAGCTCCAATAGTGGATTCTTTGGTTAGGATTTTAAATGTCCGACATCAGAGAGGAAGCAAGAGTAACAAGAGACTTGTTGTACTAAATGTGCTTGTATGGGTAATAGCATAATGTATGATTGTTGGGTCTCTCATATTTAATGAAGTCAGTTTGATATCCATACAGTTTGACAAGATTTCATTGGGCTGCACCTATATAAGACTGGTGGATGTAAGTTGAATTTATTTTAATTTTTGAAATTATGAGTTCACGAGCTGAGCCTTGAGCCGAGCTTGGTTTTGATCTTTTCGAGCTCGAGCCGAGCCTAAATTTCTGAGCTCGACGAGCTTCAAGCTAGAGCCGAGCTCAACCTCAACCATTCTCGAGCCGAGCTTGGACATATTCGGTCTCGGTTAGGCTCGTTAACACCCAATCCCGCTTAACAAAAACAAAAAAATCAGTTTCATTTTAAAATTTTAGTCTAGCGCCAATTCGAGTTACTTGTTTCAATTTTTTTTTTTGAAAAAGTGACCCACATTATATCAGCCAAACATAATTCATCTTTTCGCTTAACAAAATTCTCATTTTCTTTTTCTATATATCTCTTCACTTCTTCCTCTGTACCTATTTCTCTCCTTTTTTTTTTCTCTCTATCTGGTTCTCTTGATTTCCATAGCTTCTCATAATGATTAAAGGTCTAGAATTTCACCTTCAACAGATCATTTATTTATTGGGATTCAGTTGTTTTGCGCTTTATTAGTAAATTTCAAAATTTATTTATCAATATATCTCATTTATTTTCTCTGTTTGCTGTTGGTTTGTTGCAGAAACTGTTTTGGTGTGTTCGTTTGTTGCAGAATATCATTTTGGTGTGTTTGAGCTATCTTTTCCTAGTTAAATTAGGCTTCGATGTTTGTTTTGAGAAACTGGATATCAAAGAGAGAATTACATCATCTCTTATTGAGTGATCTATTACGAATACCTGTTAAATTAACTTTGGTGGTCACTTTCCCTTGATATTGAGTTTGAGCTCATTAAGCTTCATTTGGTGGGCTCAATGTACTAATAAAAAATTATCACGACAAATTTTGTATGTGAAGTAGAGTACTATCATGAATTTGGTTAATATGTGAATTCAGTTCGGGTACAGTTAAAGATAAGTTTAAAACAGTTTCAGTTTAAATCAATTTCGGTTCGGTTCGCTTCGCTCGGTTGAATCGGTTCGATTAATTCAGTTAAATATTTAGTTCAGTTCAGTTGATCGATCAATTTTTCAGTTTTTCACAGTTATTTTCAGTTACAGTTTGTTCTAGTTCAGTTGCAGTTCAGTTTTGGTTTTTTATTTACCGTTTATTTCAGTTTCAGTTCAACATTTTTCAGTTAATTTCAGTTACAGTTACTCCCAGTTCAGTTTAATTCAGTTCAAATTTCAGTTATTTCAGTTTAACCAGCAGTTCATTAACCAAACTAACAGCTCTAGTTCTGCAGCTATCTCTGAATTGAGTGGCAAAACCACAATAATCCTTCACTTTTGAAATTTTAAATTTTTACATTCACTTTTGAAATTTTTACATTTACACTATATCAATGTAAGGAGCACTCAAGTCTTAAATAATAAAACTTTTTTTTTTTGCTAAGATTTTTAAAATTGCCTGCTGAATCACAAAAGCAATTCATATTGCATTTAACTAACAGGCCCTGCACAATAAAAGTAATTCAGATTCTTTTATGCAACCTTGTAATACACTAATACTACGAGTGACTAAGGTTGTAATACTCATAAGTCATAATATAGCACTATCATTTGCAAGCACATAAAATAAAGTTGATGTATTAGTCCACTAGTAGTACTCCTTTTTCTGTTGTAACATCTTCAAAGTGAGTTCAACTTAACCGAAGAGGAAAAAAAAAGGTAATATTCCATGAGATAAAAAGGCAGTAAAAAAACAAAGACAGTGTAAACTCACCAATTACCAGAAATTCCATCAACAAGGCCGTTAATCCGATCACCAGTAACACAACCAGCATCCATAATCTTCTCAGCAACATCCATATCAATAGCTTCCAAAGCAGCTAAAGCATTACTTTGTACTTGAATTGGTCCCCTGTATTTCCCTTCACCTCTTATAGCACTCAAATCCTTCTCAAACACCACCACATCAAATCCTTTTTTCTTCGCCGCCAATGCGAATACCAATCCACCAATCCCCCCTCCGGCTACCAGTATCCGGAGCTTCTTCTCCGGCGTAACTCCGGCGATCTCATCATTGATCGCCGGAGATGTTTGTAAGGATTCCGCCACAGCTGAGCACTTCACGTATATCTCTTTCTTCTTCTTCTGCCCACTAAAATTGGGCTTCTTCAAGTTGCATTTAGAGTTATAGATTAGTGAAGATTGATGTTGTTCATCATATGGAGATAGTATTGGTAAGTGGGTTCTTAAGAAAACAGTTGATGAGGTAGTTAATGAATTGTAAATCACAGTTGAAGCCATGATTTCAGCTTTACTAATGAAGCATACAATTCAAAGAAAGTTTGAAGCTTGATGAAGATACTTCTATATGATAAGGGAAGATCAGAAATATACTCAAGTACTCAACACAGAAAAAGTTAGTGGGTTTCTTTATTTTGAGCTGGATTAAAACAGAAGTAATGAGCAAATTTTTATTCTTTTTTCCTGATTGGAAACAAGTGGATATTTTTTTAAGTGATTACAGGTACAAATGTGAAGCACTCATTTGCTAAAGAAAATCAAAAACTTGGGTGGAAGATGTACAAGGGAGACATGTGGCATATGGAAGGAGACCCACTAAATGCTTTCCATGGTCAAGAATCAAGATCATTTGACAAGAGTTCAACTTTCTGTGGCTGCCTATTAACGTTGTTTTGTCGTTAAGTTGGTGGTGATGGTGCTAATTGACTGTTGATTAGTAGTATATTTTTTACTCAAAAGGGATGATATTTAAAGAAATTAGTGAAGGATATTGGTTGGTTGGGTACTTGGGTTTAGTTGAATGATTGTTTCTGGCGAAAGCAAAGTACAATATCTTATCTCTTAGGGTGCATTCTCCCCACATTTGATTTCGCGTTACAATTAAATTCCTAAATTTATTCATTACTATTAGTTATAATATAATTCGGTTCGGTTTAGTTCGGTTGTTTTATGCCGAAGAGAATGCGCCCTGGCGATTAGAAGGATGATAAGAGTTTTTGTTTGGTCCACATAAAAAATCTTGAGAAGCGAAATATTAGAAAAAATAAAAAAAAAGGTATTTCCTCCGTTTTAAAATAAATGAATGAAATATTACTTTATCTATTATTTACTTTCCACAATGGAGATTACTTACCTATAGTTCTCTCTACCTAGTCCCCAAACTCACCAAACCTTTCAAAAAGCGAACTTAAGGTACATTCTCTTCACCTGAAAAACCCTAAACTGAACTAAACTTAGCTGAACTGAACTGAATGGGCCCGGGCGGGCCGAAACTAACGATTAGGATCCGATTCCACATATTGGACCCGATTGAAACTTATTGGGCCGATTTAGGCACGATTGAAACTTATTAGACCTTATTAAACCTGATTTGGACTTATTTGACAAAAAAAATTAATGAGTAATAACATAAATATTACCTTTAACATAAATATTGTCCCTCAAAATTTATTATGACATAATAATTATTAAAATTTATCCTTCGAAAAAATAGTAATTATTAATTATCTCTTATGATTAAAATTTTAACAAAAAAAACACTATTTATATGCTTGCCTATACGCAACTTTCACCACTAATATATCTAATAGTCTTGCTTTGTTTTTAAAAGACTAGTAGGAAATCAATTGATAACATTTATATATTTCATTGTTATTAGTAACGAAAACATGTTATCTCTAGTTATATAAAGACGAATTGCAAAATATTATAATTATGATGATTATTATAGTTAACCTTATTTGACCATGATTATAATATTTTTTTTAATAATAACGTAATAAGCTAATAGTAATATGAATAATAATGCAAATATAATACTATATAATCATAGTGGTACTTTAATTAAAATTTTAATAATAACATAATCTGCATAAATACTTATATTTTCAAGTATTATATATAATCTGATTTTATATTTTGAAGAACGGAATAAGTGTGTGGAATATTATTATGAGAAAAGTTATGGCTAGGAAAGACTTGGTACTTAAGTTGGTCGTTTTTGCCGCACCTCTCTTTTCTGGGAACTCACTCGACTAATTATTCATACACTATGAACCTAGTACTCAAATAAATTATGTAACATTCAAAAATTTCAAAAGAAAAATATTTTTTAGAAATTTCGAATCTTTTTGGATTCATTTCATATTACAGTTAAGATTTTATTTTTATTCTGACTATTCTGTCAACATGTATTTCATATTTATTTATATATCTATATGTTATTTCGAATTATAAAGCTGAATTTTTTTTCAATGAAGTATTGAATTTTTTTAAATGAATTGTTTAGTTATTTATTGTTATATTAGAAATATGATTATTCTGAATATATTTTAAGGAAGTGTGACCTAGTGTCAAGTTAATATGAAAATCTTTGTAATTTCATAAGCAAAAAAAAAGAGTTTATTGTTTATTATACGAATTGAGTTATTATCCAGTCTTTCTTGACATATTATTATGAAGCTACTTGCAAGTTGTTATATTATTATCTCATATGGCATAGATATTTATTATTGTTGGCTTCTATGATATGAACTTGGTTATTTAACGCCTTATATGGCATGTATGCATGTGATCCAATTCATGCAAAGTGATTTATATGAAATGTATAAAGTATGCATATGTTTATTTTGTTGATTTTTAAGTCTTAGGATAACCTATTACTTCAAAGTAAGCCTAGTTGACTAATTTTAGATTCATTAAAGGTGAAGATTGTTCTGGTTTATTCCTTTGAAGGAAATAAGTTTAGTAGTTATGTTTTTTTTATAAAATAGGAATGAAGAAGACAATACCCTATGTTATGAGCTAAGAATAGTGAAATTAGTCATTTGAATTTTATTCAGTTGGATGACCTTTAATATTTAGTGACATGAGTAAGAAAGGGAAAATTTATGATTTGTGGAAACAAGAAGTAGGAGATCGGTGGTTCATACTAGCTTGGAGGAATAATTATCAAGATTTAGATAAGCTATATATTATGTTTATGAATAGAGTCAACGCCATTTTAGCTATGATATAGATTTAACCTTAAAAATGTGACAAAATAAGGAATATTATGAGGACCTTATAGGTATATGAGATACCATGTTTGAAGTTTGATTTAATTAAGGAATATTACTCTATGCTGAAACGTAAATATCTATAAAGGAGTTATCGTTATTATAGTTAAGCAAAGAAAGTATGAAGTAAGACCATATTTGAACTTTTAGTAGGTTCCTTTAGATCCTTTTTGTTTTAAAAGGTAGAAGTAAGATATGAGAACTCTCTAAATGTATGCTAAGTTGATTTCAGGGGATTATTGAGTGTCAAGAAGAGTATTATTTTTGGGAGTAGTTTTAAACTCTTGCTTAAGTGATAGTGTATTCACAATAATTGTTGATTTTAAGAGATGTTTCTTACGATGAGCTATAAAGGATTGGGTATATCAATTATTAAAGGAGTTAAGAGACTCTAATAATGGAAGAAATATACTTTTGGAAAAAAAAATCAGGAGCTTTATAGGAGAAAAGGGAAGAAACTAGTCAATCAAGGTAATTGATTTTGTAAAGAGTAGTCGTATTCTTGTCTTATGGATTTAAGCATTGAGTATATATTATGTGAAGGAGTTAATTTTATTGAAATAAAAATTATATGAAGTTCAGGCAAGATTGTTTATTATTTATTGTCTCAAGTCCTAGTTGTCTACGGTCTATTTTGAGAAAATATTGATTATGGTACTTTAAGAAAAATTTGAAGATGAATTTCGAGGAGTTTTAGTTTTGAGGACCTAAGTAAGGAAGACTACACAATGTTCTTGTAAATTATGGCCAATACAAGGTATATAAACAAGTGATTTCGAGATCCAGAGGTTAATCGTAACTATTTTCTTCAAGTATATGTTGTGTTAGTATACTAACAAGTTTTGCTTATGAATGATGAGTTGATTTGATTTGAGTTGCAATAAAGTATGATTAAGGGTTATTTTGATGATATTCATTGTGAGATCCTCCTGAGTTTGTAAAGCTGGTTAAATTTTGTGAAGAAAGCAAAAGGTACTTTTTTTTTAATAAAAGGAAAAGCATGTTTGAATACTGTATTTTCGAGTGAAGCTTACAAAAGGTTTTTATAAATTTTTTATACTCACTATATTATAACATTTTCATAATATATTAATATTCATCTCACGTCTTTTCCTGCAATAGTTGTCTCTAGTATCGATATTAGTTCTTTATTAATTTTGGAAAATTTTCCTACTCAAATTTTATAAACTTTTCAGTTTTTCATAAACTATACCTTTTTGGACTTATTCAAATATTTTCTTTATTATGTTGATTTATTATTGAAGGCAAATGCTTTTATCATTAATACCTTGAAAAAGAGGTTAATTTTCAAAGATCAAAAGATATTTTCGAAAGTATTACCTATCTAGTAATTTTGTTATTCCTTTGCAACCAATGATTCTTATATTGTTTGTATTACGAAGTTGGTAAAAAAAAATTTAAGTAAAGTCTTAGCAAGGTTCGGGGGCTAACTCCTTTTTTAAGGGGGGTAGAATGCTATAGAGTTTCGCGCTTTTGACTTATAACGCTATTTTATGACCAAATTTTAACTTGTTTCATGAGTCATTAATTGAGTCAACTTACTTTTATAGAAAGAATTTGGTATATGTGAACTACTTGCTTTATATCTTACTTGTTTGCTTCAAGTTTTGAGGACGAAACTTCTTTTATGGGGGTAGTCTAGAATACTCCGTATTTTTAGTAAGTTAATATTTATATTTTTAGAAAAATTTTAGTTATTAAAAAGACTATTATTTATTAAAAATACTTGTTATTTTTTTAAAAGGCTTTAAAAAGAGAATATTAGAAAGATTTTTGGTATTTGAAATAAAGTTTAGCCCAAATGAGTATTGGGCCTCAGTTATCAACTTTTAAAATCAAGTGTTTTGTTTAAAACAAAAATAAATACACTTTAAAGAATTTTACAAAGTATTACAAAAAAAAGAATTTCGTTGCCAGCGGCCCAAAGACAATAAGTTTCTCGGCAACTTATATCCTACAACTTTACACAAAAGCCCTGTTTGGCAAACAGAGTTTAGAGTTTAGCTGTTAGAGTTTAGAGTTTGCTGTTAGAGTTTTAACTTTTTTATTTAGTGGATCTGACTGCGGATTTAACTACTGTTTATATAAATGTGTTTGGTAAACCTTAGGTGTTTGATAAAAATTGATAAGTATTTTATGGTGTGAAATGACAATTATAGACATTGGTCTTTATTATTATTATTATTATTATTATTATTATTATTATTATTATTATTATTATTATTATTATTATTATTATCTATACTAATATATTAAAAGGTGTTCCTAAACAAGGAACGGTGCCACGTGGCGCTCTCCCTAAGGGCATTTTACTCCATGTAATGGACATACAATAAAAAAAATTAGAAGTTGCATGCTATAGGGTTCGATCCCGTGACTTCAAGTTGATATACTAAAGTCTTAACCACTAGACCAAGTGTTATTTAGTGTTATTATTTTAAATTATAATATTAATAAATAAAAATTTTCCTTACCTGAGGCATAGCTCGGGCCTAATAACTAGTTATTATTATTATTTATCTTTTAGTCCCCATTCTAACCCATCACACGCCACTACCACAAAATTCCATAACCCCATTCTCTCTCCTCCCTCTCTTTCACTTCCATCCCACTGATTTCATTTTTAAAAAAATCAAAAACTACTTTGTGCAAACACCGTCTTATCATCATCATCAATCATTCATCAAGTATCATCATCATCCTCAAGTATCATCAAGAATCATCATCATCAATCGACAATCGTTCATCATCAACATTATCTAAATCATCATCACCGTTCATCATCACCACCAGGCAGCATCTCCATCGGCGATTCATCAATGGTGGTGGTTGGTGGTGGTGGTTTTTTTGGTGGATGTCGGTGGTGGTGTTTACGGTGGTGAATTTCGGTGATATTATTGGTGGTGGGAGTGTATGTTGGTGGTGGAAGTGATGGTGGTTTTGCACTGGGTTAATAATGGTAATTAACTTTGGGTAAAATTGTCTTCAAAATTTTGTTTTGTAAAACTCTGAACAAAACGTTGCATTTTACAGCGTTTTTGTTTTGAGAGTTTTGGCCCCAAACTCCTTTGCAAACCTCTCCTCACCAAACACTCATATTAGAGTTTTGACTAGACAAAACTCTAAAATAGGTTCAAAACCTCTAAAAGCTGATGAAAAAGCTCATTGCCAAACAGGGCCAAAGTCTTATTATATCTTCCCCTCAAAAAATAAAAGTCTTATTATATCTGCTTTTTATTTCTTTTCTTCTTAATTATCTAAACTTCTAAAATTATGTTTTATGGAATAATTTATATCATTCCGTGATCTTAGTTGCGTGATCGTAAATATTAGCTAGATTTATTTATCTTTTCCCTTAAATCCATCTTTTAGTTTCCTAGTCCTCGTACGACTCTACTTATCCAACTAGTATAAATAGGGGTCTCCCCTCCTCATATTCTTCACACCAACTTTGAGAAATACATCTCTTTTCTCAAGTTTAAACTCTCTCTCTCTCTTAGCCTACCCTTTCTCTTTCTCCATTAGTAGTCTTTTAATTTCAAGGTGTGCATATGTAGATCTTTAATAATTGTTTTGCAAGCGTAGTATATATGTTTTTAGGAAAATATTTTGGATTGAAGTGCTGATAGGCTGTCGTACACCTGTCAAAAATAATTCCTGCAAAACCTTCTAACAATGTAGTAGGGTAAGTAGGGTCGAATCCACAGAGAGATGGTCGTTTTAATCTAGCTTCTAAGGTATAGAGAAACTAAACAAGATCAGGAATATTGAGTTAAAGTTCTAAACTAATCAAACTATGAAAATCAAACTAGAAAGGATCTAGGGCAAGGGTTTACCATGTTTATAACTATAATCTATCAAAATATCATCAATAGTTCAATTAATCAGATATCTAGAGCACATGTTAATCCTACGGTCGGGCATTAACGCTCTCAAATCAACATATGCCAGTACGGTCGCTCAACATAATCAGATTTGCTAATTGTAGGTAAGCCTCTAAAGAGTACTATCTCTCGATCTATGACTCGATATTAGCAATATTTAATCGAGACAATTGATCGAGTTGCAAGATTAACAATAAAAACACTAATCAATTAGAGATATCAATAACTAATCAAACCATTAATAAATATCAATCAAGAATCATAGCATATAAACATGGATTCCCAAACCCTAGAATATAAACTACTCAATCATGAAATAAATAAAGAAATTTAAATCTACAAAGAAAAGCATGATCAAAGAAATCAATGAAAGAAAAGAGATGAAAATTATAAACTCATGAATTAATGAAGAAAAGAGAAACTAGGGTTTGCCATGAAAAACTAGAGAGAAAAGGGAGAAAAAAAACTAAAGCTAAACCTAAAAATACAAAATATAACGTCCGAAAAAGAGGGGGTCTAGGGGGAAAGAGAGAAGACCTATTTATAGTTTTTACAAAACCGGCTAAAAAAGGCAAAAATTAACCTTCCGGAAAAACCGCCCGGTCGACCGGGCAAAATCGCCCGGTCGGGCGACGTTGTTCTGAAACTACGACAAAAAATGGAATTCCGCCCGGTCAACCGGGCGAGCCGCCCGGTCGGGCGCGCAAGCACTTTTGGAGCAACTTTCGCCCGGTTGACCGGGCAAACATGCCTTGTACTCGAAGAAATTTTCATCTCGCCCGGTCGGGCAAAACCGCCCGGTCGACCGGGCGGAAAAACTGTGATTTTGCGTCAACTTGTGAAGGCTGTATCTCTCGAACCAGAAGTCCATTTGGGGAGTGTGACCTATCGTTGGAAAGCCCTTCAAGTCTAGTTTCCAACCCAACTGGAATTTATTGATTCTAAGAAGCACATCAAAAGTTATGATCAGAAGAGTATACATGACTCCTTTTTCACATTTCTTCTAATGATTTTCCGCTTCGTTTTCGCTCAAACTCGTGCCAAGACATATCCTTACTATCCTTATGCATCGTAGCTTCTTTCCAAGTGCTCCTAATCCTCAAGCATAGCTAAATATACTCCAAATACGTTCTCATTACCTGAAATTCATCAAAACAAGAAAACATACCGAATAGGAGTAGAATAACATAACTTAAGAATATGATGCAATAATGAACCTAAAAATGAATCTAAATGCTCTAAAATGCAACCTAAATGCACCTAAAAACTAAATATATAAATGACTTATCAAACTCCCCCAAGCTAAACCATTGCTTGTCCCCAAGCAATAAGACATAAACATTGGAAAAGAAAGACGACCTACAATATAGGACTACAACAGGGCTAAACACTCAACTGAAAACACCAGAGATATAATCACTACACAAACCAAGCATCAAAACAATCTCGAACAAAGCCGCATAGCATGTCATGTATTGCAATCGACTCTCCAATCATACCACATACCATCTCTCCCAAGCTGGATTTAACCAAACCTGACAGACCTCACTATAGTCATGTGCGCTCAAATCTCTCATGTGTTTAAAGGATAAATGATGACACTTAACCTAAAACAAGTCAACTCAGATGAAACATATACTCTTTAACTTTGACTTTTTGACTCATTTAACACTCAACAATACAATACACAATGATCAAGAGGACTTTTAAGGGTTGCAATGGGGCTGAGGTTAAAGGTATGGAATAATTTTGGAATTGTGGTGGAAAAACCAAGAAGGGGGAGCATCATATAACTGAAAACATGACCAAGAAAGATCACAACAACTCCTCGCAACAACCAGCAATCTCCAAATATAATCAACAACCTTTTTCACTCGAGAAATTCAATCATAACCCTTTTTATTTCACTTTATTCACAACTTTTTTCTTTTTTTCACTTCTTTTTTTTTTTTTTTTTTCGAATTTTCTATTCAATTTCAAAGCTCACTAAACATACTTTTTCATCCTTCTAAACCATAGATTGAACACTTTAATTCAATACAAACCAAACCAAAACTAATACTCGTTCCCCCAAACTAGGGTTAGGACAAATATCAAATGAGGCCAATGGCTTATAATGTAGGTAGCAATCAAACATAGTCAGAAAGGCTCAGCGGGGCTAGAGAAAGGATAATATGAAAACAAGAATAACTCTGAAGCTAAGATCATGAAATAGATTGCCTCAATCATATCAAAATGTATGCACTATCAAATATCAAAGAGTACCAAGTCAAAATCAAGATCAATGCAACAACTAAGGAACTAATCACACATGAAAAAAAACATAAGCCGACACATATACTTCGGTTTATAGGCACGAAGCTCACTTAGGTTAGGGCGTGCGCATAGTAAAGTTAATTCGAGCCGAGAGAAAGATCAATCAATCTTACCAAAACCAATCAATTGCGAAACAATCGTGCTATGAAGAATCATGAACAAGATGAATGATGCTCAAGAATTGTAGTAAAATATCAACAAGGTTCTCAAAAGTGTTAGCAATAGTCCGATAGATGCAACTAAAATGACATGAAATCTAATATGAGATGAAATAAACTAATGCAACTAAGAAAGCAAGACAATTTTTTTTGGTTGCACGTAAACTCCCACTCCTAGTGAGCGGTACAAACCGTGCAACATCCTACGAAAGCAATGAAATCTACACTAAATGCAACTAACATGCGCTAAGTAATGATGACGACATCCTCCCCCAAATTTGAATGACACATTGTCCTCAATGTGAACAAAGAGAAATTAAATGAGGGAGAGGTACAACTTACAAAAGGGGTGGGTAATCAAAGGGAGTGTCAAAAAGCATCGACACCTCCACCACAATCGATAGTTGTAATGAGGCCATGAACTTAGCCAAAAAATTGGCTATGCTTGTACCTAGCAAAAGATGTCATCATATATTAGCAAAGTTAGTCAAACCAAAAAAAAATAAAAAAAATAAAAATGAAAAAAGTCGGGTTGCCTCCCGATAAGCGCTGATTTAAGGTCTTGCATGACCATTTAAGACTAGTAGATCACTCATAATAGTTCAATGCTCTAAGAAGCTTATCATACGTTCCTGCAAACAACTCGAGCATATTATATAAGAATGAAAAGTACAAATGAAAAAAATAATCCTAAAAAATTACTAAAACTACAAAAAGAAAAATCAAAGGAAAAATTAGATTTACAAGAAGTAGAAAAAGAAAAATCGTTAGTCTTTTTACATGATTCAAAAGAAAGAAAAGAAAATAACTGTACATTATTTACATTATCATGAGAGTCATTCAAAAGTGGAGAAAGAAGGAACGATGGAGGATATAATAAAGGGGAAGAAGGAATTATATCAAGTTTTTGAGAGAATGGAATATGAGACTCAAAAACAGTAGGTGGTACCGATAAAGACTCATAAATCATCTCACGCTCAACTTGACTTTCTCGCAAAGAAGAAATTTCAACCATAGTTTCTTCCTCCCGCAAAACATCCATCACATTAGTCTTTCTTTCCATCTTTTCATCATCCCAATAGCTCTCATTTATTATCCAACCCTCATCATCATCATAAATAAACAGTTTGGGGCTAGAATTTTGAGCGCATTGACATTCATATTGGGAAGAGGGGTCAAAGCCATTTAATAATGTCACATCACATGAAGAAAAATCATGAGAAGTAGACTCGACAATTAGAACAATAAGGGGGTGGTTCCATGTAAGTTTGGGGTGAAAGAGCATATGAAGACATCTCCCACTCGTAAGTATCTCTAGCTAACCACACAATTAAATCCCAACAATAATCAGGTGATTGGACTAGAAATCCCCCATTGGACATAGATTCAACCATCATCCTAGTCTCTTCATTTAACCCCTCATAGATCACTAAGCACATATCCCACAGTTCAATTCCATGATTAGGACCAATAAAATCTCCAAGCCTATGATAGTACTTCCAAAACGCTTCATTCTCATACTGAGGAAAAGAAAAAATTGCTCTAGAATTACTAACATGTGCATGGGGTTCATAGAACATATGAGGCAATCCGGGAGAACTCATACAAAAATTGGGAGGATTTTGATATAATGTATCAAAACTGTAAACATGAGAATCCCAAGAATTATGACTATGTTGCCTAGCAAAAGAATTATCCCCATCATCAAAATAACACGAATCCATGATACACAAAAAATTATAAAAAGAAAAATATTCACAAAAGGGAAAAAAATTATATACAGTTTAGTCTCACCAACAATAAAAACTAAATAAAACTATACCGTCTCCCCGGCAACGGCGCCAAAATTTGATAGGCTGTCGTACACCTGTCAAAAATAATTCCTGCAAAACCTTCTAACAATGTAGTAGGGTAAGTAGGGTCGAATCCACAGAGAGATGGTCGTTTTAATCTAGCTTCTAAGGTATAGAGAAACTAAACAAGATCAGGAATATTGAGTTAAAGTTCTAAACTAATCAAACTATGAAAATCAAACTAGAAAGGATCTAGGGCAAGGGTTTACCATGTTTATAACTATAATCTATCAAAATATCATCAATAGTTCAATTAATCAGATATCTAGAGCACATGTTAATCCTACGGTCGGGCATTAACGCTCTCAAATCAACATATGCCAGTACGGTCGCTCAACATAATCAGATTTGCTAATTGTAGGTAAGCCTCTAAAGAGTACTATCTCTCGATCTATGACTCGATATTAGCAATATTTAATCAGACAATTGATCAGATTGCAAGATTAACAATAAAAACACTAATCAATTAGAGATATCAATAACTAATCAAACCATTAATAAATATCAATCAAGAATCATAGCATATAAACATGGATTCCCAAACCCTAGAATATAAACTACTCAATCATGAAATAAATAAAGAAATTTAAATCTACAAAGAAAAGCATGATCAAAGAAATCAATGAAAGAAAAGAGATGAAAATTATAAACTCATGAATTAATGAAGAAAAGAGAAACTAGGGTTTGCCATGAAAAACTAGAGAGAAAAGGGAGAAAAAAAACTAAAGCTAAACCTAAAAATACAAAATATAACGTCCGAAAAAGAGGGGGTCTAGGGGGAAAGAGAGAAGACCTATTTATAGTTTTTACAAAACCGGCTAAAAAAGGCAAAAATTAACCTTCCGGGAAAACCGCCCGGTCGACCGGGCAAAATCGCCCGGTCGGGCGACGTTGTTCTGAAACTACGACAAAAAATGGAATTCCGCCCGGTCAACCGGGCAGAGCCGCCCGGTCGGGCGCGCAAGCACTTTTGGAGCAACTTTCGCCCGGTTGACCGGGCAAACATGCCTTGTACTCTGAAGAAATTTTCATCTCGCCCGGTCGGGCAAAACCGCCCGGTCGACCGGGCGGAAAAACTGTGATTTTGCGTCAACTTGTGAAGGCTGTATCTCTCGAACCAGAAGTCCATTTGGGGAGTGTGACCTATCGTTGGAAAGCCCTTCAAGTCTAGTTTCCAACCCAACTGGAATTTATTGATTCTAAGAAGCACATCAAAAGTTATGATCAGAAGAGTATACATGACTCCTTTTTCACATTTCTTCTAATGATTTTCCGCTTCGTTTTCGCTCAAACTCGTGCCAAGACATATCCTTACTATCCTTATGCATCGTAGCTTCTTTCCAAGTGCTCCTAATCCTCAAGCATAGCTAAATATACTCCAAATACGTTCTCATTACCTGAAATTCATCAAAACAAGAAAACATACCGAATAGGAGTAGAATAACATAACTTAAGAATATGATGCAATAATGAACCTAAAAATGAATCTAAATGCTCTAAAATGCAACCTAAATGCACCTAAAAACTAAATATATAAATGACTTATCAAGTGCATATTTTTATGAATTTTATTATGAACTTCATGTGTTTTGTATGAACATTTGGAATGTTTACGAATTTTATTTATGAACTTTGAATCATGTCTTTAGTTTAATATTATTATAAAGTCTGATATTTGAATCTATATTCAAATATTTTAGAAGGAGTTTGATCTTTAAATTCATGTTTAAATGTTTAAAAAGGAGTGTTCTTGAACTATTATTATTTTCCAAAGGTTACTTCTTGAGCTAAGTTATTTTATTTATGCCTTTATATGGCTAAGTTTATAAGTATTACTATTCTTTTTAAAGGAGGATTATTTCCGAAGGATTTTTATTAGATATATGATATTTTACGATCGCAAATAAAGAGGCAATGACTTGTTATTTATTAGCAAGAACAGTAGCTATTATATTATTTACCCATGTATTTTTTGTATAAGTCATGTGTATGTACAAGGTAGTAACCCCTAGTAATAGACTCAATAAGGAATACTAAACTTGGGGGGTGTGCACACTTTAGGAAAGATACCTAGGCAAGGAAAGGAATTTTAAAGTTATATACTATATATCTCTATTATATAAGTGAAGGGGGGAGGCATGGTGTCCCCCTATTAAATGACTATAATACCCTTATTTTTATAATTACATCAATTTTATTTAAATTTTTAAGATAATAATGGCTAATCAATCAATCAAAATATTTGCCATTTTAAAACTAAAATTAGAATAACTTAAATATTAGGTTTAAAAAAAAGGAAAGAAAAATAAAGTTTACAAAAAAAGCAAAGATAACAAATTCATTTAAGAATTTCAAAATCTTCCATCAAAAGGAAAAATTGTCAAAATAAAAATCAGCAATATACTTCCACAACATTATAGTCATGTAAAGAAATGATCATTTTAATGGGTTTATATAATTTCAATTTGTGTAAGTCCATTACATAGAGGATATTAAGGTTAGATCAAGACAACCTACTACATTTTAAGTTTTAGCTATACTATCAATTATTGATAAATAAGAGTTAGAATTGAAAATAGTTCACAATCAAAATTCAAAAGAAAAGCACAAAGATATGAAGGTAATCTTTGCAATTATGGCAAAAAATATAGAAAAGAAAGATTCTTTTTTTTATTAGATTTCCACGGATAAATAAAGAATATATTTTTGCAATTATGAACTAATTTGCTAATCAAATTAGATAAACTTGACAAAAGAGGTGATTATGCAATATTCTTATGAACATTTTTTTAGTACTATGTTTAAAATATTAATTAGAAGTGCATGCTTTCTTTAAATACTTTGGTTCCGTTCTATTCAACTTATTTTTGCTTATCTGAACTTGTTTGAACTGATCTGAACTTATTTTAGTTGAAATAACGTTTAATAAGTTGAACAAACAGAGCCTTTATGGTAAAAAAACTGTCAACTTAAACTATAGTGAGTTGTCGCTACATGTATTGCGTGCATGTAAAACTAACTACTCGATATTACAATATATCACAATAAAGAAATTGTCGTCGCACGCATCGCGTGCTTAGAAAACTAGTTATATAAGTATTACAAGTATCCAAGGAAAGTTTATGAAAATATTTTGAATGTTTAATTAAATAAAGTGTTTAATATTCTGCATATACATGTACTCCGTATTTTTACTGACACACTTTTATTTTTGTTGTTTTGTTTTAGAGTTAGTTATTTCAGTTATTCCGCTGCATTAATTTAAAGTTCAGTTAGTAGTTAGTAATAAAGCATTTAACGTTATCACGTGGCAGTCATACTCTCAAGTTTCTTAAGAATTTTATATTAAAATAAGTTTTTTAGAAAGAGAGAAATTTGAGGGTGTTACAATAATACAAGTATAATACTATATAATCATAGTGGTACTTTAATTAAAATAAAATTTAAATTTATTGATCATTGATTATTTGGACCTTATTGGAACTTATTGGACCTTATTGGAACTTATTGGACCTTATTACTAATTTGTTTGGCTCATCTAAATAACACCGTACTACTGATTATAACTTTATCATACTTCTCCCACATTCAATGGTGAATATTGGTCACATAAATATGCTCGGGTGAAGGTTTATGACTTCAACCTCTTGTTTAATACAAGTACACTCCATCCATAAATATGTAACGACATCTTTTTATGTATATTTCAAATTGTATAAATTAATATTAAAAAAAGTACTCTAGAGTCTAGACTGAGCCTTGAATAGCGTGGACAGAAGATCTTCCCCCACCCATATTCAAAATAAGGACTATCCAGTTACCTTTTCCAAAGTTTGAGACACATGTTATATCATTGACATATGTAATTATTACATTTATAAAAATTTATAATAGGTCGATGTTTTAATTATAAATTGTAATCTTGTTTCAATAAGTTTTCACATAATTTTTTTCATATAGTTAGTAAAAAATATAGTCAAAATTCATAAATAATTTTTATGAGATTTCATAGAGAGTGGACATAAATGCTCGGGGTACACGTACACATCTATTATATCCATACTTCTCTTCTTTTCTTTTTAAATTAACCATAATAGGTTTTTAATTCTCTATCCAATCCCATTGTTATCAAAACATGAAGAATATACTAATAAATTTCATTCAATTATTCATTCACGGGTCTTGAGTTTTTTCTCATTCCTAATTTTATGCATGTTCAACAAAGTACACATTTCAACATTACATATTATGGAAAAACTTGACAAAATTGAAATACGAAAGATTTATAAATTAAGAGTTTTGCTACTCGGCGTCCTAAAATTTCCTCAAATGGCCAATAACCCCTTCAATTCTCATTCCCCCATCCTTCATCCAACCACCACCATTAGCAACGCCACCACCACAACCACCACCATAGGCAATACCACGACTACAACCACGCACCACCACCGAACCGCCACCACCTCAACCACTACCATCGGCGGCACCATCACCAAAGAATAACTACCACAACTACCCTCGTCGGAAGTTCTTTTTTACTAGAAAAAGTCGAGCGTCCGTTTTCGAGCACGCGTAACCCTCCACCGTGGTGAGGTGTTTGAGACAAACGTCTGACCACAAATTTAAGAAAAAACATGCCCTTTTGCCCGCAAATTTGGGAGAGAGGAAGAAAGAAAATTTTGGTCGGAAAAATTGTAGTGGTGGTGATGGCGCAAGGGAAGGGAGAAAAAGGAGTTAGGTAGGAAGTGAAGGAAAGGGGGGAAAGAGGAATTAAAGAGAAAGATGAGTTGGAGTGGTTCTTGGTTGGAAAATTTGTAGTAGTGGTGGTGGTGGTGTGATGATGGTTATGGGGCTGGAGTGGGAGAGCTAAGGACAAGGTGGTGATGGTGGTGGTATATGAAAAGGGAAAGAGGGAGAATCCGGGTGTATTTTAATATGAGGAGAATATTTTACATACTACCTCTGTTTTTTAGGACATATATATATATATATATATATATATATATATATATATATATATATATATATATATATATATATATATATATATATATATATATATATATATATATATATATTCGTGTGTACAATAAACGAACTCTTGAGGAGTTTGATGTCCATGTAAAAAGACTAAAATATACTAACTCACATAATAATTAAATAAAATAAATTTAAAAATGATATGATGCAAACTTTTCGATACATATGCACGTGACTAATTAATGTTTGCTAAATAGATTTCATGTCAAATTTTTCTTTAGAGGAACTTTATGAACAATTTTTCTTACCTATTATTTGAGGTTGTTAGTTTTAATATTACAATTTTTGTTTTATACTAACCCCCGTTTCTAAACAAGTGCAACAGTTCGACTTTCATGCTTGCCAACGCACAACTTCGACAATTAATATCTCTAATTTTGTAAATGTTATAAAGCTGAAATTATGAAAATATTCATTGAAGTAAATCCAACAACATTTTATATCATTATTTTTGTTTTTATATATCAGTAAAAAAATACGATCAAAGTGAGGTGTGTGAATAGTGCAAAAGTCAAAGTGTTGTACTTAAAAAGAAACAGAGGAAGTATTTACTTTTCGCATGCATCGTGTATTTTGCGTGCACATAAGAGTGATATGACTAGTTACCTTATTCTACCAGGTTTTCTAACACGATTAGGACATATTATTCGTAATTCCCTTAAATGTTGATCAATACCTAACTCTCTGATTGAGGATATTTACAGTATCCAACAAAAAGAAAATATGGACTTTAATTGATGTATGCCATATTAAATGTCCCAATATAAAAAAAGAAATTAGGTGCCGTATGAGTTCTATTGTATATATGAAGTACTTTCATTGGTAGTATATACTACCTCCGTTTCACAATAAGTGAAATACTTCCCTTATTTGGAATAATCACAATAAGTGAAACCAAGCTCTAAATGGTAAGAAAAAGTTCACTCTTATTACAAATATGCCACCAAAAAGCAAGAGTACTTCTTCACTCTACTTTATTGTCGTCCCAACTTTCTCTCTCTACATTCCTTGGTTCACTTATTGTGAAACGGAGGAAGTATTTGTTAATTTTGACTTGTATTATAAAGTATTATGACTTCAAATCGATGATTAATTGTAATTTTTGATAAAAGTATATGGATTGATTGTGGTGGGAAGTTGACCACATTCTATTGTTGATATAATTATTTGAATCTTAAGAACAACTCAAATCGGAAACGAGTTTTGGTTCAAAATAATTTTATATCTCACGAGCTGGGTGATTTATTTTCTATTTACTTATAATATACTTCAAATCCTTTTACAATTGATAAGAATTTTCCTATCCCCTTTAGACATGATGCTCGAATGGCGGAGGCTGCGGCTGCATGCTATGGTTTAGCTTTGGCTCGGCAAATGGGGTTTACAAAGGTGTGGTTGGAGGGTGATTCTTTGGAGGCGATAACTGCTATTTCTCAAGGAAGTGTGGGTGTTGCTCCAATTTCCTTGTTATTTGAATATTCTGTTAAGCTTAGTAAGCAATTTGATTCTTTTAAGTGTAGTCATGTTAGGAGAGCAGGAAACACTATTGCCCATCTAATGGCTCGGTGGAACTTTAATGTTAGTTTGGAGTTTGTTTGTACGAATTCGTTTCCCCAAAGTATCTCTACTTTAGTGGAGCTTGATATATATATTTTTTTTATTAAGGTAAGAAGAAAGTAGGTTAGGAGACCCTCCGCACGAGGGGAGCTCCTACCAGGGGTGTGCATCGGTCCAAAACCGGACCGGACCGGTTGGATTGGTGGATCGGAATGTGATTTTTTTTGGACCGGTTGGACTAGAATTTATATTTTTTTATAAAAAAAAAAAATTTCTTAGGTTTAAACATATTTATAAATTCAATATATTAAAATATAATAATTCTAAAAGCAATAATATTAAAGGCAATAAATATGAGGTTTTAACTTTCTAACTTTCTACGTTTTAAACTTTTTTTTAACCTTTAAAATTATTTTTTTTAAAGAAAAAACAGGAATTCCGGTCCGCCGGTCCGGACCGGGAAATTCCGGGTTTGGACCGGACCGGAAACCCAAATTTTCATGGACTGGGGACCGGACCGGAATTTTCCGGTTCCGGTCCAAATTTCGGTCCCGGTCCAAAAGTGCACACCCCTATCCTACCTTATTAGTTACAAGGATATTGTGGAGAGTGGAAGAAGTACAATCTTCGATAGAGAAATGACTATCTACTAAATGACCAACATTAGCTATTCAATCCGCTGCCTTGTTTGCTTTCTGGTAGACATGATGAATATCCCAGGACTGAAAAGCTTTGAGGAGAGAGTGAATGTCTCGAATGATGTTGGAAATCTGCCATGGGGACATACTACTTTGACTGAGTTGATGACCATAAGATTGTCGAGTGGAACTTGATATTGCTTAATAATATGTTTCCCGTTTCCTTTAAAAAAAAAGTTCAAGAATGTTATCTCTAAAACCTGGTATCATCTACATTAGGTTGATTGAAAGGTTTAGGATTTTTTTGTCAAAAACTACCTATTAATTGTAACTTTTTGAAAAAAACTACCTAATAAGTCTTATTTTTTTAAAACAACTACCTTTTATCATGTTTTTTTTGTTAGCACTGCCAATAGACAGTATCTGTTAGTAATTCCGTGTGTGGGCCCCACTTACCCATTTCCCTCCATCATAATTTCGTGGGTTTGTCTTCTTTCCCCCCTGTTGGAAACAAGGCTTGAAAAGCCTTTGTCTTCTTTTCTTTAAATGTCCCACATTGCTTGTGGAAGGGAATACTTCCTTGTTTTTATATTCCCTTCTTCCTTATTCTCGTTGAGTTGGTACTTGAGATGCTTTTGTGGTTGGATATCATGCTATGGTTTGGGCTTGCTATCACACACGCGCGCGCCGCCCGCCCGGACCGGGCCTTGGGCTTTGGGCTTTGGGCTTTGGGGAATAAACTTAACTTAACTATCTTTTTGTACCCAGGCTGGTTGGTTGCATGTGTGTGATATGGTTGTGGGAAGACTGTAACGTTTTGAACGTTACAGTATTTATGGCAATCCCTTGATATCCTCCCCGGATTGAATGCCTTCCGTTTTTGGTCTGATCTCCTCTTATAAGATCAGTTCTCTGTTCTTCAGTTGGATATACACAGAAACATTCTTTCTCTTCTCTTCCTTTCTTCTTCCTGGGTACGTGCTAATCTCCATAGCCTACTCTGTTAGTGGTGACAGATTCGGGTTCTTTGTGTGTTAACCTTGGGGAGCTTTCCGCCGGATCGATTACCACCGTTGTCGGGCCGTAATTGCTTTCAAGTCAGTGGTCTCCTACCACGGCACAGCCTTGAAATCTGTTTTCTCCCTTGCCATTGCGATTGTCAGTTACTAACAACTTGAAAGCAATTATATTTATTTGCAATGGCTGACGGTTCCAATAAATCCATGGCTCATCTTTCTAAACTTGAGTCCCTTGACGGGAACAACTACAAACGCTGGGCTCAGAAACTGCTAATGTTCTTTGAACAGTTGGACATCGACTACGTTCTTTTCAAGGCCTGTCTGCTTTGCGGTTATTTCTTCGGAGTGATTCATCCTCTTCTCCTTCTGCTTCTGTTATTAAGAAGAATGAGGACGAAATTCTAAAATATGAGAAAGATAATAAAACTGTTCGTTTTCACCTCCTTAATCTTATGACAAACAATCTGTTTGATTTATTCATGGTTCATAAATCATCTAAACTGATTTGGGAGGCCCTTGAAAAGAAATATGGGGGCGATGATCTTTGGGGAAACAAAAGTATGTTGTCGGAAAGTGGGCGGCTTTCCGGATGGTTGATGACAAACCCGTCATGGACCAAGTTCATGTCTACGAAAATTTGTGTGCCGATGTCTTAAATGAAGACATGAAGATTTGTGAAGTTTTTCAAGCTAATGTATTCTTGGAAAAATTTCCCCCTTCCCGGAGAGAGTTCCAGTAATAATCAGAAACATAGGAAAGAGTTTACGTCTCTTCGGGAACTCATTAGTCATATGAGGATTGAAGAGGCAAACCGAATCAAGGACAATCGGGACTCGTTGTTGTTAATGTTACCAAAGCTAACCTCGGTGGAATCTCGCTTTCTTCATCGGGATCCGATAAGTTTAAAGGTAAAGGTAAGAAGGTCAACAACAAAGGTAAGAAGCAAGGGAAATTCAACAAACCTCGATGGTAAGATTCGAAGAGATCTGTTCTTTGCTATGTATGTGGCAAGCCCGATCATAAGGCTTACCAATGTCCTCAACGCCAAGGTTCCGTTCAAAAGCAAGCTCCTCGAGGCTAACCTTGCTGAATCGATGACATTGTTCTTCTTTGTGGTTGTTGAAGCAAATCGATCGAGAATAGTTCGATTGGATTTTGGATACCGGGGCCTCGAGGCATTTACGTGCAAACAAGGAGCTTCTCCATGACTTCCGGGATGCTACCGAAGGTGAGTGTGTCTACATGGGCAACGCGGCAAGTCGCCGGAGTGCTTGGACAAGGAAAGGTCACTCTAAAACTTACCTCTCGGAAAAACCCTCTCCCTTTCAAATGTTTTGTATGTTCCTACTATGCGTCGCAACCCTAGTGTCACGGTGCCTTGTTAAACAAAGTTGGTTTGAAAAATTGTTTTTGAGGCTGACAAGGTTGTAATGACTCGTGGTGGGGAGTTTGTGGGGAAAGGGTATTTAAGTGGGGGTTTATTTATTTTGAATGTTGCTTCTTCTGTTGTTCCTGCTATTAATAAAACTATTTCTGGTTCTGCTTATATTGCTGAGTCTTTAAATTTATGGCATGGTAGATTAGGGCATGTGAATGTTGCTTCTATTAAGAGACTAAGGACCTTAGATTTAATTCCTAATCTGTCCTCAACGAGTTTTCTAAGTGTCCAATATGTGTTGAAGCAAAATTTACTAAGAAACCTTGCAAAACCGTGACTCAAAGGACCACACAACTTCTAGAATTGGTTCATACGGACTTAGCTGATTTTCAGAACACTAGAAGTAGAGGAGGGAAATTTTGGTACATTTCTTTTGTTGATGATTATTCGAGGTACACTAAGTTATACCTTCTTAAAGCCAAAAGTGAGGCAGGGGAAGCTTTTATAAAGTATAAGGCCGAAGTAGAAAACCAACTTGATAGGAAAATCAAGAGGGTTAGGTCTGATAGGGGTAGAGAGTATGAGAACTTCTCTTTGAATGACCACTGTGAGAAATTGGGGATCATTCATGAACTTAGTGCACCCTATGTACCTCAACAAAATGGTATAGCTGAACGGAAAAACAGGTCTTTGAAAAATATGATGAATGCTATGATTGTAAGTTCTGGGTTGCCTGATGAAAAAAAGGGGGGAAGCAGTCCTTTCAGCCTGCCATGTTCTTAACCGAGTACCTCACAAAAAGTTAGATAAGACTCCTTATGAACTGTGGAAGGGGTATCCTCCAAACTTGAGCTTTCTTAGAGTGTGGGGGTGTCTAGCTAAAGTTGGGCTGCCTGATTATAAGAAGTCAAACATTGGACCCAAGACTTTTGATACTGTGTTTATTGGCTATGCTCATGCTGCTTATAGGTTCATGACTTTGAGCGATAGGTCTATTTGTGAATACAGAGATGCTGAGTTTTTTGAACTTGTTTTCCCTTTGAAAAAGGGTGTTTCTGCATGTGTGCCTTCTTGTTCTTCTCCTACTGTTGATTTATCTACTTGTTCTACGCATGATGTTGTTTTGTCTACTTGGTAATATTCCCGCCGATTTGACTTTAAGTAGTACTTCGGTTGACATGCATGCTAGTAGTTCTTACGTTGTAGATGAGCCTAGGAGAAGTAAAAGACCTAGAGTAGCAAAAGACTTTGGTTCTGATTTTGTCACTGCTTTTCTATCTGAAAGTTCTTGTGTTGACTTGTTGAGTGATGAACTAGTTTATGCTTTCATGATAGAAGAGGATCCAAAGACTTTTGAAGAGGCAATGAGATCTGTGGATGCTAGTTTTTGGAAAGAGGCCATTAAGAGCGAGTTAGATTCCATAGTATCTAACTCTACTTGGGAGTTATCTGACTTACCTAAGGGGTCAAAGACCATAGATAGTAAATGGATCTTTAAAAAGAAGTTGAGACCTGATGGGACTATAGAGAGGTTTAAAGCTAGACTTGTCATTAGAGGCTTTACTCGGAGGAAAGGACTAGATTACTTTGACACTTATTCTCCCGTGACTAAGATAGCCACCATTAGGACCCCGTCGCTCTTCGTTGCTATTCATGACTTAGTTATACATCGGATGGATGTTAAGACCGCTTTCCCGAATGGTGACTTAGAGGAGGAGATTTACATGTCTCAACCCGAGGGTTTCGTGGTGCAAGGTCAAGAAGGTAAAGTGTGTAAGTTGAGGAAGTCCTTATATGGTCTCAAACAAGCTCCGAAACAATGGTATGAAAAATTTGGCCGATCTTGTTGTGTCAAATGGCTTCATTGTCAACAACTCGACTCCTCGTGTATATTCTAAATTGATAGGATCGGATTGTGTTATTATATGTCTTTATGTGGATGACATGTTGATTTTTGGTAGCAACTTAAAGGTTGTTAATGATGTTAAACTTTTCTTGTCATCAAAATTTGAGATGAAGGATTTAGGAGAAGTTGATGTGATTTTAGGAGTAAGACTTAAAAAATTCTCCGGTCGCATTTCCCTTAGTCAGTCTCATTATGTGGAAAAGGTGCTTAAAAAGTTTAATTCCTTTGATGTTGTTCCAAGTGAGTACTCCTTATGATCCTAGTATTCATTTGACCAAGAACTTAGGTGAAAGTGTCTCTCAAAGTGAATATGCGAAAGTCATAGGTAGTTTGATGTACCTCATGAACTGTACTCGACTCGACATAGCTTATGCGGTGAGTAGACTCGGTCGATATACTCATAACCCTAGTAATGAACACCTGGAATGCTCTCCATCGTCTTCTCGGATACCTTAAAGGAACTGTTGATTTTTGTTTGCATTATTCTAAATTTCCTGCTTTGTTCTTGAAGGATTTTGTGATGCAAATTGGGTTTCTGGTAATGATGAGATCAGTTCAACTAGTGGTTATGTGTTTACCCTTGGTGGTGGTGCTATATCATGGAAGTCTTCGAAGCAGACTTGTATAGCACGTTCCACTATGGAGTCTGAATTCATTGCCCTCGAGTTGGCGGGGCAAAGGCCGAGTGGTTGAGAAATCCGTTGTCCGATGTTCCCTTATGGGGAGGACGGGGGTGCACCCGTCTCTCTTCATTGTGATTCTCAAGCGACCATTGGTGTTGCTAAGAACAAGTGTCTACAATGGTAAGAGGGAGACACATACGGATCGAACATGGAGTCGTTAAATAACTCTGAAAAATGGGGTGATTTCTTTGGACTATGTGAGGTCCGAAAGAAATCTTGCTGATCCCTTTACCAAGGGGTTACCTAGGAGAGTTGTCCTAGAGTTGTCGAGGGGGATGGGGCTAAAGCCCATTAGTTGAGATTTTAAGGTGGATACCCTTTTGTGGTCAAACGAAGCCATAGAATCTTAACTTGCACTACATTTCTCATCCCTATGGCACATGGTAGTGCTTCTTAAATCCATAGCCTATTGGTGGTGCTATTGAGACGCACTTGATGGATTTATATTGCGAGGTTGAGCTTTGCTCTTAATGGTTCCATATCCCTTCGGGGTGGTGTTATTGAGAAACACTTGATGGACTACCTACGTAAGTGTGGAGGTTAAGCCGCCTTCTATGAAAGACTGGGCTGTCTTTCTAGAGCACTTATGAGACCCAAGGAATGCGCATGGCTATAAAGCGCCTATGATGTATCGCGGAGACTGCACGATCTTAAGGTAGGTATGTGTTGTGGGGGTCTCAACGGAACTCTGGTGAGTTCAAGAGAAATTCACTCACTAGAAAGTAAGTTGTTGCCTCATTTCACTATGTATCAATTCAAATCGAAAGATATTGATGCTTAAGTACTTCCCTTTCCTTACCCAGGAATTTCTTTTGCTTTTCAGAGCCTTTGTGGGGGATTGTTGGAAACAAGGCTTGAAAAGCCTTTGTCTTCTTTTCTTTAAATGTCCCACATTGCTTGTGGAAGGGAATACTTCCTTGTTTTTATATTCCCTTCTTCCTTATTCTCATTGAGTTGGTACTTGAGATGCTTTTGTGGTTGGATATCATGCTATGGTTTGGGCTTGCTATCACACACACGCGGGCGCGCCGCCCGGACCGGGCCAGGGCCTTGGGCTTTGGGCTTTGGGGAATAAACTTAACTTAACTATCTTTTTGTACCCCAGCCTTGAAATCTGTTTTCTCCCTTGCCATTGCGATTGTCAGTTACTAACACCCCCTTCATTGAATTAGAACCACCAACCTCATACTCCAATATTCAATGTCAGCCAAAATTTATTCTCTCTCCTTCATTTTACTTGGTGAACTGCAGATTGCCCCCATCATCTTTGATTCTTCTCTCATACCATCAGTACATTGAGCATCAACATGATAAACTTCACAAAACCCCAATTTGAAAATCCTAATATCTTGCGAAATGGGGAATTCAACAACCATTAACATTAATGTCGTAAATTTGTGGAGAGTAGGAACTGTTTACATGATCTTCAGATGCGAGATGAGCAATGCGAGTCTTGTTGGCCTTCTTCAACTGGTTTGAATGGTGGAAAAGATGAGAGAGAATGGCGTGATGTGAAGAGATGAGATGAGAGAGAATGGTGTTTGAAAGAACCGGGAAAGAGGTGTTTCAAATGAATTGGGAAAGTAGTTAAAGGAATGGTCAAGTGGGGCCCACAAACGGAATTTACTAACAAATAACGTCTATTGGTAGTGCTAACAAAAAAAACATGATAAAAAGTACTCCCTCCGTCCCATAATATAGTGCCTACTTCATTTTTGGTGGGTCAAACTTTAAAATCTTTGACCGAATATTCTCATTTGTATATATAAAAAAACATATGGATGTGAGATTTTGTTAGATTCGTCTCAATGTGTAGTTTCATAATATCAACTTTTTATATTTTTTATTGATACAGAATTGAAGATATTAAAGGTCAAAGTTACGTCTTGTAGACCGTGTAAAAAAGAAACAAGCACTATATTATGGGACGGAGGGAGTAGTTGTTTTCAAAAAGTTACAATTAATAGGTAGTTTTTGACAACAAAATCCAAAGGTTTATTATTCATATTTTTTTCCCTATAATTGCCTAATTGGTTGATCGAAAGTTAGTAAATGACTAAATGTGAATACGTTTTCAACTTTGAAGTACTCTAAACGAAAGCGAGACATTAGTGTGCAATTGTAACACGTAGAAGACCCTAAATTACAGTCTTACAGAGAATCAAGGAGGCTGGTCGGCTAGCTTACCTAGGGACAGTGATCAATCCTATTCATAAATAGAAACCTGCTTGCTCCATTTTTCTAGGATCATGGCGCAGACATCGATCTCTATTTTTCTTGGGGATACCGTAGAAACCTGCTTGCTCAATACCGTTAATTTAATACTACATCTTGAATTAGGGATGATAGATTCCAATTAATTTGCTTGCTTCCCCACCCATCAATCATATATACTTCTATAGACACGATATTAGTCTATAGTCTTCAATATGTTTTGTACTCAACATATGTTAATCTTTTAGGAGTCAATCAGTCTAACATAATAAGTCAAACCCTTTTTTTTAATAAGGTAATAAGTTGAAGTCTGATAAACTATTAAGACACAATATTAGTCTACAGTCCTTATTATGTTTTGTACTCAACATTTGTTTTTTAAAGTTTAATATGGTAAGGACTAAGGAGAGATTTTACTAAATTGAAATCTTTTAGGAGTCAATCAGTCTAACATAATAAGTCAAACCCTTTTTGTTAATAAGGTAATGAGGAGAGTTTAACCACATACATGGTTGGTAGGGTTCCATCCTAAAACCAATTGGTGATAGGTGGAGTAACCATCAATCTAATATGTTAGTCATTCTCTCTCTAATTCTTCAATGTGAGACAACTATTTCCTAACGCACATGTTAGTTATATTCTTAACAAAGTCCTTTGCAAGTTGGAGGAATTTAGGGATCCCTCTTGCAAGGGATGAGATTCGATCCCAAGACATCTGAGATCGAAGGTGAAACTAACATCACTAGACTATCACTTGTGCTCTGTATCTAAAAATATACAATTAGGTATTTAGATGTATGGAGAAGTATATATTTTAAAAAAGAGGTATTTCCTATATTTTTCGTTTCATATAATGCTTGATTAAACCAAACAAAAGATGGACGCAATTCACATACTCCTACTCCACTCGACTCATTCTTTTTTGCTAACACTTCCTTTATTGCTTGTTAGATGCACCATTTGGATTGTTGGTGAGAAAATTAAAAAGACCAAATATATATCGTATTAAAACGCGTGGGAAAGCACTGCACACTGCCACGTGTCACCTTATCTTATACACTGATGTGACACTGTTTTGTCTCCAACATAACATTCCCTTATATAAAAGGATAAAAAATTTGCATAAGAGGTCTCGAACCCGTGACCTTTTACTTTGTAATGTCATGATCATCCTACTACACTATGGCTTGTGCTTGTGATAAAATATCAACCCTGTCCTAAACTAAAAATCCTTCTTATCTTATTAAATTACTCGGGACATCACCTGAACCCAACAACTAGTTGTATGTAAAAAAAAATGGAGGAAGTATATAAAAACAAATGGTATAATGTCAAATGTCATTAATTTTGTGAAAGTATCAATACAAATATATTAAAAGGCGTGCCTAAGGAAGCCTATGTGCCACGTGGCACTCTCCTCAAATTTCTAATGCAAATGTTTTATGTCTATGTGTACTCCTTACTTAAAAAAAATATATATATATAGTGTAACTGTAAGGTATCGAACACGTGACCTTTGAAATGAAAAGTAAGAGCTTAACCATCAATACACTATGACTTTATTGTCTAATGTTTCAAATAAAATATGATAAAATCTTGTATACATCTCTAACACTCTTATTACGTAACTAACAAGAAACTATTGATGTCATATTCTCTTACCACAATTCCTTTTAAGGTATTATTCTCAAACTCAAACCTTTCAAAATTTGACTTTTCGTAAAATTTTCAATTTCTTAATGGACAAAAAATACGAAAAGTAGCAAAATAAATTATGAAATTTAAGAATAATAACATATTTGTTTATTGTAACTGACCCGATGCATCGTCCGGGCAAAAAAAACTAGTTATTTAGTAAAATGGAGGAAGTATATATAAACAAATGTCATGAAAGTTATACATTAAATAAAAGTAAAAGTATTACAATATTAAATAATTGAATTAGTCGTTTTAAATTCTTACATAAGCTAGAAAATTAATAGAAACACACTCTAAATGAGGGAAGAAAATCATCGTTGAGCAAATATTCCGCAATCCCCACGTAATCCGAGTGTATATTCTAACTCGAACCAAGCATGTGGCAAAATTAAATTATTGCCTTGTCCATACCATAATACACAAAACACCAAAAACGCAAATACAGCTACATATTGCTTCACAAGTTAGGAAATTTCCAAATTCTCATTTCAAAATCACCCAGCTTGTGACTTTGTATTTAGACAAATTCATATCTTGGACCGACTCTCCATTGTTTTGTCCAATCATAAAGTACTACCATACAATAAAAGGAACAAATAATCAACAGCAATATTGAAAGAAAAACACCTTCAGCTTCAGCTAAAAACAACCGTGCTAGCTACAAGTTACAACGAGACGTACGTTAAAAAGGGAGATGAAGCAACAATCACACTAGTGACTACTGACTAGTATAGCCTAGCTAAACTATCAATGGCTAACAGCAAGTTGATGACCTCTCGCACTTTGTCGGGCACGTTTCCGAGCCCTGAAACGCCTTTGTGTGGCGTAGGCGGCGATGACGAAGACGGTCCGAGCATCGGGCTCCCGAAAGGTTGGAGCTCGGAGCGTGTTCCTCGCTCGAGCTATCGTAGCCGACGATATGTAGCAGCAGCGGCATTGATGCCATTTAGTAGTGGGAGGACGTTGCCTTCTAAATGGGAGGATGCTGAGAGGTGGATTTCTAGTCCTGTTAGTTTGGGGAATATTTCTACTAATAGTAATTATTGTTATTATGGCGGGGCTAGTGCGGGGGATGGTGCTAAGACGGGCTACCATGTAGCCCGGTCCCAAAGGCGGGCCAAATCTAAGAGTGGGCCGCTAGGCCCGGTTGGGCCGGAGTTTTATGGTAGTGGTTATAATAGTTTCTCCCCTGTGTTGGGGGTTGGGGTGATTAATGGTGGGAGATGGAGAAATTCAGTTACGATTGAGCCTTCGGGCTTGGCTTCAGCCCGGTTCGAAGAAAGATTTGCCATGGAAGGTGGTGGTGCAAGTGGAGGAGGTAGGAAATCTTGCCCTGGGCATGCCACTCATTGGTTGGACTCATGGAGCGGGCCGCCTAGTCCTACCCAAGGTAATTTAATTTAATGCACTTCTAATTGATTAATATTAAATCGATTTTTCTAACCTATGCACCTAGTGCAAAGGTTAAGGCTTATCTTTTAAACATATTAATTAGCAAAAATAGAATATCATCCCTACAATTATGCTAAAATAGTTAGTTTTTTTATTAATATATCTTTTATCTTTTTTTAATCAAATCCAAAAACACTTGAGACAATTGTAGGGAGGATATTCTATTTTTGCTAATTAATTTATTTAATAGATAAGTCTTAACCTTTGCACTAGGTGCATAGGTTAGAAAAACCGTAAATTACTGGATATGAATTTAGTGCACTTCTAAAAGATTACCAACAATTCTTCCAATTGAGTTGAATATACGTCATAATATTAAATTAAGTATCAAATATGAATAGATGCATTTCTCTGATTTAAGCTTTCTATTAAGGACATTATTGTAATTCGTAAATAACTGGATGTAAAACCTATTGCGGCTTTATCTCACATTAGCTAACTAAATTTAACTGTATAGAGTTTTCTTCATAATACAAGCTTTCTAGTAGCTCTAGTTGGTAATGATTTTGAGTATTTTTGACGAATTTTGGTTATTTGACATAGACTAACGATAGTTGAGAACTTGAGATCCGCATTAGTCATTTCTTGTTAGGGGAATTATTCAAAGGGCTAACAAATTAAATTCAGAAATTCTTATGTTAGGTTTATGCAAGGCACCTATCCACCATTTTAGGTATGCTACTACTACGAAAGAAAAATTCAAATATATTAGGTAAGATTTGAGATAGGCATAGAGTATGACACTAAAACAAATTCCAAATGTTTAGTTTTTTTTGGGTCAAAATCATGATCTAAACATGTGTTTTTACAAATAACCGCATAATTTTGATTTTTTTTAAGAAACCATATTTCAAAGTTGTTTTCTTGATTCTGCACCACCTTTGAGGCTTTGACCATCTAGATTATATATTTACCTTTCTACTTAAAAGTGCCACACACATGCCAAGGAAAGTTGATTAATCTACAATTTAAAGCAAGATGAAATATTAATGAAAACTTTCATACATGGATCAACTAATTTAGTCGGTGATTATTTAGTTACTCTTAGGAATTTTTTGATATAATTAGAGTTTAAATGTAACCTAGACTATTTTTTGAGACCCAAAGGAGCAAATGAACAACAATAAACAGTTTTGGCTACACATGTTTGTAAGTGTACCCAATAACATGATGGACATGTTGAGGATACAAAACAATATATTGTTGAGGATGCATTTGAGAGCAATACTATATTATCATTATACTAACATCTTTCTATAACTAATCAAATACTAGGCGAAGTGGTGAATTTGGCTGATGAGAATAACGAGAGCATGAACATTGCTAATGTTGATGAACAAGATAACAGCAGTGGTGAACCTGGGCTTGATCGTGCTATTTCAAGAAGGGACATGGCTACTCAGATGTTTCCAGATAGTCAAAGTAGCAGCCCTTCTTCTGCAATTTCGACTCCAAAATCTTCAATTTCTACTTCTCCTCGTCCACTACTCCTGAATGATCCGAAAAGGAATGTTCTTGAATTTGAAGTCAGGGATGTGCAAATGGACAAGCAAGTAAGTGCTACAAGGTCTGGACCATTTCTCAATGATGATAGAGAATATCCATCAAATTCAAGTGCCATTATAGTGGCTGCCAACAAAATCCCCAAGTATGTTATTTTTTACTCGTTGAATTGAATTCCATGCATCTTACTCCCTTCCCCAAAAGAATTTTAATTTGTTTTTTGCTGGTCTCTAATACACAATTTTGATTCTTGATATCTGAATTATTATATATTAAAGTTTTTTTGTTGAGCTTCATTTGATTTTTATTGAAGTGAAATTATTTATACGATATAGATTGACCAACAAAGACCGTTCTTTTACATAATTAATTTAATTTTCTACCATGCTTTCGCAGCGCGTTGCGTGCATATAAGACTAGTAAATAATTATTATTATCCTCTTGTAAAAGTGCTATCATTGGAAAATTTGGAACTTTTTGAAAGTAGAAATATTTATATGCATACTTCCTCCGTTTAGAAATAGTTGCACTATTTCATGTTTTCACGCTTGTCGATGCATGGGTTCAAACATTTATATCTTTAATTATTAATAATTAATGAAAACTTGATATTAAAAAATTATACATTAGGACGAATCTAACAAGATCTCATATAACTATGTGATTCCTAAATATAAATCACCAAAGACAACCAAAGCGTAAGATTTGAACATTGCGCTAGTGCAAGCTGAGACTCAATCCCAAAAAAATGTGTGTTTGGGGTAAAGTCGGGCAAATTTTTAGGTTTCCTCGTTAGCGAAAGAGGAATAGATGCTAACCCAGAGAAATAAACACTACCAAAATGCCAACTATTTCTAAATAGATGAAATGTATGTTAGCTAATACTTATGGAGGGCAACACAATGGTTGTTGTCCAATTGGCAAAAACGTATGAATAGTGAATAATTTGACTTTATGTTCGAGCAGGTCCCAAAAAGAAGAAGCAAAGATAAATGCATGGGAGAATCTGCAAAGAGCTAAAGCTGAAGCAGCTGTTCAAAAACTTGAGGTATATTTCGGGTCATGTGTTACACTTCTAATCCCAGCCGTTCCAAAATCATGAACCACTTTGTAAATATGTTAAAACTTTTTATTTTCCTATATTACTATCTTAATACCAAGGACCCTTGGCTCCAATGGTATGACTTTCTATCTCTCATATAGAAGACCAAGGTTCAAATCTTGGTGGAAGCAAAATTTCAATGTTGTTGGAGGAGGGAGTTTGGACTTTGTTGGGCCTCTGGGTGAGTGACCATGTGCGAGGGCAGCCCAGGGGAAATTTTTTCTTAGCACAAAGGCCACAAAAGAAAATTACTATCTTAATGATATTTTTTTACTTCAATTTCTAATTGAGGGTGCATTCCCTTCCCTTTTAAAAAAATAAGGTTCAAGTCTAGTCAGGTGAAAATATAAGGTAAAATCAAGGCTGATAAGATCCAATCATATCTAATAAGATAAAATATGGTGAAGATAATGCACCCTATAGGCCCTGTTTGGCAAATAAAGTTTAAAATTTAGCTGTTAGAGTTTAGTGTTAGAGTTTAGAGTTTTACCTTTTTGTTTAGCAGATTTGACTGCAGATTTGACTAACATTTTACATAAATGTGTTTGGTAAAATTTAGCTGATTGCTAAAAGCTGATTACCCTTTGTTTGTATAAAATGACATTTATGGACATATTAATTGATATGTTAGTATTATAATTATGGGCAAAAAAGGCATTCACACATTCTCTCACCTAATCCTCTAAAGAAAAAGCTCCAAAGAGGAGCTTTTTCATTTTGAGAGTTTTCACCCCGAAACTCTCTCTTGACACTCTCTTTACCAAACACCCCCATAGAGTTTTTGACTAGTCAAAAACTCTAAAAGTGGTTCAAAACTCTCTTTTTGCCCCAAAACTCTAATTGCCAAACACCCCATGACTAATGGAGATCCAAAAGCTTATATAATAAGGGTAATTATGATATTTTAACTAATCTTTTAAAAGTGATCTTTCATCAAGTATAATATGACAATTAGGGACAAGGAGAGTAATATTAAGTAGAAATTTGATATACTCCCTCCGTCCCTAAATAGAGTGCCCATTTCTTTTGGGCACAAGTATTAAGAAGAAATCATGTGTAGGACCTTAGTTGTATTAATTCATAATTAAATATAGAAGTTTGTACACTTTTTATGAATTGTTTATTAAGGAGAGAAAATGTGGGTCATATGGGAAAGTGGGTGATATTATAAAAGTTGAAAGCAAAATAATATTTTAATTAGTGGACCCATGCCAAATAAGGAAATGGAAAATCTATTTGGGATAAACATAAATGAAAAATGACTCTATTTAGGGACGGAGGGAAGATATGTTAGACTCTATTCTTTGAGACTAAATTGAATTGAGCACAAAGATTGAATGAAATCGACTGGAAGAACTAAGAAGTCCAAAAGAACAAATCTATCTTTTTTCCCAAATTGTAGGCTGCATTATGGATCAATATTTAAGAATAGAGTTAAAATGTCAGCACTATTCAAAGTAATTTGGAAAAGTTTGAAATAAAGCTATTATTTTGGAATAACTCATAATAAAAGTGCTATAAATTCAATGAGCTGTTTTGATTAAAACCCCTTGATATATTTTGTTGCAGGATAAGCTGGAAAAGAAAAGAGCATCATCAATGGAAAAAATCATTAAGAAATTACAGAGAGCAGAAATCAAATCACAAAAGATGAGAAGCTCATTATCTAGTGACGGTGATCAGACTAGAAGCCGAAATATTTTGAAAACAGCTTCTAAAATTCCTTCACTTTGTAAAAAAATCCGACTGAATTCATCGACTAGAAGTTGTTCTACTTGCTACCCATTCTAGAGTTTATGGAAAATAGATGCTAGCAATATTTTGTTGTAAATTATAAACTAGTTGTTGGGCATGGGCAACGCCCCGAGTAATTTAATAAGATAAAATTGATGTATAGTTTGGGGTTGACATTTTGCCACAAGTACAAGTCGCAGTTTAGTGGTCGATATTACAAAGTAAAGGTCATAGGTTTGAGACCCTTGTTGTTTTAATGGGAACAATACAAGAGGGGTGAATTGTATTGTTGGGAACAATGAGCAATTTTTGCGGAATTTAAATAACAACGAGAAAACTGAAGTAAAGAGACAAGAGAATTAACGAGGAAAACCTTCCTAGACCTTATAGGAAGTAAAAACCTCGACCCCAAAGGATTTTAACCAGAACTCATTCACTAATAATAGGTCAACAATTCAGTACACAACATATTCCTCTAGAGTTCATTCTCTCGTTCCACTATGAACACTAATCCCACAACAGTCTTTCAATTGTTGTTACTCTTACTCTTGACTTCACTTAAAGTCCTCTCTTTAATACAGGATTTCATTCAAAATCCCAACCCCAAACTCAATTACAATAGATGAATAAACACTAAGTGAAACTCACAATAAGACTAGGAACATTAACAAGTATGAGAATAGTAATTGGTATTGACACTTTAAAAACGCTTGCTCTCTTAAAATATATGGTCAATGATGTTTAGAATAATATGTCAATGAGTTATTTATAGATGAGTAAGTTTACATGAGTAAACTCTTACTTATCTCTAAGTAACTCACTATTATCTTTTTCCTATAATAAAGTAATTTCTTTTTTCAAAACCTAAAATTAGATTTTTATTTAATTTTTTTTTATAAAACCAATTATAACAAACTCAAGTAACACTTATCAAAATCCAGTCAAATGGAATAAGAATTATCTTCACAACAAATTACTTGAGATAAATCACAAAATATATAAAGATAACATTTTATTTAAACAAAGATAAAATCGATCTTAAACAAAATCTTTAACTCTTAATAAAACCAAAAGATAAATATAAATACTTCCTCCGTTCCAAATTAGTTGTGGCACTTTCTATTTTAGGAAGTTTCAAATTAGATGTTACACTTCCATTTTGGGTAATAACTTCTCTCTATCTCTCTCCTATCACATGTGACCCTTTTGTTTTCTTTCTCTATCTCTCTCCTCTCCAAAAATTGCCTAGGAGTCCGTGATTATAAAAATGTCACAACTAATTTGAAACGGAGGAAGTAACTGATTTTATTCTAAGCATATTAATTCTCAGTGCTAAATATCTACTCCTATACTAACGTTGATTCCTTAGATTAGAAACTGATGTGTTCCTAATCTTAGGAACAACTCTTTATTCCAGCTTGTGGCTCGTTCCTTACAGATGTTCCTAAGCTGTACTAAAGACTTTGGGAACTCTGCTTCCAACAAGGTCCGATACTCCTTGAATCCTTCATTGACCTTGACAAACCTGTTTCATTATCATAAACACTTTGTGGAATATTAGTCCAATTAAGTTTGTCTTTGTTATATGTCATCTTCAAAACTTAGGGTCAACAACCCTTATGCAAATTTTATGATCATTTTCTTAGGAAATACCATTTTAGCATATGAATGTCATGTTTGAGACAAAGCGGGGCCATATCAGTATATGAGGTGGGATGATACGTGGCGGCGTACAATGCCTACCCACATATTTTAATATATATAATTTTTTTGGTGTAAAGAGAGCCACAAGGGCAAATGATGTAGACGGGATTCGATACTAGGTCTTGGACACCACCTCCCAAACCTTTAACCAACTAAACTAGTTGACATCCACATGTTTTTTTGATATATATGAATACATATAGATGAACTTTACTAATGGGCTTTATTTTGTAGTAGCTTTCACCATGTACATTATTCCTTTTTCTCATTAACTAAGTACTACTGTATACAATTACCATGTCATATCATTTTTTTCGCCCTACCGCGCAAGACTAATCCCATTAGGAGTTTTTTAGGGGTGAGAATTCTCTTAACATCCTCCCTTACTCCCAATGAGTATAATATGCAAAGTTGGCTAGTTATACCTGCAAAAAGTGTTAGTTAAGTAGGATCCTTGTTCTTACCTTTATTAAAAAAAAAGTAAGTTTTAGTGTAGTGGTTGAATTTCCACTTAGTCACTTGAAGGTCCCAATTTCAAGTCCTACCACTAGTTACTGAGGAGATTACCTCATTCCCCTCTCTCACAAGTTGGACTTTCACTGAATTAGGGAATCATATAACAGAAAGACCTTGGATCAGGCCCACAACATCACCAAACCAAAATATGAAAAAAAGTTCGTCTAAGTTTATAGGGAAAATTTCATAAAACTACCTTTTATAATCAAATTTTTTCAAAAAACTACCTTTTAAAATTTTTCTTTCAAAAAACTACCTTATATAACAAAATTTCTTTCCATATACTACCATTTTACCGTAAATGGGGTTTAATCACTAATAATTGAGTCACCGTAAATTATTTTTCTTTCTTCATCTCTCGTTTCTCTCTTCTTTTCTCGCTATCCCACCGACAGTAACAATTACGGCGATTGTCATTTATTGATTAATATTAAATTTAAACGTTATATGGTAGTATATTAAAAAGAATTTGTTATATAAGGTAGTTTTTTGAAAGAAATTTTTTAAAAGGTAGTTTTTTGAAAAAAGTTGGTTATAAAAGGTAGTTTTTTGAAAAAAGTTGGTTATAAAAGGTAGTTTTTTGAAATTTTTCCAAGTTTGTATTACAAGATGTGAGGATGCCACTTCTTCATGGGATCTATTTTATTAAGCCCAGACCATTTCGCTTGTTCATACTTACCTTTTGTGTATTTTCTTATACTTCTTCTGTTTTTTAAAATTGTACCATTTCGTTTTTCACGTTTGTCTAGACGCTTCTTTGAACGTCAATATCTCTAATTGCGTATAAGTAAATTTGATATTTAGAATCTTTGCATTGAGACGAATCTAACAAGACTCCACTTGATTATGTTTTTTGTTATATAACGGTGTGAGATAACTTAACAAAGTTGTTTGATGAATAGTGCCAAAAACGAAATGGTGTAGTTAGAAAAACAAAGGAAGTTTTTTGTTTTACATGGTAGTATATGGTAGTAGTATTAGGCAAGATAAGGGGGTTCTTATTTTAATTTGTACAGAAGAGATTACAAGGCACTTAACTTTCATTACAAAGTAGACAAAAGCCTTGAGCAATTATATCCTCTATAGTCGAAGGACACCCTATAATTTAACTCTAATGAAATACTCGGTAAGGCTAAATTGTGCCAATATACATGCCGACTTATTAGCTTATATAAAACAAAATATTAAAACAAAATCAGAGTACTTTCTTTTAGATGTACTAAATCAGAGTACTTAACAAAAAACAAATGTATCCTAAAACTACCTCTATATAAAATTCATTATTGTCGGACCGAGCCTTCTATTCGTTACTGGCAAGCAATCACTTTTGAGAACAATTAACTTAGTAAAGGCGGTCCTTCAAAAGAAAACTTAGTAGAGGTGGTGATGGTTGAGTTTTAACGTAAAAGTGGCCTATATCTAGGGTCGGAGTTAAATTTTGGGCCAATTGTCTCTGTCCTAACTCCTAACTCAGGAAAAATTATTGGACCAGGCTTCAAGATTTTTCCAAGCCTCAGTCGAAATTAGACCAAACTTACATTTCAAATATTTGCCCATGTTATGGCATTGTGAACTATTCTCCAATCTTCGGCATTGTTTAGAAATAATTGCCTCGTTGAAGTCCAATACTCTACTAAAGCCTAACCCATCTTCAACCTTGTAATAACGAATTCTATAAATATTGATATCTCGAAATCACATTGAAATGAATTTAAAAGATCACACATGAATTTTCTTTTCTTATATTATTTTGAAGGAAAAAAAAAGGAATTCTCATGCTGAACATGGAAAATGTGGTCAAAGTAAAGAAAATGTTGCAAATCTCTACTTCTATACTAAAGGGAATGGAATTAAGAAAGGGGTAGAGGGGGAAAGGAAAGTGAAACCCTTAGATTTAAGGAAAAATTGACAAGAGCAGGCCCAACTATGGCCACCCTTCCATAATAGATCCCAACTTTCGATTATTCCACACCAGTCCCAACTTTGGGGGATGCTTTACATTAATCGGTCCTAAGAGGCCACCTAACCTCGCTACAACAGTAAACATTTGAAACCACCACCCTTGCCACCTCTCGCCACCCTCTCCCCCCGCACCGCCACCTCTTCCCCCGCCATTGTGACTCCTCCCCTACACAACAACAACAATTCCACCCCCTCTCTCTACGACTCTACCCCCCACCCCCCACCACCTCCTAGAACCCCATGCCCAGCCACCACCTCCACCTCACCCTCTCCCTCTCCCTCTTCCTCGCCGGCAAGAACCGAACCCCCTTCCACGTCGTCGACCCTAACTCAAGATCGGAAGCCTCAGCCCCACCCCGACCCCTTTCCCCCAATCTCCACCACCCCACTTCCACCACCCTCCGCCCTCCGATTCCCTCCCCTCTCATCTTCTTCCATGGAGTTCCGATCTAATATTCAATGGCGAAGAATAGGTTGCAATTTAGGGTGTATGGGTGGTGGAAATGATGGGGTGGTGGGTTTCGGTTTTGTCGAGGAGAGAGAGAGAGGGAGGTGCGGCGGTTGGTCGAGGCGGGGGGAAAGAGGGTCTGGGAGGGTTCAGTCTGGAAATCGGAGGGTCGGAGGTTGGGGGTCCGAAATGGTGTGGGTGGTGGGTTTCGGTTTTGACGAGAGGAGAGAGAGTGAGGTGCGGTGGTTGGTCGAGGTGGGGGGAAAGAGGGGTCTGGGGAGGGTTCATGGGTCCCGGGTTACGGTCGGCGGCGGGGAGGAAGCCTTGCGCCGGCGGAGAGGGTGGTCCTGGCGCCGTCGGTGAAGGTGGAAGGGGTGATGGTGGTGGCGGGTTTTGGAGGTGGTGGTGTGGGTGGTCAGTTGGTGGTTTTGTGGGCCTGAAAGGAGATGGAAAGACCGAAAAAGGAGGAAGGAAATGGGTTGAATTTTTTTTTTTACAAAGTTAAGCTGGTCACCCTTCCACTTGGACCGTTTTCGTAAAAAGACCCTCCAAAGTTGGGACTGGTGTGGAATAATCGAAAGTTGGGATCTATTATGGAAGGGTGGCCATAGTTGGGCCTGCTCTTGTCAATTTTTCCTAGATTTAAAGTATTGTTGTTTGGTTGGTGAATACTCATCCCATCTTTCTTCCTCCTCTTACTATTCTTCCACCATAGCACCACCATTAGCACCCCTCTCTCTTGGTCCATCGCGCCACCGCCACTCTACCCCACAATACTTCCGCCGCCCCCTCCCCACTCCAATACTGCCGGTCTACCGCCGCCCCCTTCACTTCGCCGTACACCGCCGCCACCTTCTCTCGTTTCTTGTCTTATGTTTTAAAGGTTTGATTTGAGATTTTGAAGGTCGACTCGACCATGAAAACTTTAGTTTTCATGGTCGAATTTGACCATCTAAATCCATAAATAATGAATGATAAGTGGTATCTCCCCATTCTTCCATATTTTCTACAATGAAATTCTAAGGTTTGTTGGTATGTGGTGGTTTGGGTGGTGGGTTTTCGGGTGGTAGTTGGTCGTTTTTGTGGGTGTTGAATTGTTTCCGGGGGGGATTGTCGGGGTTTTTGGGTGTAATATTCGGGTGGTGGTGGTGGTTTCGTGGGTGGTGTACGGGTATTGAAGTTGGTGGCGGATGTGGGTTAGGCGGTTTTGGTGGTTGGGTGGGCGGTCTGGGTGTTAGGTTGGGCTGTTTTGGTGGCTGGGTAGGTGTTGCAAGTGTTGGGTGGGCAGTTTTGGTGGCTGGGGGGCGATTGTGGTGGCTGGGTGGGTGGTGCGAGTGTTGAGTGGGCGGTTATGGTGGCTGGGTGGACAGTGTGGGTGTTGGGATGGAGGGGTCAGGTGGTAGTTGGGTGTGCATGTGGTGGTTCAGTGGTCGGGTAAGGTGGTGGTTGGGTGGTCAAAGGGATGATCAATAATGGGTCAAATAAAGGGTAAGTGATACCTTAGGGGGTAGGGGGAATGAGAGTAGAGGACTTTGGGGTAAGGAGGGGGTAAAAGTAATCATTGAATTGGGTAAACAAACAAGTAAGGGAATGAAGTAAGTTGATTCTCTTACCCTTTCCTGAAAACCCTCAACCAAACTACCCCTAAAAGGAGTTCCCAAACAAGCAACCGTGCCATATGGCACTATCCCTTAGATTATTCACTTCATGTAACCCACATGCAATAAAAAATTAGAAAATGCATCGTATAAGATTTGATTCCATGAATTCAAGTCAGTATATTAAAGTCTTAACCCATAAACCAAGTAATGTTTGGTGTTATAATTTTAAAGTACTCCCTCCGTCCCAGAAAGATCTGAACACTTGTTGGGACACGTAGTTTAAGGTGATAAGTTGTAGTGTGGTTATCAAATGTTATTTTATTTTAAAAGTATATGTGATTGGAGTTGGTGGGGTATTTTTATTAGAGAAGAGAGAAAGTTGGGTAACTTTTTATTGATAAAAGGTAGAGTGTGAGCCAAAGAAGTGTGAGCCAAAGAAATAATATATTAATAATAGTAGGACCATGCCAAAAATGAAAGTGTTCAAATGGGACAAACATAAAAGGAAAGTGTTCAAACTATTCTGGGACGGAGGGAGTATAATATTAATAAATTATAATTAAAATTAATCGGGACATAGCCCGAGCCTAAAAACTAGTTTATAAAGAAAAACCACCCAATGTAAAAATAACTAGTATTTTAGTCCGGGTGATGCCCCGGTCAACTACAATTATCAAATATATTATTATTCATAAATTTCATAATTGATTTTATTAGCTTTCCGTACTTTTCTATCTAGTGCAAAATTGAAAAATGGACGTTTGGGTATAATAAATTATTTTTTTTAAAAAAAAAACTTTTAAGGAATTGGGGATAAAAATAACAATTTTAATGTAACTGGGGTAAGAGAATATTATTACCTTAATAAAAGTATTAGAGATCAGAAAGCTTGTCTATGTCTTTATAGTTACATATAATTATAAGGCTTTATTATGTTTTATTTTGAAGTATTAAACATTGAAATTGTAGTGGATTGATGGTTAAACCCAGCATATTTCATTTCGAATATCATTTGTTCGATTCATAGTAGTTACATGCACATTATTAATATTTTTAAATGAGATCATAAAAATGTGTATTAGAAGTTTGAGAAGAGTGTCACGTGGCACATACATTGGAGAGTGTCATGTGACACCGTTCCTTGAATATGAACGCCTTTGAATATATTTGTGTAAATTGTCATGCAAAAAAAACACACATTAGTCCTTTACTTGGAGAAATATTTGTTCCTCATAACATTTCTCTACCCCCTTTTTCCCCTTTTATAAACAGAAGTATTAGGGCCTGTTCTCCCCAGCTTATTTTCAGTTCGGCTCAATTCAATTCGCTTCGGGGCCGATTCAATTCCTAAATTTATTCATTACTATTAGTTATAATTTCATTCGCCCGCTTTAGTTCGGCCAATTCACTTCATTTCAGTTGTTTTATGCCGAAGAGAACATGCTCTTACTTTTCCAGTTCGGTTCAGATCAGTTCAGTTCAGTTCCTAAATTTATTCATTACTATTAGTTATAATTTCGTTCAATTCCTAAATTTATTCAATACTATTAGTTATAATTTCGTTCAGTTCAGTTCAGTTGTTTTATGCCGAAGAGAACATGCCCTTACTTGGTTTTTGATTCCACACTTAGCATAAAAAACGACATAATAAAAACATCTATACTAATATATTAAAAGGCGTGTGTAGACACTAAAAATTTATTAGTGTTCTATATTAAAATAAATTGATTATTATTGAGCTGAAATAAATATAATTAGCCCAATTTAATTAATTTAGCCCACTCAAATAAGATATCTAAATTAAACAAATATAATTTGGGTTGTAAAATGTTTAGACCAGTCAACATTATAGTCCAAATAAGATGGTCAAATGGCAAAGGTAAAAAAAAAAGACTTCCAAGTCATAAACGAGTCAAGCCCATAAACTACCAAGTCCATGAAGGGATCTCCATTCCCTATAAATAGACCTCACCTCCTTCAGTTGAGGGGGGCAGAAAATCATTATTCTCAAGAGCTCATAAAATTCTCTTAGAATTCTCTCTACAAATAGTCAACAAGCACATCAAATCCGTGCTGACTGTTCAGATACACTCAAACACATTCGATTGAGATTCAAGCTTTTGACAGTCCTCATTCGAATACACTCAAACAAAACTCAAACTCAGGTCCACGTCGACATCAACACGTGTCACTCTCAAGCTACGAAACAGAATCAGAGGACTTAGTTTATTTTTGTTATAAACTGTTTACAGGGATTGTACTCAATACATTATTGAAATATAATTTCTTTGTTACTTTGTTTCTTGTCTTATTTATTTTGACTCGAAATTTGTGTATACAAATTTTGGCACGCTCGGTGGGACCATCTCTGCCTCTCATCTCTGTTTCGTCATCAACAACAAACCTGAGAAATGGCCTCAAGCAAGAACATCTCTCAATCTTCTGAAAACTCTGCCAACACCCTACGAAAATCTGTAATGTTGGGTGACTTTATGGATGACATGACTCTTGGTTTTCGCACTATAGGAATGAAAAGGCTGCTGCTGCTGCTAAGCTTCGAACTGCAAATGTTCCTACCAGGCAGAGAAAACTCTTTAAGCCTACTGCTGCTGAATCGTCCATCATGCCTGATTCACGCAAAGAGCATGAAACCCCCGTGGCTCAACTGCTTTGGCTGAACACGAGCCATCATTCATTGCTTCTCAAATATGGAAGCAACTCTCATTTGATAAGTCTAACAGGCTGACCGTTCACACTAGCCCTCTCTTTGATCCACTCAATGTAGAGAGTGACAATGAACAAGTGACGATATTCTTGTTTCATCACCTCTAACGATTTTCGACTTAGAGGAACCCTTGTTGTCTTCACAATCGAACACTGCTGCTGTTATGGTGACCTCAGCTAAGACAGTTGAGGAACAACTTGCTGAAATGAATAGCCTACTCTAAAAATTAATGAAGGATGGAGAAAAAAAAGATGCTCAAATTCGACTCCAAAATGAGCAAATCGCTGCCCTCAACAAGAAACTTGAGGAAGGCGACGTAGCATCAAGACAAGGTGATGAAAGCGAAGGGGATAGTGGTGAAGACGCTCGTCGCCCACCTACAGCTCGACAACTTGAGTTATTGATAGCCCACGCTGTCAAAAATCAACTTGGAGAAAGTTCTCAAGGCAGTCATCGCTATGTGAAGCCTTATACTAAAAGGATCGATAAGTTGCAGATGCCTTTTGGCTATCAACCCCCCAAGTTTCAGCAATTCGATGGGAAAGGAAATCCTAAGCAACACATTGCTCACTTTGTGGAAACATGTAACAATGCTGGTACCACAAATGATTTCCTGGTCAAACAATTCCTCCGTTCCCTTAAAGGCATGGCCTTTAACTGGTACACAGATTTACCCTCACAATCCATTGACAGTTGGGATCAAATGGAGGAGGAATTTCTGAACAGGTTCTATAGCACTCGACGTATTGTCGAGATGACTCGAACCGACTAAGACTCACCAGTGGAAGGATGAGCCAGTCATCGATTACATCAATCGTTGGCGCGCATTGAGTCTAGAGTGTAAAGATCGCCTAACTGAAGTCTCTGCTGTTGAGATGTGCATTCAAGGAATGGATTGGGACTTGCTTTATATCTTGCAAGGTATAAAACCTAGGACTTTTCAAGAGTTGGCTACGCGAGCTCATGACATGGAGCTTACCATTACCAACAATAGAGGCAAAAGCAACACTTCTTCAGAATACAAGAAAGAGAAGAAGGATTTTAAGAAGACGGACAAGACTACCAAAAGTTCGACTAAGGAGTCAATGTCAATCACGACCTCCTCGCCTGTCAAGATCTCTAGCAAGGCTGGCACTGAAAAGAATAAGGGTTCATCTTCTCAAGAACCTAGGAAAAATACGCCAACCTTGAAAGAACTCCAAGCAAAAAAATATCCATTTCCAGACTCTGATTTATCAGGGATGTTAGATGATTTGCTTGAAAACAAAGTCATTGAGTTGCCCGAAGCTAAGCGTCCTGCAGAGGTCGGTAAGACTTCCGATCCTAACTACTGTCGGTATCACAGGTTGATTAGTCATCCCATAGAAAAGTGTATAACACTTAAGGAGAGAATTATGCAACTTGCAAAGGATGGGAAAATTGTACTGGATTTTGATGAAGTTGCTGAAGCTAATCACGACTCCGCGATGTTAGATTCTTATTGGGAGGCTCAAACTCTGCAGTTTGGGAGTTTGGAGCTAGTAATTGTACATGTGATGCAACCGGTTCTCCAAGTTAATGATGTGCCATCTGTTGAGCACAGTATCCCAACTGAAAACCAACATGGAGAGGATGATGAAGGGTGGACGTTGGTCACTCGAAGGAGGCCTAGACGACCGTCGAAGCCTCAACCAAAGTCTGTTTGTCGTAAGAAGAAGCATCAAAAAAGAAAGGGCTCAAAACGCTCGAAAGGAAAGAAAAAGTCAAAAACTGCATACTAAACAGCAAGTACTGCCAATTGACTTGTTTGAATAGGATCCACTTACCCCTGTAACCTTAGAAGAATTCTTTCCTGAAGATTACTTCACTACGGTTACTGTTAATGCTACCTCATTTGTTGAGGATGAAGAAGAAAAAGAAGAGGAGGAGGATCAAGAGCCTGTTAAAGAAAATGAAATCTCCGTCAAAGTAACTGTCCAACATTCAGGGACGGAGATAGATCCAAAGATATTGGCTATCTTGGAAGCTCTTCCTACACGCATGGGATGGAGGCAGATCTTTCATTTGCCTCTAGAAATGTGTCGACAAGTGGCTCTTGCACTTCAGCACCCAGAACTATACCTTGACAAAGTGAAGGATGCTAGAGAGCCAATAGAAAGTTCGGCTAAATGCGCGTCATGTAATTTTGCCTTAGCCTTCACTGATGAAGACTTATTGTTGGGCTCAAAACCTCACAACCGACCCTTGTTCGTTTCTGGTTATATTTTCGGCAAGAGAGTGAATCGTATCTTAGTGGATGGAGGTTCAGCTGTCAACATCATGCCAAAATCCACCATGACTGATTTAGGGATCACTATGGAAGATCTTTCTGATAGTCGTCTAATGATCCAAGGATTCAACTTGAACAGTCAACGTGCCATAGGCATAATACGTCTTGACCTTGTGATGGGAGAGTTAACATCATCTACTCTCTTCCATGTCATAGATACAAAGACGTCGCATAAAATGTTGCTTGGACGACCGTGGTTGCATGAAAATGAGGTAGTCGCATCAACCCTCCATCAATGTCTGAAATTTTATCGTGGAGGCGAGAAGAAAATAAATGGGGATGTCAAACCCTTTAGCACGGCAGATTCGTACTTTGCCGATGCCAAGTTCTTTGAAGATGGGGAACCCTCAAGCGAGATGTTGCAATCTAAAATTCCTTCAACAGGGAAAAGGGGTACAGATAAAAATGGTGATATTCCCTCGTCTTCAAGCTCTAGCGAGTCAGCCACCACTGAGATGCAACAACAAAAATGCAAGGAAAAGGTAAAAGAAGAAGTTGTTGCTCAACCCATCAAAGCAACGAAGAAGGCAGTAATGACTCCAGTCCTGCGATACATCCCTAAATCACGTCGTAAGGAAGGGGAGTCACCTTTTGTAGGGTGTCAGGTTATGAAAGTAGAGCCAAAGAAAGAAAAAGGAGTTGATGAGACTACTCTTTAATGTTTAAAGCAAGAAGTGGTTGTCCCTTTATCTAGAGCCAATTACAATCAAATTGTTAAGCCTCCAACCTCACAATATGCTGATCAATCTAGGAGAAAATGGCTTAACAAGGGTAGGTTTGACCCAAATGCTTATAAACTCTTGGCGAAGTCTGGTTATGACTTCGAGAATCCAGCGCCCATGGGCAATGTCATTGAGGTTGATCCTCATGGAATTAATGACACACAAAAGAAATTGCAAGAGTATGACGTTGAGGTACATCCGACTAAAGTAGGTTTGGGATTTGAAACCCCAACACCCATCAAAATTTCTGCACGGCGTAGAGGGACAATCTCTTCGTCGCAGTATATTACTGCGGAGGAAGTTGAAGAAAATGAAGATGAAAATAATGTGTCTCAGCCAAAAAATATCGGTCTTTGATCGACTGCAGTCTCCTGTCGTAAAGGACCATACATCGGTTTTTAACAGACTTGGTGGACACGAGCTAAATGAAGGTGTGAAGTCAAAAATACAAACACCCTTGCAAAATCTTCGATCTTCTAAGAATAAAGCATCTGTCTTTAAACGTCTTGGTGCATCGACCTCAATTGATAAACAACAAAGACGGTCAGTACTAAGTCGCATCACAAGAGAGAAAAATGAAGTCAAAGGCGAGGACGCACCTCAAAGTGTTATCCCATCTCGCATGAGGCGTACACAGGTGGTAGACATCATTGGACATGCACCCTTGAAAGCCAAAGGTCGTGTCATAGTGTTAACAAACCAAAGGAGTTCGTCTAGTCAAGAAAAAGAAAAAGATGTTGAATTTGTTTCTTCAAACCATATCACAGGGCATGAGGCTCCTGAAAGTGACGAGGAGATGGAAACAGATGAGGCTCCTAAAACTCTTGAAGATAGGGGGCAAGCCACCGTCGATGAGTTAAAAGAGTTAAACCTTGGAACTCAAGAAGAGCCACGCCCTGTCTACGTGAGCGCTTTTCTTACCCAACAGGAAGAACAAAAATATTCCAAGTTACTCTCTGACTACAAAGACGTATTTGCATGGAGTCATAAGGAGATGCCAGGACTCGACCCAAAAGTCACCGTCCCATCGCTTAGCCATCAAAAAAGGTGTCACCCAAAGAAGCAATCCCAAAGACGCTTCGAGCCGAATTAATTCCCCGAAATTGAGGCGTAAGTAAACAAGCTCATCGATGCAGGATTTATTCGCGAAGTCAAGTATCCTACTTGGATAGCAAACATTGTGCCAGTACGAAAGAAAAATGGACAGTTACGAGTTTGTGTGGACTTCCGCGACTTGAATGAGGCGTGTCCGAAGGATGACTTTCCACTCCCAAAAACTTAAATCATGATTGATGCCACCACCGGTCATCGGACTTTGTCATTCATGGATTGTACCGCTGGATACAACCAAATTCACATGGCTCCTGAAGATCAAGAAGCAACTGCATTTCGTACCCCTAAAGGGATATTCTGTTACAAAGTTATGACTTTCGGCTTGAAAAATGCCGGAGCTACGTATCAGCGTGCAATGCAGAAATTTTGTGAAGATATGATGTATAAAATCGTGGAGTGCTACGTAGATGACATGGTGGTAAAGTCTAAGAAGGAGAATCATCTGCATGACCTCCGTAAAGTCTTTGAAAGACTACGAAAATGTCAATTAAAAATGAACCCCCTCAAATGCGCATTTGGCGTCACCTCAGGAAAGTTTCTAGGCTTCATTGTCAGACACAAAGGTATTGAAATTGACCAAGCAAAGATCAAAGCCATCCAAGAGATGCCTGAACCTAAGAACCTTAAGGAGTTACGTGGCCTCCAAGGGCGTCTTGCTTACATTCGAAGGTTTATTTCTAATCTAGCAGGAAGATGTCACCCCTTCAGCCATCTCATGAAAAAGGATGCCCCATTCAAATGGGATGACTCATGTAAAAAAGCCTTCGAAAGAATAAAGAAGTATTTGTCTTCTCCCCCTGTCTTGGGGGCACCAATAAAAGGGAAACCACTCATCCTTTATATCGCAGCACAAGAGCGATCTCTGGGGGCAATGTGCGCTCAAGAGCAAGAAGACCGTAAGGAGACAACTCTTTACTACTTGAGCCGAACTTTGGTGGGTGCTGAATTGAATTACTCACTTACTGATAAAATTTGCCTTGCTTTGATTTTTGCGATCCAAAAATTAAGACATTACATGCAGGCTCATACAGTTCATGTTATCTCGAGGTCTGACCCGATAGAATACATTCTCTCAAGGCCCGTGTTGTCTGGCAAACTTGCAAAGTGGGCTATGCTTTTAAAACAATATGACATTGTGTATGTTCCGCAAAAGGCTGTCAAGGGGCAAACAATAGCGAGACTTTTTTCGCGGACTCACCCGGTCCTCCGCAGATGGGAGCTTTCCGACGATTTGCCAGGTGAAGATGTGTTTTTCATTGAAATACTCCCACCTTGGAAAATGAACTTTGAGGAGCCGCTCGTCATGACGGTGCAGGAGCCGGAATTGTCTTCATTTCTCCCAGAAAAACATGTACTGACATACTCTTTCGTGCTAACTCAACTTTGTTCCAATAATATGGCTGAGTACCAAGCACTCATAATAGGCCTCCAAATGGCAATTGAAATGGGACTTAGAGATTTAGACATTCACGGGGACTCCCAATTGATCCTAAAACAACCGCGTCGCATTGGTGAACTATTCAAAAGTCCAAGAAAAAAATTAACAAGGAGACGGTGGTTTACCTTAATTCGATAAAGGGACGTGTGCTAATGTGCAGGTTAAAAATAAGGTGTGTCTATTTATACATTTTGGTGAAGGAAAAAAGATAACCTAATACTTATTCGATTAGGATTATTTTTCCGAGTCCAAAACTTAATAGAGTTGTAAGTAGTTCATGACTCTAGGCAACAAATCTTAGCAGCACGGTGATTGTCACCTAATTGCTAAGCCAAACTCAAATTCGAGACCTTGTCACGATTAAACACTTCAAATCGTGTACGTGAAACTGTCTCGAGGGGGCAATTTGTAGACACTAAAAATTTATTAGTGTTCTATATTAAAATAAATTGATTATTATTGAGCTGAAATAAATATAATTAGCCCAATTTAATTAATTTAGCCCACTCAAATAAGATATCTAAATTAAACAAATATAATTTGGGTTGTAAAATGTTTAGACCAGTCAACATTATAGTCCAAATAAGATGGTCAAATGGCAAAGGTAAAAAAAAAAGACTTCCAAGTCATAAACGAGTCAAGCCCATAAACTACCAAGTCCATGAAGGGATCTCCATTCCCTATAAATAGACCTCACCTCCTTCAGTTGAGGGGGGCAGAAAATCATTATTCTCAAGAGCTCATAAAATTCTCTTAGAATTCTCTCTACAAATAGTCAACAAGCACATCAAATCCGTGCTGACTGTTCAGATACACTCAAACACATTCGATTGAGATTCAAGCTTTTGACAGTCCTCATTCGAATACACTCAAACAAAACTCAAACTCAGGTCCACGTCGACATCAACACGTGTCACTCTCAAACTACGAAACAGAATCAGAGGACTTAGTTTATTTTTGTTATAAACTGTTTACAGGGATTGTACTCAATACATTATTGAAATATAATTTCTTTCTTATTTGCTTTTTGCCTTATTTATTTTGACTCGAAATTTGTGTATGCAGCGTGTATGACAAAGTATGCACGCCACATGTCACCTCTCTTACACCATTAGAATTGTAAGTAAATTGGCTTGCAACAAGATTTGAACATGTGACATCTTGCTATTATACATACCATAATTACCATCTCAACCAACTTCTAATCATGCTTTAAATGTCCACATTATTATATTTGTACCTTTTAAGTGTTGAGTTTTCTTTATTATATTTTAATACGAATAGAAAAAAATGCATATCAAATTCGGAAAAAAAATACAATCTGGGGCAAGCCCAAATACTAGTTACTTGGGTAAAAGTAGGCAAAAAAAAAAAACGAGTTATAAAAGGGTGGTTATTATCGATTTCTCCCGATAAGGGTTATAGTCCGTGTCCGCTGTTGTACGCCGGTGCGAAGGGTTATCGTCGTATCATATCGAGGCTGAGCGGCGCGAGCGAACGAGCGAGAGAAAAAGGGGGATAGTTTAGAGACCGCCGTTGAGGGAGAACTGATAAGAGTGGGAAAGAGAGAGAGATAATCGACGATTAGGGTTTTCCAAAATCCCTAAAATTCGAAAGGTAACATTAGGTTTTTATTTTATTTTCTAAATAAAGCTTATACTTAATCTTTGATTTGGTTGTTTTTCGCCTTGTAAAATTCGTGATTCTTGTGGATCTCATCCTCAATTGATTGATTCTTTTGAGTGCTAATTGAATTTTTTTTGAATTCTTATTTGGAAAATTTGGGGTAAAATTTGGGGGTTCAACATATAAAATGACGATGACGACGATGATGATGATGATGATGATGTATGTGTGTGAGAAAGAGGTGTGCTTATTATGTGCAGGCTACGAGTGTGAGAGGAGAGGAAAAGGAGAGAGAGAGGTGAGACTTGGAGAGCTGAGCGAGAATTCGTCGAGGAGAGAGAGGACAATCATTTCAAATTTTGAGCTTGTTTCTTCGCTCCTTTCTGCTACTTTCCAGCGTTCTAGGGTTTTCGCTTCGCGCGTTTCGCCCCCTCGTCTCCATGGAGAGAAAGCTTGTGGTAAGTGATATGAATGTACTAAGTATTGCTTTGATATGCTTGGAGAGTGGGATGGTTTACATATTATCCATTAATTTATGGTTCTTTTTTCAGGTACTTGGTATCCCGTGGGATGTCGATACCAACGGGTTGAAGGAGTACATGATTAAATTTGGTGAATTGGAGGACTGCATTGTTATGAAGGTATCAAATGCTTTATTCTTTCTGTTATATCTAGCATTATCTTTCGTCACACCAATCATCATGTTGTTTGCTTTACACCAAGTAAGCCTTAACTATTTCTGTTTACCATGTTATGGTGATTTGAATGAATGTTTATACTTTGCTGGTAATTCTGTGGTTATGTACAAGTTCATATATGTCAAAGATAGAATTTTAACTTCAACCTCTCTTTTTATTGTTGTTGGAAACTTTTTTTTTTTAATTGTATGCAATAGACGTAAATGTTATTGATCTTGTTTAGCTGAGATCTCTAAGTTGGTTGTGCAATAGTCAGAGTATACTTTTTTTTTTCCTTTGTTAATTAATAATTCCTCTAGTGTTGAGACTTGAGAGGCTTCTAACTTGATTACTTTTTAAGGTAAGAAGCATGGTTTGTGAAAGTGTGGACATATCAAGGTTTTTTTTTATTTTTTATTTTTATAATCTGACAGATATTTCAAAATGGTTGTCTGTTTTGAAATTTCCTTGGTGCTGCAAGTGAGCGCAATCAATAATCATATGATATCTGATGTTCAAGAATCAATGTACTTTTATGCTTTTGTTGGTTTTAGGTTTCTTCCGAAGTTCAGCTAAGGAGTGTTTGATCTGCAGTGTAGTGCACTGTGGTATTGTGGTTCTAGATTTACCCTTACCACCCTTTCCGAATGTCGGTGGAACACTCCATAAGTTTTAGTGAAGGAGATGTATAATAGATGTTTTGAGAGTTGGAGTTATGACTTTGAGACTTGAACGGAGTTCCTTTCTTTCTTTTCTGCTCCTTTTTTGTGGTCTTTGATGTCAGCCATGTTAAATGGTAAATTTTTTGAGCATATTAAATTTAGGATTGAAACTATTTATCAGCCTTTTTACATGTTTGGTAAAGAGAGGTTTCAATTGGGAGTTGGGCCTCAAATCTGCAATCTGGAAAAAAGTTGATGCATGCAGTGCACTTTGCCTACTAAAATATTCAGACAATAACCTGTCATACCCCAAATCTCCATTTAATTGCCCCATTGTCGCTACAATAATTGATTTGCCACACCGAAAGAAAGCCACTGAGCACTTTTATATCCGCTACAGTTTTTCCCTTCTTTTCCTTATTTTGAGCAAGCTAGTTCCAGCACCCATTGTTGATTTCCCTTTGTAAGGTCATATGTTACAGTCTCTGCTGTTTCTGTCTCGATTTTGTCTTTGAAGAAGGGATGCTTTAGCCTGTAGGAGTAAGAGAATGCATTTCATTGGAGCATATATAATTTTGCAAGTTTTTTGTTTTTATGCTACTGAACAGATTTTTCCTACCTTATCTCTTGTTTTTAGGAACGTAATACTGGCAGATCACGTGGTTTTGGCTACGTCACTTTCACTTCTGTTGATGATGCTAAGGTACTATAGCTATTTCTTAAAGCTCCTTGATTTTTGCATAGACACTTTGCCTTTAACTTTTGCAATGTTTTAATAGCAATGTCATCCTTGATTAAAAGTCTTCTGGTATACCTCTCTCCTACTTTTTTCGCTACATTTTCCTCATCCCGTATGATTCATAACTACACCCATGAGAAAATAAATGTTCCATCCTTCTCTTTCTTTCTTTAACTTGGGAAGATCACTAGAATGGAACTCTCTAGTATTTTTATTTGGGTTCTTTATGCGAGTTTCTTCGACTGACTTGACATTAAAAAGCAAAGTAGTTAACGTTGTAATGTATTGAAAATCAGTGATAAAAATATATCAACATGAGTGTCTATTTATAGATTGCAAGAAGAATTTGAAAATTACTATTAACTTTTACCTTCAAATTCAAAACAATTATAACAATTGAAAATCATATTGACATTTGACACTTTTTTCCTTGGACCCAGCTAAAGAACCAAGGCATGACTTTTCACGATATGACCAACTCCATGATTTAAATTTGATGAATGGGATGATATTTTTTGGGAAATTTTCTGTCTTGATCAACTTCTTATGATTTAGAATTCGTGGATGACATTGCTCTTTTATCTGCTTTATTATTGGCTCCTTGTTTTCGGGTTTGTGTTGCAGCCAATTGATTTCTGCTCATGTATGTGTTTCAGAAAGCTTTGTCAAGTGAACATCAGCTTGGCAATAGAGCGCTGGAAGTAAAAGTGGCAACACCAAAGGTCTCTTTCATTGGTTAAAAGTGCTTTCTTGGCATTATTAGAAGCTATATGGAGTTTCACCCTCTTTTCAGCTGTTGCGTCTATTTATTCTTGGTATGCTGTTTACTGAACATGGAAAATTTTGCAGGAAGAGATGATGAGATCATCCACAAAAAAGATAACTCGAATCTTTGTGGCTAGAATAGCTCCATCTGTTACCGAACCCAACTTCCGGAGGTGAATTTTGCATCGTCTTGAATTGAAGTGATCAATTATCTCAACGATTTGTGCAGTTTCAATTTTGAGTTTTCTAATATTTTTCATCTTATTCCCACCTTTTTACCTTTTCCTACTTTTCAGCCATTTTGAGAAATACGGAGAGATCACTGATCTTTACATGCCTAAAGTAAGTTTTTAGTATTTACTCTTGAATGCCTCTTTTGTACTTAAATTACTAGTGTTTGATTATCTCAAAGTTGAGATTGAGCTCAACATTTGTTCAAATGGATGACTGTAGGATCCCACCACAAAAGGCCATCGTGGAATTGGGTTTATTACTTTTGCTAGTTCAGGTAAACTTATTTCCACTTCCAGTTGGTGTTTTTTTTATAGATTTTCCATGGTGTTTGTTATGTTTTAAGTTGCTGACGTCTACATATCTTGCATTCAAGCTAAAGGTTTGTGCTTAATGAGGGATTGAGAAAATCATTTAAGTGGTTTTTTTGGAGGTTGGGGTGGTGTTGGGGAAAGAGTCTTATAAGTTACGTGCTATATTATAATAACAAGGGCATGTATATTAAATGGAGAGATAAGAGTCATTTTTTGTTGGTAAATATTTTGGGATATGGAAATTGCACTTCCCCCAGGATAGGAAGTATCTCTAGATGATGCCGTTAGAACTCCAATGAACCTGACCTCAATATCTGGGAAATTTTGTAAAGGAGGGCTTTATTTAAGGATTGGTCAAGTTACCGATGAGCAATAACATGTACGGACTACGGAGAGGGAAAAGTTCTATTTCGGGGTTGCAAGTGTATATACTTGAAGAGTCAAGATTTATATTTTTAGGGCCAATCTTCTGGTGCGTGTTTCTACTAGATTCTCACATAACATCACAGTGATGACACTGCAATCTTCTTGCTGTAAGATAGAAGATATTGGAACTCGTACGTTTAGGACTTCTAGAAGCTTTGATATTTTGTTTCTCATTAACAGCACTGTGTTGATAATGCAATATTCTTGCTATAATATAAAAATGTTGGAATTCATACTTGTAGGATCACATAACTTTGCTATTTTATTGTCTTGCATCACTGTGGGGTAAAATGGGATGCCAAGTTGTTTATACACTTTAGACATAAGTATGCAGTTATTCACACTGTCTCACAGCACTAGTATAGAAAGATCTCTCTTCAATACTCTGGATGGTGACATGGTGTGTATGGAGGCAGTGTTTCTTACTTTTATGAATGCTACTCTTCACAGTAAAACCATTTTCATTTTTCTCTAAATTTTGTTTCATAGTTTGATTTCACCCCAATTACCCATCTCATACATATGAACACGTAGATGCTTGAATTTTGTCTAGTTTTTTTTTTGCCGGGGTGGTTGGGAGGGGGGGGGGGGGGTCTAGTTGCTCGGCTTGTTTCTGTGCTGACTTGTTTGTTGTAGGTTCTGGTATCATTGAATCTACATTAATAGATTGTAATTATATTGCAGAATCTGTAGACAGTCTGATGAACGATACTCATGAGTTAGGAGGTTCGAATGTAGTTGTTGATCGAGCAACGCCCAAGGTAATTCAATTATTGTGTTTCTTTGTTTCTGTCATGATTCTTTTGAGCATGATTATCCACGACGAAAGTCATGGGTCGTGAGAGGAGAAGCATTGGCTGTTCATGGAAGAGAGAGAAAGATTACTTTTTGATGATTGTGATTTGTGGGTTTTGGTATCATCCTTACTCTCTTGGTCATCCTACTTTTTGTTTCTTTCTACTCTTCCTTGCAGCATGTATTATGTAACCATGCTCTAAAAGCTGTTGAATCCTATGATGGAGCAAATTTTTTTTTTCTGTTAATGTCATTATCACAGATGACTTGAAACTGTTTATTATTGTTCCAGGAAGATGATTTCCGGCCATTTAGCAGAGGTCCACATGGTGGTCATGGTAGTCATGGTGGTCATGGTGGTCATGGTAGTCATGGTGGTCATGGTGGTCATGGTGGTCCTAGTGGATACGGTGCATACAATGCCTATATAAGTGCTGCTACAAGATATGCAGCATTAGGTACTCCTACCTTGTATGACCATCCGGATTCTCTTTATGGAAGTAAGGCTCTCTCTTTTTCTTGTCTTTGTCTCTTGCATGTTCTGGAAGTGCTATGTAAATTGCAGTTGAGTGATGTTCTTATGATAAACATTAGGGGAGCCAATGAGGGGAATTGGCAGAAAGATTTTTGTTGGAAAGCTTCCCCAGGAAGCAACTGTGGATGATCTTCGCCAGTATTTTGGTAGATTTGGTCGGATTTTGGATGTTTATATTCCAAAGGTATTCTTATTTTCATCTGTGAAGTGGTGGTTTTGTTTCTTTGTGGGAAATATACTGAAGACTTGACTCCCTGATGTAGGATCCCAAGAGATCTGGGCACCGTGGTTTTGGTTTTGTGACTTTTTCTGAAGATGGTGTTGCTGATCGAGTGGCTAGACGGTCTCATGAAATTTTAGGACAGCCGGTAAGCAAGGAAAACTTTTTAAATTATTCTGTGAATTAACCTTAGGATGACATGTTACTTTCATAAGAAAGTGAGGAGTGAGTTAAGCAAGGGAAATTTGTTAATGCTTTTAATTGATATTACGATTACATGTTACGTTTGACGGGTGAGTGTAAATATTCACCTGAGTGTGGATTTTGGAATTTGAGCATTCTAATGTAGATTATATTGTTTGGTAATACCTGAACTTGTTGGTTGTTAGTCTCCTTAAACAATGAATATATTTTATGACAAACACTGAACACCCTCAAATTTGCACATCTCCACTCCTTTATGTCGCTTTTCTGGCCTTCCAACTCATCATCTTTATTTGTGTCATAGTTCAAATTATCTTAAGTATGTGATTTATTTGATCAATTTTGCAACTTCTAATAACTAATAACTAATTAGTGACTTCAGGTTTAAGAGAGACTTGTCTGGATGGCTTCTTTGTTCCTCTTTTATCCTTTCTGTTTTAGTCAAGGTTATCTAAGCTGCCCTGGTAATAAATTCTTTTTGATGGTTGGGGCTGTTAGAAATCACTCTGTTTGAGCATAACTAGTATCCTCACCTTTTCTTGATTATTATTGCAGGTTGCCATAGATTCAGCTACCCCAGTTGATGATGCTGGTCCCAGTGGAGGTCAATTTATGGACAATCCGGAACCGTATGGCAGCTATGGTCCTATGCGTAGTAGTTATGGGAGAATGTATCCAACTCCAAGCCTAGATTTTGATGATGTGAGTACGAGTGACTGTCTAACAATGAATTTTACTATCTAACAATATAATCTGACTTTATCACATGATTTTGGCATATGGTGCACATGCCTCTTCTCTTCATTTCTTGCCGCTTTCAGGAGCTATATTTGTTTCTTTTATTCTCCATTTCCTGATTTATGTTATATATTACAAATACCTAATGTTGGTCTCTTTTCGGCATTTTGCAGTGGGGGGGAGGTTATGGCTTCAGCAGTTCAAGGCCTTCCAGAACAGACTGGAGGTACCGACCATACTAGAGTGGTGTCTCAAATTATCATTTGTACCTGATTGTTTTATGGTAGCGGTTTGCACCATTCGTCAAGCTAGTGCATTTGGTTCGTGAGCTCTATAGACTTTATTAGAAACATCTTGTTTGGATCACAGTTGGGAATTTGCAACTTAATCAAGATGTGATAAAGATTAGGATTTGGAAGTTGCGTTATCAAATGTGGTTTTTTAAAACTTAAATGCATATATGAATGAATTGTTGCATGTTGACTTTTAATGTTCCTAAAGTTGGAGCTTGGCTGCTACTACTCCCCTTTTTTTTTTTTAATAATTGTGCCATATTTCTTTTTGAAACGTTTTAAATTAATTGTCATTCCTTAGGGAGAGGTTTTCTCCTAACATGTGCTTTGTTTAATATTTAGAACCTACATTTGTGCAACTGCTCTAAATACGCGTGTCAGTTCCTTTGGGTACAACTATTAAAAAATAGAGGAAGTATTTATTTAGAGCTTCTCTACATTTGGGTCAACAGTAGTTGAGACCCTAGTGATAAAAGGTTAGAATGCTACATGATTTAGAAGGTCCTTGATGAAGATTATGGAAGTATTTTTGGGGAAGAGTAAGCTCTTCAGATAGAAATTTTATTTACAGTTAATTACATCACAAGTTCCTCCTTTGTTCATTTTTGAAGATCATTGCAAAGCCTAAGAATACGAAGGGTAATATTTGAACAAATCCTCAGAGGCTAACATAGTAGCATTGACATAATCTTGAGGATTATGATTCGCAACACCAGGTAATAAGAGCCCAAAGATCCTGAAACCTATAAGTAGCCAACCTTCTCTATAATAGGGGCCAGCAGTGAAGCTGATAATAAAACCTCTTATCAACTCCCACACTGCACTTAATCTTGCTATCATGCACTTGATTAATATCATAACTATTCCTCTTAGCAGCCTCAAGTATTTCTTCATACGCTCTTCTTTCTCATTTTTCTTGACTAGCTTTTGGTGCTCTTCTTCAACTATCTGTATCATGTCTAACTATTATACTTACAACCTGGCTACTTTAAGATGCTTAGAAAAAGTTGTCACTAATCTCATAGTAGTGAAATAAAAAATATACTCCTTCCGTTTCATTTTAGTTGTCATACTTTGGGAATATATGAAATAAGGGAACATCATTTATTGTTATGTTTTTAGTTTTCTATATTACTCTTGACCAATAAAAATTAAGTTTAGTGGCACATTTAATGTTTTTGTTGTTTAATAATGGAAACTTGACAACTATTTTGGGACATCCTGAAAAAGGAAATTTGTTAATTAAAATGGGAGGGAGTTTTTTTTGCAGGAAACTTGATCGACAATGAATATTCAACTCTATAACTCAATGTTTGAAGTTATGATTAATATGTAATCTATATGCAGATTCTCTGTGGTGGTGTTCTCTTAAAGTTATAAAAGCAAGTTTTTATTCCCTACATATTTGAGTTATCGATAAATAAAGTAACAATCACTTCAGTCCAGTTCATTAAAAAAGAATCAGATAAAGAACAAGATAGATATTATATGCTGACCTTTCCTTGGTAGAGGCTGTTAATGTGGATGTACGTCCCAAAGTGCTTGAACGTCATCAAAGTATTATCAAAGGGAACTGTAGGCACAATATCATATCCATAAACAATTCTATAGTATTTAATTTTATGCTTTCTTAAACTCTTCTTCATAAAATCACCAAAATGTTCATCCCCAACTCTTGGTTGACCATAAGTATAAACAGCTTCCAGTTTATCTAATAACTCCACTTCTCCATGCAAAGCCAAAATGGCTGGAAATAGAATTGCAAGTGCACCCCCCTAAACTATGTCCAGTTACAATAATTTTGGCCCTATTATTGTTTGCCATCATTTCTTTTAGTTTATCTCTAATAATGTAATAAGCTAATGGTTTCTGAGGATCTTGTTCAATTTGTCTAGGAAAATAACCATAATAATCTTCATCTTCAGGATAATATTTCTGTAAACCTAAGGCTACCATGAAACCCATATGAATCTTTCCCATTCCATCAACTTTGCACCATGAGAAATCGAAATCGGTGCTCCAATCATCCGCATCAAAGGGTGAGGTGCCTCTAAATGCTACAATGATTTTATCATCTTCTGCAGTTTCCTCTCGCATGATGAATGCTTGTGTTGTTGGTTTCTTTTGAGACTCTGCCAAGAGCAAGTTTATTTTACTCTAGTTAGATAATTATCAATAATGCCTTAACCCTTTTATTATGTTCAGTATTACACTCACTTTCTGGTTTTTGTTTTGAGATTATTTCAAAAGTTTGTATGAAGTTGTATTAGTTATAACATATGCTAATGATAAGAAATAGTAATATATCTAATTAATCAGATTACTGAAAATTTGAAGTATATATCAATAATCGAAATTGTTTGGGCTCAATTGATCAGCAGCCCAATAAAGAGCCTGAAAGCCTCCTAGAGCATGGGACAGGTGGCGCAAAATGGGTCCCCCGTCAGAAAATTGACCTAATCACCAGTGTTTTGGAGATCTCTAAGAAGGATGGAATAACCATTGCCTAAAAAGGGTAGCATGCCCAAAAGGCCCATCTAAACAATGTTCCTTGTTTGGGAAATCCCCAACACTATAAAAGCTAACTGCTTCATCAATGAACAGGTATTGAATTCTCACCTAGCAAACCAGAGCATCTCTCTCTAGACTTTATCTCTCTACCTCAACTGACTTGAGCGTCGGAGGGGCGATCCCGGAACCACCCCCGGGGCAGTCTAACAACGTTTTGCAGGATTCAGGTATACGGACACCGGAGCTCAGGCGAACACTCTTGGGGCCCACATTAAATCTCACAAAGACATTACAATCCTCAATTCTTGACAGAAACAGTTTGGCGCCGTCTGTGGGGAAGTTACAATCAAAGTCGCTTCGCCACCACTCAGTAAGAACCACTTCACAATGGCCCCAGCCAAGAGCATTCGCACCAGATAGCCCTCAGCACAGGCTCAGAGGTCCGAAAGGGATCCTTCACCATCTCACCAGAGGAGATCCGAACGGCCCAGGACGCCGACCGTTCAAACCCTCGACCATGAGGAGGATCAGTCAATCGAAAATAGACAGGACCCCTCACAGCAGCTACAGCACGCTGACCCCCATCCTATATCCACGGCGGACATAAATTTGATAGCCGCTCGGCTCAGCCAGACCCCTGCAAAGAAAGCCCGAGGGATATGTTGGCCAACCTACAACGAGGGCGTTTTCTTCAACCCCCTAAAGACCAGACCCTGGTCCCTTCCCTTCGGGCAGAGAACCAAGGCCAGCCTAGCCGGCAACGGTCGGGCCCGAGGGAGCATAGTCAGCACGATCGGCAACGATCCAGACAGGGAGAGGAACAGAGGCACGAGTCTAAAGGGGGATCCACGTTGCGGGGAGAGGAGACACACGTATCCAAATCGCCAAGGGGCAACGTCGGGAATAAAACCCCTGATGCTCGGCATTTCCTGAACGAGAAGCGACTCAGCAAGGGCCTAGACGCTCGGCACATTCTTAATAAGAAAGCCGCTCAGCGAGAAGGGCGCGGCGACTCAGTCCAATCGAAGCCCATTCGGATCAAAAGCGGGGCGCTTAAGTTCATGGTCCCATTCAGCCAGGATATACTTGAGGCGCCCAGCCCTGGAAAAATCAAAACGCCTTCGATCGAACCATTTACGGGCCTAACCGACCCGGACGATCACATGGCCACATACAAAGCGCAAATGAGCGTTCAAACCGGCCGCGAGGCCACTTGGTGCCGTTTCTTTCCCACGACTGCAAAGGACCGGCCCTAAACCGGTTCCAAGAGCTTCCCGCGGGATCGTAATGCAATTTTCTCGGTGCTCGAGGACCTATTTCTTCACCAGTTTTATCGCCGGAAAAGACAAAAGAAAACAAGTCTTCATTTGATGGGAGTCAGGCAGGAGAAGAATGAAAGTCTGGCCGACTACATCAAAAGGTTCAATGAGGAGTCATTAAAAATCTCTGATCTACAAGATGCAATGGCGTTCGCCCCCTTAATGTCTGGCCTTCAACCTGGTCGGCTCAGATGGTCCTTGGGCGAGAACGAAGTGAAAACCTTCTCCGAAGCAATGACTCGGGCGCAAAGATTCATCCAAGCGATCGATATATGTCGTCACTCGACGATGGGAGCAAGAAGAGGAAAGAAGAAGGAAATCACAAGGACCGATCGAAGCAGCGAGAAACAGTGGTCGGTCAGATAGGTTTAACGACCACGGCATCGACCCCCGATTCAACAAGAACAGAAGAGAAATCTACTTGGACATCAAGGATAAATCCATGATGCCCCGCCCACCTCCCATCAGAACGTCGGTCGCTCGGCGAGACAAAAGCCAATGGTGCGAATTCCATAAAGAGTGCGGTCACACCACCAAGGATTGCAGGGAACTTAAGAAATCCCTGGACAACTTAGCTGACCAGGGGAAGCTGAACCGGTACCTCAAGCCCTCTAGGGAGGAAAAGGGCAAACAAAAGGTTGGTCAATCCAACGACGGAGATACAAAGGGCTTCATCGGGGTCATAGCGGGTGGCTTCGCGTCGGGCGGCCTGACCGGCCGCTCACGCAAAGCCCACCTCCAGAGTCTAAAGCATCAGGTACTCGACGTCCATCATCCCCGACCGACTGTCCCATCATGACCTTCGGCGAGTCCAATCGGCCCCTGCACACGCCCCACGACGATCCCTTGGTCATCGAACTCAAAGTGGCCAATGCTAGAGTCAAACGGGTGTTGGTGGATAGTGGATCTTCGGCAGATATAATCACATTGGAGTGCCTCAGGAAACTGAAGTACAATGAGAAGGATGTAATCCCGCTCAATCAGCCACTCATAGGCTTCGGGGAAGTTCGGTACACCTGTCGGATCCATAAAATTGCTCGCTCGGATGGGAGAGAAGGGGCGAAAGGAAGAAGCCTACCGATTGACTTCCTGGTAGTCGACATCCATCTACCATACAACATCATAATGGGAAGACCGACTCTGAATAGGGTCAAGGCAGCAATTTCAATTTACCAGCTCCTCATGCAATTTGAAACCGACGAGGGTAAGGTCGGAAAAATTCAAGGGGATCAAGCGAGGCAAAGAAGGGAATGCTACGTGAACAGCCTGAAAAACAAGATCGACGTCCCAGAGGACTCGAAAAAAAGAAAACGGGAAGACGACTAGCCCTCAAGTGGGCTCGGGGTGTACCTTACCGAGAACCCTAAGCAATACGAGCGCCCTAAGCCAGCCGAGGACGACGAAGAAGTCATCATTGACGAAAAACACGGTCGGACCTTGAGAGTAGGCAAGGCCATGGATCCTCAGACAAGAAAGGAGATCGTCCAAGTGTTAACAGAATACAGAGACGTCTTCGCCTACGAAGCCACCGAAATGCCCGGGCTTGACCCAAAAGTAATGTGCCACGAGCTCAACATCAAAGAGGGATTCGGGCCGTCAAGCAAAAGCCGAGACATCAAGGCCCCGAGAGGGAACACTGGGGCGGCCGCCGAGTTAAGAAACTGCTCGAGGCAGGGTTCATTGAAGAATGCCAGTACTCGGAATGGTTGGCCAACGTAGTCCTGGTCAAAAAGTCGAGTGGGGCATGGAGAATGTGCGTGGATTTTACAGACCTGAACAAGGCCTGTCTAAAAGACAACCACCCTCTGCCCAAAATCGACAGGCTGGTCGACTCAACGGCGGGACACGCTCTCCTGAGCTTCATTGACGCGAACGCGGGGTATCACCAAATCCCGATGGCAGAGCATGATCGAGTTCATACCGCCTTCGTCACCAATCAAGGGGTGTATTGCTACAAAATGATGCCCTTCGGACTCAAGAATGCGGGGCTACGTATCAGCGCACAGTCAACAAGATTTTCAGCGACCAGTTGGGTCGGAATATCGAAGTGTACGTCGACGACATGATCGTCAAAAGCAAAGCCCAGGGTGATCACCCCTCAGACCTAAAAGAGACCCTCAGTACACTGAGGCGATTCCGCATGATGCTGAACCCCAAAAAGTGTGTCTTCGGGGTAAAAGGGGGGAAGTGCCTCGGGTTTCTGGTGGACGAAAGAGGGATCGAGGGAAATCCGGACAAAATCAATGCCGTAATGGGGATGAAGTCTCCTCGAAACGTAAGGGAAGTACAACGCCTCACCGGGTGTTTGGCCGCCCTCGGCCGCTTCCTATCCCGGTCAGCAGATAAGAGCCTCCATTTCTTCAAAACCCTGAAAGGAAAGGAATTCACTTGGGATGACGAGGCCGAGCAGGCTTTTATCTCTCTCAAAGCCCACCTGTCAACGCTCCCAAAACTTATTTCTCCCTTGCCGGGAGAAACGCTGTTCGTGTACTTAGCGGTATCAGAATACGCACTCAGTGCGGTTCTGCTAGCTGAGAGAGAAGAAAAGCAAAAGTGTTAGTCAAAATGAAAGATCAAAGCATCACTCTGACCACCTTAAGCCACCCCCTCGGCAAATTACCCTTCGGGAAGGTCGAACTCAGGCCCATAGCCGAGAGGAAATGCTCATCACTGAAAAGATGGCAATTGGGCAACCACTGGCCAGGGACGAACACCTCGCCCCCATCTACGATCCTCGACTCGGTCTGCATATAGCAGGCCGCAACCCCTTCCTCATCATCGAGCTCGCCTACTCGGCAATTTAAAGCATCGAGGGGCTCAGTCGGGGGAGGGACCAGCGGAATTCCCCAATCTCCGCCGAAGTAGACGAAGGCAAACTCCCTACGAAACCCCTTCTGGGATCTAGGAAGATTGAGGACGGTCCGATATCCCGGTCGGACCTGGAAACTCCACCAGCCAGGCCCGTTAGAGGCAGCCATGACTTCCACCAGCCGGGTACATGTGCCTCCACAACTTAACGGTCGGTCGGACACCTATCAGGTCACAGATGACCTGGAAGGCATTGATTCCCCCCCATGAGTTCGGAGAGACTTGGCAAATTGCTAAGTTATAGGCATTCAGCAACTCTTTTGCAAAAGGGGTTAATGGGAACCGAAGCCCCATCTCCATCGATTTGTAGTAGACAACAACGCATCCGGGCGGTGGAGACAAAACTGTATGATGAGCTTCCGGTCGGACCAGATAGTAAGGATCTTTTATTTGGAACCTGGTCGCCGTGCCCCGAAGGTCCTCAGTCAAGGATTTAATTACGCCGGGCTCGGGGAAGAAAGTACCTGGACCTCATTTCGGATCCAGGTCAGGATACTCTAATTCTCGGCCCGAAGTGGACGCTCCACCTGCTCCCCTCGGCATGGCCACCCACACTACATCACGAGACAAATATTTGTCTAAGTAACTTCTTGAGGGGGGATAGGCCAGCGACACTTCCCAAGGATAAGGAATGACACCCTCGGCCTCCTCCTCCACCGAAGACGAAGGGCTCGGAAGAGCAACCGCGTCGGGCACAGCCGAGGGGTCGGGGCAATTTATTATAGCCGACACCAGCGTTATTCCCATCCCCCTCATCTCCTCGGATAATTTATAGGGAGGTGAGGCCGGAGGTGTCGACGACTCGGACGAATCTCCCATTATTTATAGACAAGGGAGTCGGCCGAGGTTATTCAAAGGAAAAGAAAGAAATAAAACTTGAGAAAAACAAAAAGCGTACCTGGTCGGACGAAGAAGCTAGAGGAAGAGCTTTGGAAAGTTGAGATAATTTGGAGATTCTTGAGAGAGAGAATGAAGAAATGAGCAAGTAACCCTGAAATTCTCTCCCCTCTCATACATATATAGGGGTGCCTTGGGGGATGTGCAACGCAAACCCCCCCGCGTCGCTCTAATGGGCTTCCAATAGAGGCCCAATTGGACCCCTTCACCATTCCATAAGGAGTCCAAATAAATGAAGAAAAGCATTCTAAGCCCGAGGAATTTGAAGCGTCGAATTCCATGAAGCGTCCCTCCAGCTCGGCTTGCATCAAGGGTCCCAACATCCCCGGTATCAATAGTTGACATGTGGCATGACAAGGGGGACACACCCGGTCGGACCAGCTTTGGGGCTCATTAGCCCCTCATCCGAGTGGCTCAGCACCCCATTCGGCCAACAGGAGCTCCCCTCCTTTGCTGAGTCGCTTCTATACTTGGTCAAATATGGCCAAGTATCAGCTAGCACCCATTCGGACCAGCTTGGGGCTCATTAGCCCCTCATCCGAGTGGCTCAGCACTCCATTCGGCCAACAGGAGCTCCCCTCCTTTGCCAAGTCGCTTCTATACTTGGTCAAATATGGCCAAGTATCGTAAAGCACCCATTCGGACCCGGCTTGGGCTCATTAGCCCCTCATCCGAGTGGCTCAGCACTCCATTCGGCCAACAGGAGCTCCCCTCCTTTGCCAAGTCGCTTCTATACTCGGTCAAATATGGCCAAGTATCAGCTAGCACCTACTCGGACCAGCTTGGGGCTCATTAGCCCTCATCCGAGTGGCTCAAGACCTCATTCGGCCAACAGAGCTCCCCTCCTTTGCTGAGTCGCTTCTATACTTGGTCAAATATGGCCAAGTATCGCCTAGCACCTACTCGGACCGACTTAGGGCTCATTAGCCCCTCATCCGAGTGGCTCAAGACCCCCATTCGGCCAACAGAGCTCCCCTCCTTTGCCGAGTCGCTTCTATACTTGGTCAAACATGGCCAAGTATCAGCTAGCACCCATTCGGACCAGCTTGGGGCTCATTAGCCCTTCATCCGAATGGCTCAGCACCCCATTCGGCCTACAGGAGCTCCCCTCCTTTGCCGAGTCGCTTCTATACTTGGTCAAATATGGCCAAGCATCAGCTGGCCCCTCATCCAATAAGAAGGGACCGGATCGGCATTCTTCCTTCAATAGGGAGTGACCCGGTCGGACCTCTCCTCCTCCAAATAAGAAGGGGCCGGGTCGGCATTCTTCCTTCAATAGGGAGTGACCCTGGTCGGACCTCTCCTCCTCCAAATAAGAAGGGGCCGGGTCGGCATTCTTCCTTCCATGGAAAGTGACTTGGTCGGACCTCCCCGCTTGCCCACAAGAGATGACCGGGTCGGCACTCTCCCTTCACCAGGGAGTGACCCGGTCGGCCACTCCTCATCTAGAAAGGGATGACCGGGTCGGCACTCCCCCTTCACCGGGGAGTGACCCGGTCGGCCACTCTTCATGTAGCATGAGGAGACCGGGTCGGCATTCTCCCTTCACCAGGGAGTGACCCGGTCGGCCACTCTTCATGCAGCATGAGGAGACTGGGTCGACATTCTCCCTTCACCAGAGAGTGACCCGGTCGGCCACTCCTCGTCTAGCAGGGGATGACCGGGTCGGCACTCTCCCTTCACCAGGGAGTGACCCGGTCGACCACTCCTCGTCTAGTAGGGGATGACCGGGTCGGCACTCTCCCTTCACCAGGGAGTGACCCGGTCGGCCATTTTTCATTCGGCAAGAGATGGCCAGGGTCGGCATTCTCCCTTCATCGAGGAGTGACCCGGTCGGCCACTCGCATGTGGCATGAGGAGACCGGGTCGGCACTCTCCCTTCACCAGGGAGTGACCCGGTCGGCCACTCTTCATTCGGCAGGAGATGACCAGGTCGGCATTTTCCTGCCACCAGGGAGTGACCCAGTCGGCCTCTTCCCATTTACCAGGAGGAGACTGGGTCGGCATTTTTTATTCAACAGGAAGGGAACCCGGTCGCCAACCGATCGAAACAAGACGGCTGTGTATTCCGCCACAGACAGGCATCCCACCAGTCAGATTCCCGTAATCCCCCATCTATGGCGTGGGGCTAATTGTTTGGGCTCAATTGATCAGCAACCCAATAAGGAGCCTGAAAGCCTCCTAGAGCATGGGACAGGTGGCAGCAATGGGTCCCCCCTGTAAATTGACCTAATCACCAGTGTTTTGGAGATCTCTAAGAAGGATGGAATAACCATTGCCTAAAAAGGGTAGCATGCCCAAAAGGCCCATCTAAACAATGTTCCTTGTTTGGGAAATCCCCAACACTATAAAAGCCTAACCGCTTCATCAATGAACAGGTATTGAATTCTCACCTAGCAAACCAGAGCATCTCTCTCTAGACTTTATCTCTCTACCTCAACTGACTTGAGCGTCGGAGGGGCGATCCCGGAACCACCCCCGGGGCAGTCTAACAACGTTTTGCAGGATTCAGGTATACGGACACCGGAGCTCAGGCGAACACTCTTGGGGCCCACATTAAATCTCACAGCACATTACAATCCTCAATTTCTTGACAGAAACAGAAATCATAAAGAACACACTAGCATTCTAGCAACACTCAAATTCAATGCGAAAATATCTTTGTTACTGTAAGGTAAGGCTTATAACCCTGCCATGGCTACCATATGCATAAAGCATAATAGAGAGCCTTCATCAAAGGCTTTTCAAGTTTTTAGTGTTTTTACATAGGGTAGAGAATCTGAGAAAGTATTTTTCTTTGCTAGGGGTACATTTCCTTCTATTGAATATGGTAAGAAGAAAATATTAAGCAACCCTCCTCATAAGGGGAACACCTAATGTAGTTCGCTACGAGTATATGATAAAATAAGAATAACCTTCTTACCATTGTAACAATCGTAGAACTTCACGTATTCCATCTGCATGTATGAAATTACAGACACCATCACTTGTGCTCTTTTCAACAATCATAGTTTAAACTTTCATTTGATACGCATTACTGACCTTCCAGTGATGAGAAACCGTTTTTCTAATATAAATGTCATTTTCGTAGGAAAGTTTTGATGCCATCATTGTAAGTGCAGGATAATATCTCGAATCTTCATGCTTGATATCTTTGTTGAGCTCTTTCCTGGTGTCAATCTGTCCAAGGAAAGAGACAAAACCATCGTCGTCTTCCTCCATTGGCCTTTCTGTTTTATTTTCTGCTTCAAGTTCCATAATATTAATTAAAAATCTACTCCCGTAAGAAATTGTCTAATACTCCCTCTGGTTTTTTTCATTCTCACCTTTCTGCGTCTCCCAACGTACGTCTTTGAAGCTTAAATATCTTTCGATTCTACATTAGTAAAAATTATAATGATTGAATATGGATAAAATACTAATTGAGATGAATCAAGGAAGATCCAAGATGACTATATTTATTCTATAAATTGATAAAAATTGGGAAAATTATATGTAAGTATGAATAGTATCAAGATTCCAAGTAGAAAAGATAAAAAAAAAAACAGATGGAGTATATTGTAACCCCATCTATTTTCTTCAGTACCACCTTCTTGGCATTATGGTTTTCAATACAAGACTTTAGACTCCGTCCGTCTTATTTTAATTGAACTCCATCCTATTTTAATTGTCAAAATTTCCTTTTTAGGAAGTCTCGAAATAGTTGTCAAGTTTCCAGTATTAAACAACAAAAACATTTAATGTGTCACTAAACTCAGTGCTTGTTCTATTCAACTTTTTTTTGCTTGTCTAAACTTAATTGAATTAATCAAAACTTAATTGAACTTATATGAACTTATTAGATCATATTTTGTGCGAGTGTAAAACCTTATTTTTGCTTATTTTTGTTGATCTGAACTTATTTAAGCTTATCTGAACTTGTTAGACCTTATCTGAACTTATTTTTTCTCATAAAAACTGAAAAGAAGGTGAACACATGAGGCCCTCAATTCTTATTGGTCAAAAGTAATATAAAAAATGGAAAACATATTAATAAATGATGTTCCCTAATTTTTTTTTATATTCTCAAAGTATGACAACTAAAATGGGACGAAAGGAGTACAAGTTAAAATTATGAAAAGTTGATATTCCGAAATTCATATTAATCATAAATCTAAAAAGATCACACACGACTATTTATTCTCTATTTGTGGTCAAAGTTTTATAATTTTGACTTTCAAATGATTACTGAATAGAACTTGCTAAGAAAACGAATGGAATACTATCTTTTTAAAAACGGTTTTTTCACCATATACCCCTGACAAATTTTTTTTTTGCACCGTATACCCTCGCAAGTTTCCAAATGCACCATATACCCCTCACGTTTCAAAAAATACACCGACATGCCCTTATGACTAACGGTGTTAGAGTTCCGTTAGTCATTAGGCCCTAATCCTAACCCCCTCTAACCTAATTAACCCTAAACCCTACCCTAATCCTCCTTTAACCCTAATCAACCCTAAACCCTAACCCCACCCCCCACCCCACCCCTTCCCTCCACCACAGCCACGGCCCCCTCCCCAGCGGCCCCCTCCCAGCGGCCCCACCCCCGCAGCGCCCCTCGGCCGCAGCCCACCCCCGCAGCCCCTCCCGGCAGTCCCATCCCCAGGCCCTCCCCCGCATCCCCATCCCCGCAGCCCCCCTCCCCGCATCCCCACCCCTGACCCCTCCCCCTCGGTCCCAGCCCCCTCCCCCCCCTTCCCCATGACTTTCCGTAGCACCAAACCCCCTCCCCCTCCCCCTCCCCGTCTCTTTAGGATGCCTCTGTCGGATCTCCCCCCCTTGGTACTCGCCGGTTCACCGATGTTGCGGAAAATGGTTCTCTTATAAACGCAGCCACTGTGTCTGTGCTGAGGAAATCGGCGGGGATGGGGGAGGGGGGTTCGCGACGAGGGGCGGGGAGAGGGGAGGGGCGGTTCGCTACGAGGGGAAGGGGAGGGGACGTGGTGGTGACGAGGGAAGGGAAGGGGAGGGGTTGGGCGACTGCAGGGAGGGGGCTGCGGGGGGTGGGTGAAGGGGGGGAGGATGGTGGTGGTGACGGGGAAGGGCGGCGAGGGGAGGGGGTCGGTGGGGGAAGGGGAGGGGAGGGAGGGCGGCGGGGGAAGGGGGAGGGGGAGGGGGTGGTGGTGGTGACGGGGGAAGGGGAGGGGTGGTGGTGGTGGTGGTGACGTGGTGGTGGTGCAGTGGGGGTAAGGGGTGGTTAGGGTTAGGGCCCAAGTTAGTAGTTAGGGCCCAAGTTAGTGAATTGGGTTAGGGTTAGGATTAGGGGTAGATTTAGGTTAGTTAATTAGGGTTAGGGTAGGATTAGGGCCTAATTACTAACAAAACTCTAACACCGTTAGTCATAAGGGCATGTCGGTGTATTTTTTGAAACGTGAGGGGTATATGGTGCATTTGGAAACTTGCGAGGGCATACGGTGCAAAAAAAAATTTGTCAGGGGTATATGGTGAAAAAACCGTTTTAAGAATGTTAAAAAGAACAATATCTTTTCTTTTAAACACCAATAAGTTTGTAATTGAATTTCTAAAGTTAGGTCATACACTTATACAAATTAGTAAGTCTTGTGTAATATCGTCTAGCTATAAACTTAGTGTAAGTCCATCTCAAACAAATTTTTAATATATAATTTATGCACCACTAAACGCTACCCCAAAAGTTACAAATTGTAGTTTTTCACAAACACTACTAAAACACTACTTATACCACTAAAAGCTACTTACACCACTAACTTACCAAACACTACTATATTTTTTTTAATTAGTGTTTTGACCTAGTCAAGACACTAAAAGCTACTTAGAAAACTTGTGCCGAACACGCCCTTTGTTCCTTAAAATGTTCATTTTGTAAGTTAAAAGGATCACTCTACGAGTTAAAGAGGTCAATTTGATAAAATAGGTCATTCTGTGTCTTAAAGGGGTCACTTGTATCATAAGTGACCCTTTTAAGACAACATGTTACCCATTTCTTACCATAAATCATGGTAAGATGGTATTATATGAGACTTATGGCATACTAATGATAACAATCAAGATAGTAGCAATTACAAAACCATTATAAAATCATATATTAGATAGGTTAGGATAATGTGATAACTAGTTGTTGAGAGAGAGCATATGCGTACTTAGAAATAAATTGCCGTTAAGAAAATCTTCAATTGCAGTTCCAAGTATCCTCAAGGGACGATCCATGAAGCGCTCAAGCAAAATCTGAATCAAGAGAGAGAGAATTATCATCTTCCTATGGAAGTATTTGTTCTCTTTGTCCTTGGTAATGTTGTGTTGTAAGAGATTACTTTCGCTAATGCTGGGAGAAAATAACTCTTTGATGAGGTTGAAAAGAGAAGCTTTCTCTATATCATCGGGAAGCAATGTTACATGTTTATGAGAAGCAGAGTTTTTGGCATCCATATTTTATAAGTTCCTTAGAAATCAAATTAAAATGCCAAAAATAAAAAATATTTTTGAGTTGGTCTTGTTAAATAATTAAGCTGTAAGAGCCCATATTTATAGCTCAAATTTACAAATCGTTCATATGCGTAGCTACCTTACGTACATCATGAAAAAGAAAGGGCTGAACTTCAAGAAAATGTTTTATACTTAGTTCTTATTGTATAGTTTAAAATATTTTGATAGCTTAGCTACTTAGATATCCTCACCAAAGCTGTTTTCACGTGTGACAATTGAAATGGGACGATGGTCCGAAAGCCCGTTCTTTTGGTGTCCCATGGGTTATGGCCTTATGGGCACCCATATAACATAGGTAAGGTTTTGCTAAATAACGCCCTACAATTATTTACTGACACCCTAAATACAGTATTTTTATACTCTATATGTATGTATACCTTCATTTTTTTCATTTTTCATTTCTTTTCTCTCTTTCTCCCTTTCCCTTTTCCTACTGCCACCAGTCCACCACTACAACCGGATCTGCCACCACCAACACCACCACCACCACAACAGTAAAAAACACCCAACAGTCCACCATCAGTCCTAATTTTTTTTACCAAAACCCTTTTGCAAATTATGAATCTATACAATACTTAGCGCATAATCAAGCAAAATTCTTACCAAAATTCACAAATGAAAATTACCCAGATTGCGAAGGTTACCCTTTTACAATTTATGAATTGAAATTACCCAGATTGTGAAGATTACCCTTTTACAAATTATAGTTTGCGAAGATTATTTTAAAAGGCACGAGGATCCACCATATTTAGGAAATAATTGAAATTACCCAGAACACGAAAGGGGAGATTTTTGCGATTGGAATTGGAACAACAATACCACCACCACAACAATAACACCGCAACAGCCACCATACCATTTATAACCAACTTTTTATAAAAAACTACCTTTTATAAATTTTCTTTCAAAAAAGTACCTTATATAACAAATTCATTTCAATATACTACCATTTTATATTGGGATATTATCTCGAATAACACTTGACATATAGACCTTTTTCCCAAATAACCCCGACATTTTCACCCCTATCTCGGATAACCCTGAACTCATATTTCATCATTAAACTTGACGGATTGGTTGACGACGTTAACTATTTGGCGTTTGTAATTAAAAACCTATTTTTCAAAAGAAAAAAAATTGTGTTCTTCATCTTCCTCTCTCCTGTTCTTCACTCATGTCTTCATCTCCTCTCCTTCACCTCCTCCACCTCCTCCACCACCATGATTTTCTCTCTCATCTCCTCTCCTTCACCTCCTCCACCTCCTCCTTCACCATGAATGTGCGGCACGTGTGCTGGGAGGCAACAAACTTACGTGCGTATACCTCCATATATGTGATTTCACTTTCTCAAACTAAATCAACCATACCCAAAACACTAACCAACACCATTCTACAGATCGGAAACCAACAGATACCAAAGCGAGAGAGTTGAGATAAATAAAATCAAATTCATGTAAGTTGAGCCAAGTTTTATAGTTGTCAACCCATCAAGATCTAAAGTCATAGCCAATAGTATACTCCATTAATGATACAGGAGAAAATATTATAAATCAATCTTAAGACTAATTCCATGAGCAGCTAAAACCACACAAAAAAATGTAAAAATATGAATGGACCGGTTGAGATATATAAAAATCAAATTCATGTAAAAAAAATTTAATTCGGATCTCAAAGTAAAAAAAAGAAGAAGAGAAAACGGGAATTCTAAACATTGAGATGCAATCAACAATTGGAGAATCATCCAAAAGCACATTAAAAACCCAATTACAACATCAAATTTATAGAGCAAAAAATTTACATGAGAATCATATTCTTCTACAAGCTTCGAAATCGGTTCATCATGAGCACCATCATCTTCTTCTTTTGCAACTTCATTTCTAGTTTGTTCTGCTCAAATCATCGGTCTGCTTCCAAATCTGCATTTCTTATGTCGAAATTTCTCCATTTTTGTGTAGAATTTCGAACTTCCAAATTTGCATTTCTTCGGTCGAAATTTCTGGGTAGGAATGGTGGACGCGTGATGGTGGAGACGAAGGTCTGGGAAGGAGACATTGAGGGAGGAGAGAGAAAGAGATAAAATCAGGGGGTGCTGGAGAAGAGAGAGTGGTGAAGCAGGGGAATGAAGGAGGAGAGAGAAAATCAGGTGGTGGTGGAGGAGGTGGAGGAGAGTGAGAGGATGAAGAAATGATATGAAGAACAAGAGTGAAGGGGATGATGAACACAAATGGTTTTTTTTTCTTTTAAAAGATTAGGTTGTTAATTATAAATGTCAAAGAGTTAACGCCGTTAGCTATTCCGTCAAGTTTAATGACAAAATACGAGTTTAGGGTTATCCGAGATAGGGGTGAAAATGTCAGGGTTATTTGGGAAAAGGCCTATATGTCAGGGTTATCTGAGATCATATCCCTTTTATATTTATATTTAATACTAATTAATAAATGACAATCGTCGTAGGTGTTGTTGCCGGTGGGGTAGCGAGAAATGAGGGGAGAGAAATGAGGTGGGAAGAAAGAAAAGCAATTTAAGGTGACTCTATTAGTGATTAAACCCCATTAACGGTAAAATGGTAGTTTATTGAAAGAAATTTTTATATAAGGTAGTTTTTTGAAAGAAAATTTTTAAAAGGTAGATTTTTGAAAAAAAATTGATTATAAAAGGTAGTTTTATGAAATTTTTCAAAAAAATTTGTAAACATCTATATCTATATAATGCAATAAAGCAATAAGGATTTGCTTATGTGTCATGAGCAAATTGAATTGCTGATATATCAATCTATTGTAGAACCTTTTACAATTCTTTGCCACGTGTATTTGCCTCTAAATATGTCTGTCATGCGTTACTTTTTTTTAGGCACATATTTGGAAAGCTATTTAAGAAATTGACTCTACAGTGGAATGTAAATCGGCTAAAATTTAGGAATTGATTGCTATAAATTATGAATTTCTTATGCATCATAAAACCGCAAAAAATCGTATCCCCTAAATTCGATATTTTAGGCACTAATTAAAAAAATCATATCCCCTAGATCCGGTATTTTAGGCACTAATTAAAATATTCATATCCCTTGAATCTGGTATTTTAGGCACTAATCATAGATTTTTGCAGTAATTAAAGTAGTAAACTTATATCAAGAAGCTGGAAATTTAGGCACTACTTAAGGTATTGCAACTATATAAATGTACATGTTGTACACTCTTCTTAAACCCAAAAAAAAAAAACTATTCCTCCCAAATACGGTTAAGAGTTCTTCATTCTCTCCATTGCAATATCTTTGAAGGTTGACAAGTCGGTTTGAGTCATTTACAAAGAACACGACGGGGATGAATACACCCGAACTCCGAACTCCGAAGAAAAATAAAGCTAGGATTATTATTAACGTTATATATATCATAATAGTATTTATAATTTTTGTAAGAGTTATTATACTGAAATCCAATTTCACCATATTATGGTGGTAGGGTATAATTTTGTATGAGTTATTCTTCAAAATTTAAGATTTGTTACGAGTGCCTAGCTATTTATTTTTTATAAAGGGTATTGTATGAATTTAGGTTCATGAATATTGATGCGTATGCTTTTTCATCTTACATATATGTGTGCACTTTGTAACATTATATAGTATGATGTAGTTCTCGATTCTTACCAATGCAAGTAATTTTTTGTTGATTGATTTTTAATCATTAAAGTAATTATGTATTTATTTATGCTCATGACTACTAATAATTGTATGTTTTATTCTTTTTAAACTCAAAATCAACCTATTAATTGTTGGAGTAATCTTATAAGCCTAAGTTGTACGTTTCGTAAATTTTTAAAAGGAAAAGTTATTTAAGGCTGGGTAAACTTAATATTGAAAAGCTTCTTTAACAATTAACTTATTATTTGAAAAAAAGTCATACTTCTACCAGAACATAATAAGCTGCAACAATTGGTATTATTTGTGAGGTATAAAAATATTCATTTGTTGAGTTTATTTTTGTTACGGAGGGAAGTTTTTGGTTTCAAAATGATTTTAAGTCATAGATTATTCATTAATACCACAATCAACTTAATTAGCCCGCAACTAATCTGAATTCTTTTTGAAGTAAGAGAGGGGAAGTTCATTTTATACCTTCATTTGCACCAAGATTGCTGAAATCAGAAATGAGAAAATCTAAAGCAGCAGCAACATGCAACCCAAAACAGCAGCTAAAAGAATTCACAGTTCACACATGACACAAGTCACACAACCAAACACCCCGCATCAGAACACGCGAAGAGTTGAGGAGAGAATGAAGGACAATGAACCACGAAGACAACGACTGACGGCGGAAACTAAGAAGGCGGCCAAAGATCTTACCTTTGGCGGATCATATATAGGAGATAGATTGCAGCCTGGGGCTCTCCACACAAGCTTTTAATAAACTACTTAGGAATATAAGAAGAGTCCAGAATTTATCCCATGGAGTTTGGATCGTTTTGAACTTGAGAAATTGACATCTCATATTCTCATTGTTGCAATTGGTTGTGGATCTTCTTGAGCTTGCTACGAAAGAGATGTGAAGGCAAGTGCCAAGAGCCCACAAATCTAAGACAGAGGAGAGATAATGAACTTGGCCTCTTTTTCCTAAAATATGATTTACCCTTAATTTATCAAAATCCCAAACATGTTTTAATTGGACTAAATAATTTCATTTCTTACGTTGAACCCATTTACAAAGTTAGCAATTATATAACGTATAACCCATAACAATATGTTAGATAAATCTATGTTATACAAACTAATTTTGAAAACTTATAGCAAATTAAAGTTAAGCTCAAAAAATAATTATCGTTTTATAGAAGCCGACTTTAAAATATAGGCTATTACATTCAAATATTACCATATCATTAAGCTAATAATATAATTAAATTTTAATCAAAGTTGCTTAAAAGCACAAGCTATACAAAGGTACTCACTAAATAATTATCATCATAAGTAAACATATTAGCAGAATATTTAATTTCTTAAGTCATGACCCCCTAAATTGATCATAGTGCGTGAGAAAGATAAAGAGGGTGAGCGGGACTGTTGGAAGCGACTTAGTAGCAAAGTTAATAGCAAAATTAAGCCCAAAAATAATTATCGTTTTATAAAAGCGACTTTAAAATACAAGCTATTATATCCAAATATTACCATATCATTAAGGCTTAAGCTAATAGTATAATTAGCTCCCGACCTTCCATTCTCTCCCTTCTTTCCCTTTCTCTCCTAAACCCTAGCCTCCATTAGTGAATTTCAAAGGGGCTTCCATCGATTTTATTGGTGGATAGCCCCATCTTAATTTTAATTTTCATTGTTGTTTAGCTTTGTTTATATTCGTTCTTGTTTGAATAATACTTCCTCCTTTAAAAAGAGAGGATCGTTTCTCCCTTGAAAGAAAGGGTTTATTCTCTTCTCCTTGGGAGAGACTTTAGTTTATTCCTTTGTTTCTAGATGAATTATCGTAATTTTGGATCATTGATGAAGAATTATGCGGTGTCGAAGCAGATTTCAGATCTACAATTACAATCAATGGTATCGATTTAATTCTATTTCAAAACTACAAGATATCGAAAGGCCCCTCGTTGAAGGTCGTATCAAACAATGATGTGGAAGAGGGTATGCAATGTTAGATCTACTACACAACGATCTTGGTTTTGCAAATTCGAATTTTATTTGTTCAAAATTGTTATGTATTTGTTATCTCCGATTTCTATTGTAGATGTCGTATGACTCTTTTATTAATGAATTAATGTTACTTTCAAAAAAAAAAAGCTAATACTATCTCCGTTCCTTTATAATGGTTACACATACACTTTTCACGCATGCCGATGCACTACTTTGAGCCTTTATATCTTTAATTTTGTATTTGTAAAAAATATAAATAGTCGATATTCTAAAAGTACATATCGAGACGAATCAAACAAGACCTTACATGACTATATTTTCTCTTAATCATAAATCATAAATGATAGTCAAAAGGAAATTTGTGAATATTGTCAAAAGTGAAAGTGTAACTATTAAAAAGGAACGAAGGTAGTAGTATAATTAACTCTTCATCAAAGTTGCTTAAAAGTACAAGCTATACAAAGGTACTTACTAAATTATTAGGGAAATTTTCTCGGGTACCCCCGAGGTTTGGCGTAATTCTCAAATTACCCCTCACATTTGGGAAATTCATCGATACCCCGAACTTTGTGTTTGGGCTCAAGATACCCTTACTAATGACGGAACCCTAACGCCGTTAATTTTTTCTCTCTCCCCTCTCCATCTTCATCTTCTTCATCTCTCCTCCCACCATCCTCCATTAAAGACATTAGAAACCTTCAATTTTATCTCTCTCCTCCCCGTCATTGGATGTTGAGTTTCAAAATGAATACAACGTAATGCCAATTATCTTAAAACGAACTTATGTCATCTTGAATTAGCTTATTGGCTTAAATTGATACATCGATATAATCCAATATCAACTTGTTTCGATTTTAAATTAGATGTTTTGGGTTTCAATATGAATTTAACTTAGAGACCCAATTAACTTAAATGGAGCATTGTTATATTGAACCAGTTACATTGTTCTACATTTGTTGCAACTGAATTATATGCTTTCGGTTTTGAAATGAATTCAACTTAAAGATGATTAACTTGAGTACAATGTTGTTATTATATTGATTAACTTGACTTACATTGATACACTCATTCCTAATAACAACATATTTCAATTCAAGTAAATCTTTTGAGTTTCAATTACTTTATCAACTTATGTTGATACATTCATCTAATTTAATATCAATTTCTTTCAAATTGGCTCAGATATATGAGTTTTAAATTGAATATAACTTGTTAACGATTAATTTAAATGGAGTATTGTTATCTTGATTTAACTTTTCGGTTCACATAGATACCTTGATCAAATCCAATATTAACTTATTTTACTTCGATTATATGTTTTCAGTTTTCAAATGCATAGAGCTTAATGACTAGTATAGTTATATTAATCCATTGATCTAATATAGTTATAGTAAGACATTGATCTAATCGGCTTTTTAAGAAATGTCTAACTCGTCTTTCGAGAAAGTTTATAAGAATTTTTACTGATATGAGACGTTTAACCAAACATGATGTGATTTGCATACAACTAAAAGTTTGAATATCGACTTATATAAAATTGTCTTATTCCAAATCATCGAATATATCGTTAAATTAAAGTACACATATATCAATGTCACTTTCATACACGTTTTTGGAAGTACAACGGTTTTTTTCGAGGCAAGTGCCGGACTACACTTATTTGCCACGTTAATGTTAACAGAACCCGATTTTTTTTGGCAAAAACCGACATGAAGTTCCATGTTTCCCGAACAAATACAAGAATGTGACTAACTTCTACCCGAACCGATGCGATTATTGTCGAACTTATTTGATTTTCGTCAAAAACTGAAATAGCTGAAACGAAACTGAAAATAACCTGCAACGTGTTTTAAGCATTATGGATTCAACCGTTGGTTGTTTTAACTATTCGGGTAAAACCATTAAACCGCAAACCGACTACGAAAAGAAAAATAAGCGAATTAAATTGAACCGAAAAGTTTGTTAACTAAAGCTGAACCGAACCGTTAATAATTTTAACCGTTGTAAACTGAACCGATATGAGCCGAACCGTTTGGATATAACCATAAGCGAGCGTTGAACTCAATTGACACCTCTAATTACTATGCTTCATAGTTGTTATTTGAGTGGCTTTTAGGGACGTCTCTTTCGAAAAGTCGTTCCATTACATGATTTCTCTTTTTGGCTAAGATGAAGTCGAGCAACTATTGATGTATGTTTCCATGCGATTATATCCCTATATAGTGGACCTATAGAGTTTCTTTTTGTTTTAGAAAGTACTTTCAAGACCACGCTTATCATGTTGTATCTAGAGGTGTCAATTCGGTTAAACGGTTCAATCGTGGTTCAAACCAAACAGTTTGGTTGACTTCAATTCGGTTAATTTCGGTTTTTTTTTCCGTCTAAATTGATTCGCTTTAAATTTTTTCGTTTCAATTTCAATCCAATATAGTTCATTCAATTTCCGGTTCGGTTCGGTTCGGTTATAGTTACCTTTTGGTTTGACCCGTACTGATTTCGGTTTGAAAGCGGTTGGGATTGACTTATTACTAACGGTTGAACGGTTATTTTCGGTTTGAATTTGGTTCATTTCGATTTGTATATAAAACCACACCGATTCGAGTAACTGCGATATCGGTTATTACCATATACATCCTTTTTGCCTTTATGCGGTGTTTTGGACCAAGTGATTTGTCGTACCCGGGTGCTTTGGCCTCGGTTGGACTTGTTATCATTTCGGTTTTTTCTTGTCGGAACCAGCGATATACCATCAAGAGACGTGTCTACAAAAGCAATGTTGAAAATTGCCCCATTTACATTGAAATTATTGTATAAAAAGATTTAATATTTGATTGGTATTGAAATTTTCAATTTAACCTTTCCTTTTCGCATGTACAATCTTACTTCTTTGTATGTTTATTATAGAATTGTATATTGATCCATGTATTGCCTTTCGAGTAAATATTAATGCAAACACAAGCAAATACGAAGTATTAGTGTATAGATTAGGCAATGTAAGTAGGTAATCATTGCTAATCATCCTTGAGTGTAATGCATTTAATTCGAAACTTGAACAATCTACTTGTATTATTCAAAGTACTTGTTGGACTAAATGAATGTGTTCATGGTAGTCGATAAGCTAATTCAATATAACAATACAACACTTGAGTTAATCATATCTATATGAAATGCAATTATCGAAACAAAAACATCTAATTGAACTTAAACATGCATGCTGTTATTGAAATAGATTAATGTGTCAATGTAGGTCGACAAGCTAATTCACGATAAATATACTCTACTTAAGTTAACCATATTTAAGTTCAATTGCTTTTGAAACTAAAAGCATTTAATTGAATTGAAACAAGTTGTTATCGGATGAGATCAATGAGTATTAATATAAGTTGATAAGCTAATTGAAGATAACAATAATCTATTTAAGTTAATCGTGTTTGAGAAAATCACTTCGATTTGAAACAATGAAGAATCATGTTATTCAATGAGATCAAGGTGTCAATATAAGTCTATAAACTTGTTTAAAATGCAATACTCCATTCAAGATAATCGTTATCAAGATATTTTTAACTTCAAAATTCAAAAGATGTAATTGAAGTGAAACGAGTTGTTATTGAAAAAGATTAATGTATGAATATAAGTCAACAAGCTTATTTAAGATAACAATACTACATTTAAGTTAACCGTTTCAATTGCTTTTGAAACTAAAATTATTTAATTGAATTGAAACAAGTTGTTATCGGAAGATCAATGAGTAATAATATAAGTTGATAAGCTAATTGAAAATAACAATAATCTATTTAAGTTAATCGTGTTTGAGAAAAATCACTTCCGATTTGAAATGAAGAATCATGTTATTGATGAAATCAACGTGTCAATGTAAGTCTATAAACTTGTTCAAAATGCAATACTCCATTCAAGATAATCGTTATTAAGATATATTAACTTGAAATTCAAAAGATGTAATTGAATTAAAACAAGTTGTTATTGAAATAGATGAATGCAAGTCAACAAGCTTATTCAAAGATAACAATACTTCGTTTAACATAAATTACTTTATTGAAATAATTTACTATGTTTATATAATCGATCGAGTAACAATGAGTATTATATATTGCTTACTACAATTATTTGATCAATTTTAAGTTTATA